>VXBJ01005971.1:63136-123131 GCA_013400055.1 Nycticryphes semicollaris
GCCCGCCGCGCCATCAGCATCGGCGTCGGGGCCGGGAACGCAGCATGGCCCCGCCGGACCCGGAGGGCGACCGAGGTGAGGCGGCGGGGGGGGTGGGTAGGACGACGGCATGCCGGTTCACGGCTCCTGGGCCCTGTCAGCGCTGGGGCGGGTGGTGGCAGCGGAGGGAGGGCGCCGGGCCCCCCGCTCAGGTGTCCGGTCTTTGTCCGTCCGCAGGTGCCACCGGCGCCATGGCCCCCGGGAAGAAGATCACAGCCCGCATCAAGAGGACGCTCCCGGTGAAGGGCCCGCAGGCGCCGACGCTGAGCGAGCTGATGCGGTGGTACTGCCTGAACACCAACACCCACGGCTGCCGCCGCATCGTGGTCTCCCGCGGCCGCCTGCGCAGGTTCATCTGGATCCTCCTGACCCTCAGCGCCGTGGGGCTGATCCTCTGGCAGTGCGCCGAGCTCCTCATGAACTACTACAGCGCCTCGGTCTCTGTCACCGTCCAGTTCCAGAAGCTGCCCTTCCCCGCTGTCACCATCTGCAACATCAACCCCTACAAGTAAGGCAGGGGGTGCCGGCGGGTGCTGGCAGGGGTGACAGGGTGGTCTCCAGCCGCCGGGGACTCCTGGCAAGTTCATCATCTCCTCACCAACCCGGCGCTAAATCTCTTCCCGGGCTGATCCTGCTGCACCGCAGTGCTGCTCAGCAGGAGCCTTTCCCAACCAGGGGGTTTCCTTCTCCAGCACTTCGAGTAACGTGTCCACCTCTGTGCTGATGCTCATTAGACACAAGGGGATTATAATCCACTCGCTGCTGGCTGAACTAAACTCAGTCGATTTAGTGTCTGGTTGGCTCCGTGGTCCTCTTCAAATTCCCTTTTTCCAAAGACCAAAGTTCCAGGATTATAACTAACACTGTCTCCTGAAGAACGGACAGGGGATATCCGTCACTCCTCTGTGACCCCTTTCTTTTCTTATAGAATGTTCTGACATCAATCATCAATACTTTTTCTTCTGCCAAATTATACTTTACATTGATGTCTGTTCTGCTGCCATCTATTCACCCCAGTCCCTGCAGGCGATCCAGCTCTCCCGTGTCTCTTGGCACGGGTACAGAAGTTGTATTTCCACATGCTCTGCCTCCTCGGGCTTGCTAACACAACCTTCAAGGAGCTTGTGAGTCTGTGAGGGCTTTCTCTGTAGTTCAATCTGCTTTGTTTCCGATGCTCTTGAGATCTCTCCGAGGGTATGGCTGTGTCTGCTCACTCCGATGTAAACTGAGGTGGTAGTAAGAGGGATCGATGAGAGGCTGCAATGAGGAATTCTGTCCTGGGTGATGAGATTCACAGTGCAGTGGTCAAAACGCTGCAGCCAGGTGGTGAGGTGAGACGGGATGTCACTCTCTATCACATTGTCTCCACTGCAGGTACAGTTCCATGAAAGACTATTTATCTGAATTGGACAAAGAGACAAAAAAAGCTTTGGAGACTTTCTACGGATTTTCAGAGGGCAAGTCCAAAGTGCGGCGGTCCGTGGATGAGGGGAACAGCACGAGGAGTGACTTCTTCAAACAGATCCCTCTGCTGAAGTTTGAGGACTTCTCCAAGACAGCAACTGACCTTCGCAGTGGACAGAAGAGGAAAATAGAGGGCAGTGTCTTTCACAAGGATTCGTCCATAGTCAACTCTGGGGATTCAAACGATATCATCGGCTTTCAGCTGGTGAGTGTCACTCTTCCTTGGCCAGTGAGTTCCTTGTGGGGCAGCAGCAAAGGGGTGTTTTGGGTTGGTACCTGGCCAGTTCTACTGCCTGCTTAGGTGGCTTTATAGCAAATAACACCCCCTCTGCTCTTTTGCCCATTCTGCCGCGTCTCTTTGGCTGCCTGCAGATTCATCTCCAGCTCTCTGGAGGTGAAGCACCTTCCTGAAGTCTACTCAGATAGACTTGGTGCCTTCTGTGACCTTTCCTTTGGGCCTGAAACATTTGATCATGCCGCTTAGCCCTGAATGAAAGGTTTTTGCCCCTTTGTCTCCTGGCTGCCACTATAAGTTTATTCATGTTTATTACTGTGGAAACAAAATGGTATCACCCATACCTTGTAGAATACGTAATTTCATTCATCTGAAATGCTTTTTCCCCTTTGTAATTGTCAGTGTGATGCAAACAACAGCAGTGAGTGCGCACTTTATACATTCAGTTCTGGTGTTAATGCTATCCAAGAATGGTACAAGCTGCATTACATGAACATCATGGCACAAATTCCCCTGGAGACTAAAGAGAAATTGAGTTATTCTGCTGATGACCTTCTGCTGACATGTTTCTTTGATGGCCTATCTTGTGACAAAAGGTCAGTGCACAGAAAATACCCGCCAGCTTAACGGCTTATTTCCAAGTACATAATTCTTAGGAATTGAATATTTGGTATTTGCTGAATTCCAGCAGGAACAGTTCCCATTTTTAAATCAAAGCAAACATTTGCGTCTTCTTGAACTTTAATTACGTTCTTTAATTTAATTTGCCTTAGTGTTCTGCTGTCCACATTTCAGATTAAACCATGGGTTTTGGGGGAATCAAATCTACCTGCTTATGATTGTGGCAGTGCAATTCTTACGTGTCCTGGTAGCGGGACAGTCATCCCTTCATACTGGGCATAACATCGGAGTTCCCCAGCGCAGCTGTGGGGATAAGATTGCACTTATACACAGGTTTAGCAATTTCCCCTTGGCTGTGTACAAATCAAGCTCCACCGTAACTCTGAATTTAGCAGGTGTCACTGAATCATTTTTTGCTTGTGTCTGTAATCCTGCAAATGCATAAATAACATCTTTTCTCAGAACGGAGACATTTGCTCAAGCGGGAGGAGATGTTCTCAGGAAAGACATGAATGGGCTTGAATCATGAGGGTGTGTCCTCAGCCTCCCCTGCATGACAGTGGCTGTGACATCTTTTCTGAAAAATGAAGATTCATGTTCCTCCTTCTCGAATGAAGAAGGACTGTCCCCTCCACTGCCACTTTCCCACTGGTTCTGTAAATCCACTTTCCCACCCCTTGGGCCCCCGCTCCCACATTAAAACCTCCTCAATTTTTAATTTCCCAACATTATTAAACCAGATTGTATTTCCATGTAGTTTCAAGATATTAAGAATAAGACCCACACTTTGCAGCAAAATAAATCACTTGCAAAAAAAAAAAAAATAAAAATACAAACAAAACCCCAGCCAGTTAAAACTGCAGAGGGCAATATAACTGTATTTTCTTTATTTTCAGGCACTTCACTCGTTTCCATCACCCCCTGCATGGCAATTGCTATACCTTCAACAGTGGGGAGAACGGCACGATCCTGAGCACCTCGACCGGCGGCAGCGAGTACGGTAAGGAAACCGAGTTTGCCGAGGAACTATTAGATAACAAGCGGTTCAGCGAACTGGATCCTGCTGGAGAGTGATTGATGTGTTGGCTCTAGATGTGCAAGCTGATTGGGGAAATGCTTGTTTGAACTGGTGCAAACTATTGCCAGAGAATACAAAGATAATATCGTTGCATCACTAATGTTTTCCATCTGAAATTACTGCTTCCCGGTTATATAACTTTTTAAAGTAAGTTTCTGCCACGTTCTACGGAGACATTGTTTGTTTGCTGGACTCAGGGCTGTGGAGGGGACACTATTTGCTGCCAGTGTCTCAGTCTAGCACCACAAAGGCTTTGCTTGGTTGTCACAGTTCTATTTAAGGCCAGATAATATTAAGTAAACTGAGCTGCCCTTCCTGACCAGGAAAAAAAAATGGCTCTGGCTTCTGGTGTAACCCTGCCTTGTCTCTGTTCCCCAGGGCTGCAGGTTGTTCTGTATATCGATGAAGCAGACTACAACCCCTTCCTGGTGACATCAACAGGAGCCAAGATCATCGTCCACGACCAAGATGAATATCCGTTCATTGAAGACATTGGCACAGAAATTGAGACTGCAGCAGCCACCTCCATAGGGATGCACTTTGTGAGTGACAGCAGGCTTGTTTCCAGTTGCACAGCACTGTTTCCTTGAAATAGATTTAAATATGAACCGGTGCAATGTTTGAATGTAGCCAGTAACTGGAGGACATCTAATGCCTCACACCTGAGCGGCTGAAGCATTCCGAGGAAAATCCCGTGATAGCACATCTATGAACAAAGTTTCCTTTTGTGCAGAAGCTGTAGGAAAATCAGGTCTTTGTAAACCAGTTTGTTCTCCCTTTTGTCCAATCCCTTGGCTTTCCAGGGGATTTTTTTGTTTAGTTTTGTTTCCCCGGCAAAATCCAAACCACAGAAATGTGTTGTCAAGCACCCTGTTTCACTTTAGCAATAAGCAGACGAGTTTGCATCCCACGCAGGTTCCAGGGGCGGAAGAGACAGAGCTTGAGCTGCAGGTAACCTGCGTTAGGGTCAGGTCTGCAGAGATGACTGACTGCAGCACAACCCATTTAACTGTTCTGTGGGTGTAAGTCGTTTTGCTGGGTTTCTTGCTATCCCAGCTGTAAAGAAAACCTTGTAGGCAGTGACTCTGCCTTTGTCAGCTTAGTGAAGCGTCTTGCCCTTGCTGTCAGCAGGAGCAGGGAGGGCTGCAGCTCCAGATTTCCCCAATTAGTGTAGTGCAGAGGAGGCATTTGACCCAAGGGGCTTCTTTCCATGGTAGAGAAGTGAAAGCAGTGCCATCTGGCAAGCCAGAGTTTCCTCTTTCATCTGGATGGGCTGTTAAGTGAGCGTTTTAGTCTGCCTTTTACCTCACTGATGGCTGAATCAAATGCATCAGGCAGCCTGCTTATCTGTCCTGGC
Organism: Nycticryphes semicollaris; assembly: GCA_013400055.1. NCBI lineage: Eukaryota > Metazoa > Chordata > Aves > Charadriiformes > Rostratulidae > Nycticryphes > Nycticryphes semicollaris. Next base: position 67,931 of record VXBJ01005971.1, read on the forward strand.
TGGGTGTGCCAGATCTAGATAGTCCACGCATTAGAAAAGACATTAAAAACAGGGCTGACGGTTTTAAAATGCGCAAATAGTTAACTATCTTCCAGCTGTCTGGAAAACTGTGGCAACAACTTCTGGGTCTAACCGGTGGGGATAAATGCTGCCTAACAAACAAAAGGTTAACAGAAGGTATCAGAGCCAGAACGGTGTAAAGGAGACAAAATCTCATAAGACTGTCTCCTTTATTAACTATTACAGGAGAAAGTCACTGCAGGCAGAGTCTCAATATTTAATGGGATATTTTCCTGGCATGGTAGATGGGCACGATGGCATGTAATATAAAAAGCAAGACTGAATCTCTCTCAGTGGATGTGCTTAAAAGATTTGGCCTGAGGAAGCGATCTGATTGCATCCTAATGTATCAGCCAAAATAGCAGCTGGACACAATTTCTGGACTCAAAACAAAAGCTGGTGATCACTCTACTGCCAGTAACAAAAAAACTCCAGAGACTCTGCCGAGGGGGAGTCACAGTTGTCAGGACAGGACTGCCCCATTGAGGTGCTGGATCGGTCCTTGTACCCGCAGCCAAATACATGAAGGGGGACACAGCAGACGTGTGTCACTCACACAACACCACTCCCTACAGGCTCGGTCGTAGCAGTCTCTGTTTTCCAAAAGGAAATGTCAGTGTCGGTTATCGCTCGTGTATTTCTGCTGTGTACTAGGGCTCCCCACCCACCCCACCGCCACCTCCAAAAATATTCCAAGATGTTTGGAATGCAAACAAGGTGTTGCTTGGTAGGAGTTTCAGTGCTTTAGTTAAATATTTAGTTTGGAAATTATTTCCGTACCCGTACCTGAATGAAGAAGTAAGCTTTGGTAGGCGTATAAGCCACAACAACAACAAAAAAAATTCTATGGAAAGAGTCTTATCACCTACTAGAAGCTGGAGCAGCAAACTGAGGCAGCTGTCCTGGCATTAGATTGTCTGCAGGAGTTAAAAGCGTATTAAAATACAGTTTCATACAGTTTTCAGAAGTAATCTCTAATATTGAAATCACATATTTCTGTGGCCCCTCCAAAGAGAGATTTGAGCATCTTTCTAGAAGAGCTGACTTGCACCCTACATGCCTGTAGCCTTCTATCGCTGCAGACAGAAAAGGTACTGCTGGCTATCAGGTTTGACCTCAGTAGCCTGTAAATCTGTAGTCAGTGTCTGAAAGGTAAGCAGGCATTTCTCAGGTTCCTACTAAATTGACCCTTTGGAGGATCAGCCCCTAATTTTAAACTCTGTAGAGAAAGATAGGTGAATGGGTACTTAAATGGATGACATTTCTTGTGGTTTCAGGCCATTTTCTTTGTTATAAAGTGGATAATTACTGCAGGAAGATAGTCAGAGTTTAGGGCTGAGCCGGGTAAGGCAGTCTGCAGGAAGCAGCCAATGCAGACAAAATCGTGTCTGGTGAATTTGAGGGCTCCCAGCCCTGGCATTTCAGAGCTTTTTTTTTTTCCCTGCAGAGATTGCAGAACAGGAAAAGGTGTTAGCATTTGTCAGAGAGGAAGGGTCAAAGCAGTACCTGGAAAATGTCCTGAAGGGCATACGAACATTTGATTTCGAGTGATTTTAAAGAGGTGCTGTGGAGCACTAGCGGAGCCTGAAGTGCCGTTTTACCCATAGAGCAGGAGCAGCCAGAGCAACAACAGCTCAGGAAGGTGTGGGTCTTCAAGAAAACAGAAAACAAACAAAAAAATGCACCCAACCAACAACACCCCTTCCCTCAAAACACAAACACATATCCAGGATAAACAATGCATAGCCTCTAGGACTTCACAATGGCAGAAAACACACACAAATTACTCTGCTTTGAAAAATTCTCACTGTTACAGTTGTACCATCCCTGCATTCCTGCACAGGTTTTCAAGCAGGATAGGAAATAGCAGTGCTTTGGGAAATGGATATTGCAAACAGCAAAAAAAAAAACCCCAAACCCTTGTTTTGACAAATGATTGACAAATCACTTGAGGTGGCAAAAGGTAAACATGCTGTTCAAACCTGCCCCATCACTTACAGTTTCAGAATCTTGATGAACTGCCACTAAGCCCTTCGGTTTGTCTGTGAACTCCAAAAAAAACAAGGTCTGTTCTTTTGTGGTTCTCAGACTCGGTCTCGCAAGCTGAGCAAACCCTACAGTGACTGTACGGAGACTGGTGCTGACATACCGGTAGAAAATCTCTATAACAAGAGCTACTCACTCCAGGTAAGTCTGTTACATTTGTTTTATCAGTTGCTTGAAAGCTACCATCATAAAAAAAAAAAAACAAACCCAAAACCAAACCAACCCCCCTCTACAGTATTCTGTAGTTCAGGATTTGAGATTGTGAACAGTCCAGGCACTTTTAACCACTGATGTAAAATACGGCAGCACGTCTTAAAATCCAAGTTTTATTCCTAAGTGGTTCATGTTTGAAGTTCCCTTAGGCACCCTGTTAGATAAAGAGAGAACATTAGCTCATTAGGCAATTTTCAAGCAGTGTGAGACTGGAAAATATTGGCCAAGTAAATGTTGCAGCTTAGTAACCCTTGAAGCCAGAAATTGTGACCTTTAGGACTCCAAGAATAACAGATACCATCTAATCAGTATCCAGATAGCAGGATGTTTGTTTGCAGAGTAAGTTTCCACTAATTTTGCATGGTTTCTGTAATTGAGTCCTCTTGGAGATTGTCAGTTGTTCTGACACTCGCCACTTGAAGAATTGTGATTACATTACCTGCTGCCTTCTGCAAAGCCTGTGCTGGATTTTTGTTTTATGGGGTATTATACCTGAAACCTGCTGTGATGCATTGCCAGGTAGGATCACACAGACATTATGTCAGGTTTAATAACAGTACTTCACCGAAACTCAGGACTCACAAGGGCTGGGACTGAGACCAAAAGGCTGAGATTTCCAAAAGAGAAGTTAAATTCCTGCTTGTTCCAACTGATTAAGTATTTCAGCACAAATCACCGACTCTACTGCCCTATTAATCCTTACAGCTTCAGGTCTCCAGCCCAATTTGGTCAAAGCTGTGAACATTTTCACCAGTGAGTCACTTCCCACACCTGGTTGTTGATTCAGGGACCATGTGCCAGGGCAAACTGAAAACCTCCTTAGCTGTGGAAAGAGCAGCTGCAACACTGAAGCTTTTGATGGTCACAGGGCAAGTAGGGGCATTCACAGACCTCCTCCTCAGAGAGGATTTTATTCTTGGTTTTTTTGCACCAGAGCCTAAACCCTCCACAGAGCTTTCTGCCTGTATTTGTGTTCACTAGTAATAGAGCCTGAAGGACCAGGGAAACAGGGTTCCCATCTTATTGCTACTGTTGTAAACAGGATGTTTTTAGGTGCGTTTGAGCTTGGACCTTAGCATTGCAACAGCTCAGCAGCCCATGCTTCTTAGACACCAGCTCTTTGTTTATCTCCCCCAGATCTGCCTGCACTCCTGCTTTCAGAAGGCCATGGTGGACTCATGTGGCTGTGCCCAGTACGCCCAGCCCTTACCTGCTGGGGCAGAGTACTGCAACTACAAGAAAAACCCCAACTGGAGTGAGTATTCAAACCCTTCCCGCATTGCATGTGCCTCAGACACCTGCTGCCACCCACATCCCTCCACAGCACCGTCCCTGGCTGGCACAGCCCTGCCTGCACCCAGCACCATCCCAGCCACAGCACACTGGGAAGAGGCAAATCTGCCTTAGCCTACATAAGACCCCACACCGCCAGAGCCTGAAATTGCTTTTTTTTTTTTGTTTAGAGTGACTTATTTCTGATAGTTGTCCTAATTGCTTGTCATTTGCACATGCCACAAAAGTCTGGAATGGAGGACTTGGCCAGGTGAGGCAATTGTTCCTGCCTATAGCAAATGGCAACCACTTGTCAGAGCATTTTGCAATATTTATAGGGTAAATCTGTTTATCCCCACCATGTAAGTGATGGCAACCAAGGCCACCTACGCTCCACAAGCCCCACTCTAGCACAGGTGGCAAAAGAACATTGTTTTTTCTTTCTGGCTTCTCATACTCCCATCCTGCTCCCTCCTTGCAGTGTACTGCTACTACAGGCTGCATGAAAAGTTTGTGAAGGAGCAGCTGGGCTGCCAGCAAATCTGCAAAGATGCCTGCAGGTAAGTCTGACCCACGACCAGAGGTAAAAATGCTGCGTGTGGGGGGGAGTTTGAGCGCACAACTGATGGCTTGCCTCTCTCTCCAGCTTCAAGGAGTGGGCGCTCACCACCAGCATCGCCCAGTGGCCTTCCACCGTCTCAGAGGTCAGTTCCTAAATGCTCTCAGCCCTGATTGCAGTGTGGCCCAACAAGGCATTAAATAAACCCAGAGGTTCAGTGCAGAAGCCGGGGAATCCTGGGGTATTAGCTAGTGCTTCAGTGGTGCTCCTCCCAGAGGCTCAGTCTTGCGCTGTCCAGGTCACGGCTTCCCCTCCAGGAGCTCACCATTAAACTAAAATTTGGGGTTTGACTGGGACATCCCCTCAGGGACAGCTGGCCCATCACATCCATTCAGTTCTGGCCCCCAGCTGGTCCAAGGAGGTGTAGAGTGTGAGCTCCCTTTCCAGGGGATTTCTACATAAGCACACAGAGCTATAGCAGTATCTTCTGTATTTTTTGCAGGACTGGATGCTTCGAGTTCTCTCATGGGACAAAGGGCAAAAAATCAATAAGAAGCTAAACAAGTAAGTCCATTTCTAGCTTGCACCTCAAGCTCAGATATGATCTCAGGAGCCCTAATGATGGCAATTGGGAAAAAAGCTCCCTTAGAGCGGCCCAGCCCTACTGGTCCAACTGGTTATTTGCATAGTTTTTCAGTACGTTTCATGTTATTGTTTTACTAAACCTCAGCTTGCCTTCTGTTTCTCTTCTCAGGACGGACCTTGCAAACCTCATGGTGTTTTACAAAGACCTGAACGAGAGATTCATTTCGGAGAATCCTGCCAACACGGTACGTGAGCACAGCAGAGCTCAGCCCCGGGAAGACACAGCTTTTCCTTCCAGCCAGGCTGGAAGATTTCATCTGGCCAGAGGAGCGCTCCCATCCAGGCAGGGGCAGGAAACCATCTGCAGATGATGCTCTTGGGACCACTGTCTGGTCCCAAGCCCTGCACCCGGGTAGCCTGCAGGCAGCACAGCACTGAGCTCCTGCTGAAGCAGAACAGGAGAGAAAAACACAGGCAACAGAGGAAGGGCCCACCACGTTTGGTAGCTCTCACAGCAGACCCTGGGTGCCCCAGCTTTGGAACAGCCTCCCTGGATGCCCTAAGGGCATCCAGCACCCGCAGGAGCCGATAACCTTATACTGTTTTCTCTTCCAGCTCGTCATTCTTCTTTCCAACTTCGGAGGGCAGCTGGGCCTTTGGATGAGCTGCTCAGTCGTTTGTGTCATTGAGATAGTCGAGGTCTTCTTCATCGATTCACTTTCCATCGTAATGCGGCGCCAATGGCAAAAGGCAAAGAAATGGTGGAACGACCGAAAAAGGGCTCGGCCAGGGAAGCCACCAGAGGCCGGAGATCTGGAAAGGCAGGGCCACGATAACCCTGTCTGCATCGACGAGGACCTGCCCACCTTCAACACTGCCCTCCGTCTGCCTCTGCCCCAGGACAACCCCTTGCCCAGGACTCCTCCCCCCAATTACAGCACTTTGCGGCTAGAGACTGCCTTCACAGAGCAGCTGCCCGATACACTAGAGGTTGGGCAACACTGACACCTATTTATCCACCCATCCAGGTGCCAAAACAAGAGGTGGGTGCTGGACCCACGTGTCCGGGGGTGAAAGGCACGCATCCAAACGAGCACTGAAGGGCTGTTGAGCCAGGCCCTTATTCAGGGATTGAACTTGCAGTCAAAGCTTCTCTGAGCAAAGCTCAGACACAAAAGCCAAGGGCTCAGAGACATTGGGAACTTCAAGCAACATCAGTTCTCAAGTTAATCATTGCAGGAGATGGCTGGAGCAGGATGAGGTGCTGAGCTGGGATGTCTTGCCAGACAGACAGAGGCATACGTTAGCAACCGACAATACACACCCCGTTGTAAGGGGGCAGGAATTAACTCCACAGCAGAAGATTGATGCCACATTGAGTATTAACACTAATTGCTCTCTGCTGTGTGGCTTGACTTACAGGGATAAAAACCCAGGGCTTTCCGGAATCCAGGATGACATTTGTAGGAAGGGGAATGACAGAGATTTGGGAAGAACACAAAATAGATTTAAAAAAAAAAAGCTCTCGAGTTGAATTTTGATTCCAAAGGTGGCTTGAGGAGCACTTTATTCCAAGATGAAAGATAGCCATGAATGTGCTTGTAGAGGAAGTATTACACAGCTCGCATAGGACAATTAAGTCATCCCAAAAGGATCATCTAAAAAGGGCATGAAATCTTAATTCAGATTGCAATAACGAACTGCATACTCTGCAAGCTTGTTTCGTTTTAGGTTGCTCAAGCCATCCATTAAAAAAAACCTCAGAAGGGCTCATTAAGCAGCGCGTGGCCTTGGCCCCAACATGACTTCCCAGAAGGGAGATGGCTGCTCTTTTCCTGTTCAACTCCAGGCAAGGACTTCCCTCCTATAGCTGCCCTGTTCCTGGTTTGGGCTGCCTGCCCCTGAGCTGGCAGAGCCCAGGGAGGGGACAGAGCCACTTGAGGCCGGAGCTGCTCCCCCACTGGTACATCATCCATCTTGCTTACGCCCCCTCCATTCCATCCTGCTGTGTCTACACCTGTGTTTTGCCTCCAGTGCCCTGAGCTGTGCCACTTCCACCAACGCCAGACCCTCCCTGCAGGCAGGGCAGAGGCTGCCTGTGCCCACACACAGCCTCTGTGGGGACACTCGTAGAGCACCCATCTGGGGTGACAGCGCCTTTCCCCTCACTCCTGGTCCTGCAACCTGACTCTTTCCTGCTGTAGCCAGTTCTTAGCTGCCTAGAGCACACTGTGTAGATGTTGAGGATGAGTTTAGCCTCCACCGGGATGGCTGCTTAGGGATTTGTAGAGCAAGAGCCATCGAGAGCACGCGTGTGTGTGTGTGTGTGTCTAAGTGTAAGAAAGTCTCTCTTCTCTGTACATAAGGTTATTTTATATAGGACAATGAGAATCCAGAAAGGTTCTTTAATGTGCAATAAAACATATTTTAACTGGATTATTTAAATAGCTGATAAACTGAAAAAAATAAAGATATATTTTTGAATAACTGCTTTTTTTATTTTTAAAATTAGCGATATGCCAGTTACTTCTGTGCAGGCATGCCAAGAGATTATGGGACTTGCTTTTGCCTGCCCTGGGGCTATCACGTGCTTGGGACCACCGAGCACCCCAGCTGGGCATCCCAGGCTGCAGAGGAGGGGCTGTGCTGCTGGAGCAGGCTGGGGGGAGCCAGGGGAGCAAGCAAGTGCGTGGTGAAAATGCCTGTCAGAAAGCAGCATTAGCCAGCAAGGTGACCAAAAATGCTGGAACCTCAGGTGTCCCCATGACAGCTCCACTCCTGGACAGTCCTTTGGGGACCAGAGGAGAAGAGAGAACTGGGTTAGCTCTGCCTCAGAGCTCCTTCTCTAACACACGAAGGCAAGGTGCTCAGAGCAAACCGCTGTTTGTCCCCCGTCACCTCCCTAACACCAGCACTCATTGCTCTGCGTCTGCCCCATTTGCAGCAGCACCAAAACAGGCCTAGAGGAAAACACCAGGGCAGCCTACAAAAGGCACCTGCACACCAGGGCCACCTTCTCCTTGACATTACAAGTGTGAGTTGTCTCAACTACAGTAGTGGTGGAAATAACAGTAGGCTCCAGAGCTATTTAGTGTCTTACAATAAACCCCTTCCTTTCCAGTTTGGTGCTTCTTTATATAGGAGCCGCTTTGGCTCAGTAACACCCAACCAAGGACCTTCTTGCAGATGCAGATGGTTGTTAGGGTCAGTTTTGACTCCATCTCTTACAAAGCACAGCCTGCTATGAACACTGCAAGGGGGACACAAAGCATCCCCCTGGGAAGAAGCAAACAAACATCGCAAAGTCAGACGTACCACAATTCTTCTGTTCCTTGCCTGTAGCTGTGCAGACAACGGTGCTTGACAAACTGCAGCTCTCCCCAGGGACTGCAAGGTTTGCTCACTGCTGTCTGCAGGCAGTGCCCAGGAGGGATTATAGATCTCAGCCTGTGGATAGACAGGATGGAACGGGACAGGACAACACAGTACCTTCCCCAGTGCTCACGCAGAGACTCCTCTTCCTCTCAGGCTGCTCAAGTGACTCTGCTTTCCCCCCCGCCCCAGCAGCCCTACAACACCAGGAGCTGAATGCAATCAGCAGGCACTAATTATACAGTCAGCCTCCCCAGAAAGGGAGGAAACCCCCCACAGCTGCTGCCTGGACCATTGACTGCACCTGGGTCCCGCAGTCGGGGAAGGCACTGGCAGCCAGCACAGCTTGGGACAGCCAACGGGGCACAGCCTCGGAGGGTGGCCATGTCCCCTGTGCTCATCAGTGGCCATGCTTCCCACCACGGTGGCAGCTAGAAGCAGTATCACAAAGATGCCACAGGCTGGGTCCCAGAACTTTCCCTGGGGTACACAGGAATTCACAGGGCAGATGCAACCTTGCAGTAAAGCATTTGTTAGAGCAAAGCCGGAGCTCACCAGGACCCGTAAAGCAGGTGATGCTTCAACCAGTGGTAGTTTTAGAAAGCCTTGCATTTTTAAAGGCTTCCCAGGGCAAAACAAAAGCCTTTTAAAATAAACCAAGTTGTGCCAGTTCTGCAAGAAAGTAGGCATATTGACTGGTCAGATTTTATACCCGTTAACTGCAGTTTTAATAAGGAAAATCCTTGATTGAGAGCAAAGCTGTCGAAGCGTGGCATTTCCCTACAAAGTGCTCTGGTTGATAACGCAAGACTGTGTCTTTCCGGGTGCTTTTTAGCATGAACAGTCACTTCAAACTCATTGGAAAAGCACAGATTTTCTGCAGGTGCTTTTTGCATTTACTTCTCAGGGCAGGCACAGCACCTTTTACCCTTGTATGAATAATCCTTGGAAGGCAGAAAGACATGGGGTGCCTACAGAAATGGATTACTCCACTCCAAATTAAACACCGAACTCTATTAAACTCCTGAGTCATCTTAAACACAGAAGACTACCCGGCACAGTGTGAGAATCAGGTCTGACACACACTAAACATCATAAAGCATTTGAGAAACTCAGCTTGGAGTTTATGGGAACAACAGGCAATAAAATTTGTGGTTTGGCAAAATCCCCTCCTCCTCCACTGCTGCAGCCGCTGCTCCGAGGCTCAGGTGGGGACCCTGGTATCTTCCCATGGGGACAGTATTCCCAGGAGACTCACAGTGCCCTGTGATAGCCCGGCCAACCCAAGCAGGGCTTGGAGCCAGCAGCCCCTGATGTGCCAGCAGCCCACACTCACCTCCCAGTTCAGGGTTAGACCTGCCTCTTGCCACTGGTCATGGCCACGGTCGTGGTGTCCAGGCTTTTGGGTGGGGATGACGATAGGCCCAGACCTACAGACCCATGGCTTCAGCTTCCTGGCACCGTGGGGCAACAGGGGAGCGACTGTGGTACCCAAAACTACAGTGAAGGTGCAGGCAGCTGAAGGACAGACTGGGGAGAGGTGTCGAAACAAACCTGCAGCAGGCAGGTGCTGGTGACTCACAAGGAAAGGCTGCCTGCAGAGCGGGATCAGCCCTTTGGAGCAGGGGAGGTGCATCAGGAGAACCTTGCTCAGCCCTTCTGCAGCTCCCAGCATCAACCACCACTGGAGGGGAGAAAGTTGCAGGTGACAGAGGAGCTGCCAGTTGGTGGTGGAGATGCTGAGGAGAAGGAAAATCCAGTTGCACAAAGAAGGTTTGCCAGATGGCAGGACAACGCTGGTGCATCCCAGCAAGTGATGCCCAGACAGAAATGGGGTTTGAAAACACATGGAGCCCAGTGGTCCTTCTCCATCCAGGAAAGGACACCTGGAGACACCACATTATGGAGTAAGCAAGCCGTACCCAGGACTACTACCTTTATTTCACTTAATACACAATTTTCCCATAACCGCCTTCAGCAACACAGACTAAATCTGTTCTTTTCAGCAAAATCTTCCCAGCCAACCCTAACCCAAATAGCTCAGGTGTTTTGCCTGTGAGGGTGCCCAGTTTCTGTAGCTGTCCTGAGCTACCACACTCCACACCTCCCCCCTAAAGGAGCACTGCAAAGAGTATGCAGGCTCTCGTCCTGCCCCGAGGAGTTTGGAGACTGGTTTGTCTGAGTGGTGGTGGAAGCACTTACACAACAGGCATCACTCCTGCCGCTGGCGTTGCCTGCTGGTGGCTTTTCCAGTGCTCCCAGGTCCTTTGAACCAACACTCACCATGGAGAGAGGGGCGAGCTGTGCAGAGACAAAGCCCAGCTGCAGTAGCGGGACTTGTTGCTGTACTAGTTTTGAGAATCAAAACTGCTGGTCAAAGACTTCTCCTGGGTTGGAAACAAAACTCCCACCCTGACTCTGCCTGTTTCACTGCTCAGCATGAACAGCCAGCACAAAAGGGACTCTAAGAAAGGGCAGCCTAATCTGGGAAGGATGTGTGGTTTCCCTGTCAGACAAAATTTCAGCTGGTAATCAGGAGAAAAATGGAAGCATCCAGTCTCCCACTCAACCAGGATGAAAATTTTGCACAGGATGAGACAATGAACAGTAAGTCATGGATTCCTTGGAAAACACACCTGAGACACAGCCTGGCCCCCTCCCGATCCCAGCTGGACAAGCACTGCCACCCCCAGCCCCATGGGGTCCAGCAGCCCCAGGATGTCAGTATGGAGGAGCAGTTCCAGCCTCCCCCAGAGCAAAAAGGCTGCTTCCAGGAGATGCAGCCCGGCAGCATCAATAGGGTTAAAGGCTGCCCGGGCCCCCTTTCATGCTGGGTGACATTGCAGTGGTCTACAAACAGGTTTGGGACTTGAATGCCTCATTAATGTAAATGGGGCTGGGCTGGGGAAAGGCATCTCCAGCACATGCCTATGGAAAACCCTTTCAGGCTCTGAGCCTCCACTTGTGCCCTGCAATAAATTGCAGCTCTGGGGAGGCCAGGACACAGGGCTGGAGATTGTGGATGCCTGAATTTCACCTTTTCCCCTTTGACAGGGTGAGCCAACTCCATAACTATCAGCATCAGGAGGTTTCTCCTCCAGGCACCCATGAAGGCACTCGTGGGGCTACAGCAGTTCACAGTCAGACTGCTGAGAGCCTGCCCACCCACCCATGCCTCCCACCCTGCCAAAGCCCAGTGCGCCAGGGAATTAGAGCTACCTCACCAGCAGCAGTCACAGCTGCCCCAGACCCCAGTCAGCCCATGGATGACACACTAAAGCAACAGGAGCTGTCAACACACAGTGGTGACTTCCCTTGGACTGGATATGGAGTGTACTGGCAGGAAGGTATTTTATTGTACAGAATCATTGCCTTGGCTTGAAAGTCCCACTGCCCATCTCAGGTGACACTACTGTGGTGAGCACCACACGGACCTGGAGCAATTCTCCACCGAGAGATGCCACATCTGAGCCATCCCCACCAGCCTGGTCTGTGCTCGGCGCTTTGTGGAAGCATTTTCCAGGAGCTGGAAGGGCTGATGATCCCAAACCGTGGCAGCACCCGAGCAGTTTCAGGCAAGCGTTGAGTCAGAGGATGACCCACGATTGCAGCAGCTGCCCTCTGCGGTGACATGCTGTGACATGGCTCCGGCACTAATCCCGACGCCGACATCTCCCTGCGAACAGGATGGGCCAGGAGGTGTGGAGTCACGGCCAATTCCCCTCGATTCCACCAGCACACATGGGTAATGCCATCGGTGGGGCTGGGCAGGCGCCACTTGTCACAGCTGACGAACCCCGGGAAGAGTGAGAGTTGGGCTGAGTGTGACCCATGCGGGAGGAGGGGAAGGAGAGAAGAAATCCCAGGCCAGGCTGGGCAATCCTATACAAGAAATTGGATTTTCCCCCCGCGCAGGGGGAGCCTGGAGCTGCCACTCCAGCCGTGGAGCAGCACTGGTCCTGGCTCTCCCCACTGCTCCCAACATCTCTGATGGCTCAATGCCACACTGTTCCCAAGGGCAGGCTGGCAACAGCCATCTCCTCAGCCAGACACGCACACACACCCTCCCAGCTCTGCCCATATGCCATTGTACGATTGCCAGCCCGGTCTGGCCAGCCCCACGAGCCCTGGGCACACACCGGGCTCTGCCCAGCCACTTGCTAGGTGGGGGCTGCCAGGCTTCGGGCTCTGCTTGCCAGCCTGCAGGCTCCCAAAATGAGCGCTGGTCTGCAGCCCTCAGCATAGGGCACTCAATGCATTCTGAAGCAATAGCACAATTATCCACCCACATCACTCCTGACGAGCTTTTCTCTTGGGACTGATGCTTTCTGGCACCCCAGTCTCTTGTGGTTTTGTTTATGAAATCTCTTTCTCCATCTGTCTCCCTCCTTCCCCAAAGCAAAGGGCTCTTCTCCCACACCCTGCTCATCTCACTCATCTGCTCATCCCACTTCAGAGCGCATGAGGGGCTCCAGGTCACCCTGGGGTGGCGGTGGTGGCAATGGGGGCGGTGGTGGCAGTGGTGGTGGTGGCGGTGGGCAGGGAGTCTGCCGGCCATCCCTGCGGCACAGGCCGGAATGCCGTGTGGCGGGTTCCCGCAGTAGCAGGTCACACTGCACCCGGGTTCTTCCCTTTGGCCTGGGCAAGAGCAGCCACAGGCTCAGGGCACTGACCCGGCAGCCATGCCTGCTCCCCAGCCCAGTTGCAACACAGCCTGAGGTATAAACAGGGGAATGCACCCGCCCTCAGGGCCACAGACAACATGTTCCTGGGTTTTGTCCTCTCTTGTATCATCACCTGTGCTTTGGCACTTTCCTGTGACACTCCTGAACCACCTTGACTCTCCCAGTCTTACAGTCCTGCTTCAGTTTCCCTTCCAGAAGGAGCTGGAAGGTGCCCTGAGCCACCTCAGTTGGCATTTTTGCCCTTGCAGCCCTGCCATCAGGCAGCGTTCCCAAAAGCAGCAGGACACAAAGCGCAGGAGGGAACACCCTCCAGCAAAGCCCCTGTCAAGCCAAGTGGCACCAACCGGTGTCATCCCCAACCTGCCTGCCTCCTGCCCACCTGAGAGCCAACCTCCAGGCAGCTGAACGAGCCTGGCCCCATCCAGCACGCTGATACGGGATGGCTTCTCTCACCTTCCACCTTCGACTTTGTCCAAGTATATTTCTAGAGGTGGAAAAACATGTGTGTTCAGCCAGGTTTATCCACCTGCAATTTAAAATGTGCTGCAGTCCCAGGGAAGATGTGACGACGGCGAAGCGTGGCTGAAGGCAGGTGCCGGCCCGAGCCATGGTGATTCACACTGTTTTCACAACGCCTCTTGCTGCAGCACCTTCCTCCCTTGTGTTTTAAGACCTTCTCACCCAAGTTTACATAACGAATCCTGAAAGGTACAACCTGTTCCCCTGGCTAATCACGAAGGGTAATCATCCCTGCTCTTGTTCTTGTTATAAAAAGTCATTCGTCAGAAAATATTTCACATTTCCCCCAGAACAGGAGAGAGGACCATAAAGCACAAACCCATGGGGATCTTCATAGTGCTCTGTCACGGCTGGTGCCATGCTGGTGCTCACTGGCCTGTACTGGGACAATGTGGCATCCCCAGGACCTCAGCCCACCCACAGCTACCGCATCTTTAGACGCTGGAGTGATGGCAGGCCGGTTATTTTTTCCTGGTAAACTTCTATGGTATAAAAGGCAAATGAGCGCAACTAATTCCCTGTCACACTAATTAGTTACGGAGCAGGCCTGGGGAAACCCCACCGATGACAAACTGCTGCCTGCTGTGATTGGGCACCGAGAGCCCACTTGGTTTCACCCCCCAAGAGGAGCACAGCCTCGGCCAGATGAGTCGGGACGCGATGATCAATGTCATTAACGCTCAAGCTGAAGGGAGCTGTGTCTGAACTGGGGTTTGCCCCAGCCCTCCCATTCTGGAGCCAACAGCGTGGCTCGCAGAATGGCACGGAGCGATGGTACCCGCACCCTGGGGGGCATTAGCCACGGCACAGACCAAGCCCTGCTTCCACCAGCCACGCCGTGGCCACTGGCTGACATCACTGTGCCAGGCGTGCAGGAGCTGGGCCCATGGGGGGCCACTTCCCTCCCCTCTTCTGCCGCTTGTAAAACAAAACCAGTCTCTGTTTTACTGCCTGATCTTTGTAACGCAAACAGAGGTCAGTTAAAAAGGTTTTATACGCAGCGGTTGCCGGTGTAGGTTGGCTGGTGAGATGCTCGCTGTCGTCCGACTGGGATTTTACTGGCCACAACTGAATTACTCTGTTTTGTTCAGTGCCAGCACGTCTCTGAAAGTGGACACGATAAACCCAGCAATTAAAGTACTGAATGAGCCTGTTGGCCCCCCCCACGGGAACGGGTGATGGAGAAGGACCAGCCTCCCCTCTGCCCGGGCTGCAGTGTCGGCCACCAGCCCAGGGTGGGTGATGGCCATGGGGACCGGGACCAGCGGGCTCCTCCCTCTCAGCAGGGCAGCCAGCAAACCCCAGAGCTGTCCGACTGGAAGCCAGGCTGCAGACGTGACTAATATGTAGCACGTACATCTTGCAGCTCCTGCTAAATGGCAATCTAATTAGCGGGTGAGTGTGCACTGGCGGTGCCTATCATCAGCCACGGGCAGGGCGGCTGGCCACCTGTCCCCTGGCACCAGAGGCCGGGCAAGCAATGAGGGACAGCAAATCCACAGCACCACTCCCATTTCTGGAGCCCAAAGAGCCTTTTCAAGTCCTCATGAAGTCCCTGAGCACCGAGGAGTGACCTCAGGTCTGATGGCCACCCCCATGGCTGTGCCAGACTGGGGGCCTTCCACCAGGACCTTACCTACCCACCGTGCTGAGGGACATAATTGGGCCAAAAGCAATGCAGATTCACACGCAAACAGATATTAGCAAGTCTTACATCTTTTTTTTCCAGTGACCTGAACTCAGTCCTACCAACAGGTTTGTAATTTGGGGGTGACTTCCCCCCCTCAGAACTGTCCTCGGGACTTCACGTTGGGCTCCAGCACAAGCATCTCCGCTCGTCTTCGTCTTTACATACAGGCTTTAAAACCAACCCAGAAACCTCTTCAGCCTTCTTCGTATCCACTCCAGGCACCATTAAAATATTTTCATTTTGCCAGATCCTAAATTAAGGACTGGTTGACATTTTCAAAACACTACAAATCAGACCCAGTGGTGCCATTTTCTGGGCGGATTTGCCCCGTGTATCTGATTTCTCAGCTGTATTTAGCCGCTGTCAGTGGAGCATCACGCCAGCACAACGCCCTCACTCCAAACACAATGCCCGGGGTGCAGAAGAGCTTTCCACAGTGTTTCGCAGCTGTATTTTTAGCAGGAGGTTTTTTGCTTATGGAATAAACTTTCTCGTAAAGCAAGTGAGAGAGACAACGCAAAGTCAAGCCCAGTTCAAGGTCATTTGGCTTTACCGACTTCACAGCTGATGTTTCCAACCACTGAACAAGTGCAGCCTGGTCTATTTTCAGTGTCAGAGCTGCCGGTGCTGGTAACAGACATTGTTCTCCAGGGAAATAAGTAGTGATAGAAGGGCAATTATTTTGAGGGGACAGAGGTTAGAAACTGGGTAAGTCCTGGTACTCACCATCAAACCTGTTCGTTCTAGCTTCACTTGGAAATACTGTTTAAACACAATCCCACATTCCACTTCTGACATAATGGTAGGAGGTACACTTGGGCAATTTAAAAATAAAAATCCCTTTTGTTCCCAAACAACGAAACACGGGGACATTTGGGAAAGTCTGACTAAGTTCTGATTGAACCTGTGATTACTTTTCCTAGTAAGAGGCAATCGTTACCTTTTACAATGCTTTGCTGCTCTGTGGTGATTTATAGTTCCAAGGAGGTTTATACATGTTTACTGTTCTGTTGTGAGGAGTTAACGTCTCCTACAGTCTCTCAAGATGCTCAAGGTTTCACCTGTAAACCGTGTTTGTACAGTAGTGCTGGGTTCAGGGATCCCACCCCGCAGCAGGCATGTGGTGTGCTGGCCCCAGTGTAAGAAAACACAGAAAGTTAATTGAGGGGAGACATCTCTCCACTCCTTCTGTGGGATGATTATGTGACCAACAGGAATCAGTGTGCAAAACGCTTAAGAATGAGAATAAATCATGAAATGCAAAAGGGCATGCTAGCCACTGTGAAAATCACAGACAACAGGGCTACGAGGCTGTTCACGAGGGCATCTGACCTCCGTGAGCCACTCACATTCCATCCTCAGAAGCAAAATAGAAGAGCTGCTTGGTTCTTTAATTCCCTTGTCATTTTATGGAAGCAGAGCTCATTTCTTCTGGGAAGAGACTGTCACCTTTCAGGCTCAGCCTGCTGGTGCCACCGAGAAAGAGCTCTGCCCCTTCTATTTAAGCATCAACATCTTCTGTAGTCTGCACTTGGAAGAGGAGCAGTGTACAAAACACAGCCAGGAAAGCGTGCCCAGCAGCAGTCTTGATAGTAAACACAGCTGCTCAGGGAAAAAAAAAATATAATAAATCTTAACAAAAGAAATTATAAAATCTTTTTTAAAAAGGGATGATAAAACTGTTTCAAAATACTGGGGCACTTCACCCGCAGTTACTTCCTCTGTGTCCAAGGCCTGTCATGGCTGATGGTTGGCACGTGGGAAGCCAAAGCAGCGAGGTGATGTCCTGGTGCCTGGGACATCTCAAACCAGACTGAGAAACACACAGCAAGTTGCTGCAGTGCAAGGGTCAGGGCAGCGGCCACAAGCCCTGGTCCTGCTGTGAAAAGCTCCCTGTACCTTCCAAGTGGCTGCCCTCATCCCAGCTGTGACCCAAGCGCTCCTTTCCTCACGTCTGCCACTCTAATAGGGAAAAAGAATGATTTAAAACCACCCAAGAAGAGGTGCTCATCCCTTAGCAGTGGGATGGAGGCACGACTTCCTCAGCATCTTGTGAAGTGGGAGCTGGCAGTGTCATGGGGAGATTTGTGCTGCTGTGACCCCGAGCCTCCTGTGTCCCATGGTCTTTGTAGGACCGGGACAAGGAGCAGCAGAAGCGGCTGCAATTCTGTAGCCGGGGGCGGGGGGTGAGGGGGGGCGTTAGGAGGAAATGAAAATTGCCGGGGGAAAATTAAAGCAAGACTTNAGTTAAATAAAATGTCAGCATTTAAATGTTAGTACAGTTTTGGGGTTTTTTCCCCCCCCTGCTTTTTGCAGTGGAGGATGCGGTTTCAAGCCATGTTATAGAGGGAGAAAAATAAGGAGAGTCCTTTGCCGACTCTTTGGGGTGTTTTTGGAGGGGGACAATTGGAATGTAAAACTTCAGTTCGGTCACGGTGTCTTTCTGCACTGATACAGACGTGGAGTCATCCCATCTTTGCTTGCTTTTGCAACAGCAGTGCAGGTTTTCGGGCCAGTCAGGTATTCTGTGTGCAGTCTGGTGTGGTTGTTCTTATTTAACCCCTGTTTGCACAGGCTTCTCTTTAATCTCCCTGCTAAAAGGTGTGGAAACAAACTGCAGCTTTCTGAATATGTGTGGGAAATGCGGCATCCACCCTGGGCTGCTGCCTCCCGGGTGAGGGCAGAGGATGCTCCCTCTCTGGGACAGTGGCCTTATTGCAGAATAAGAGATCTGTAGGTGTGGAGGGAGCTGCTGGGGTTTTTTGCTCCTTTCACGTTCCAGGATTCACATTGTTCTCATTGCACAAGCAACAGAGTTAACTCTCAGGAACGTGACCTATTGGCACATGAGGAGTAAGGCTTGTCCTCATCCTAGGTGACAAGGGACATCATGGGAGACACAGGCAAGGGAGGAAGGGATGGAGCATCTAACATACAGTACAGAGAGCCAGGCAAAGGCTATCTAAACTTCCAGACTGTAAATACTCTTTGAGGGCTGTGCACATGCCTGTTGGGATTAGAGACCTGGAGGCGCCTGCTTGGTTCTGGGCGGCCACGGGCATCTGAGCTGGTGGCTGTGAGCAGCCATCCCTCTCACGTCACACACAACAGGAAGGCAAAGCATCTGCTGGGCACTCTGTGACCCCGGGCTCAGGAAGGACTTTCATCGCCCACAGACACGTTACTGCTCCACTTCTTTTTGAATTGCCATCCTGTAAACTGGTGATGTGGTAAGAACATTTCCTCTGATCTGCAAAAATGTCACTACGCAGCATAAATGTCTTCTCTAGGAAAACAAAGTCTTTTCATCAGGCTGTGGAAGAGATGGCAGATGAGCAGCATGTGATGAAAGAGGAGTGACTGTTGTGTGTCCCAGTAGAGAAAGTACTGAATAATTGGAGTTATCAGGCCCGGTAGTGTTGGAGCGGTTTTGCAGCTGACATACCACCCTGGAGCTTCCAGGAGTGTGCTGAGTTTTGCATAGGTCTTTATTTCCTTTAAGTGGCAATTGCCCTAGGAAAGCCCCAGAGGAGATTCAACACAGTCAACACAATCATTTCGTAACGTGGGAGTCTGATCTCACCTGTGAGGTGGAGGAGTTTCACTGGGATGATGCTGGGATAATGCAGGGCTGGACTCCTGGCTGCTGGGGGTAGGTAAGGACACTTCCTTCGCAGCACAACGTGAACCACGTTAGAACCAGGAGCAGGTTGCTTTCCAGACTGCTTCAGTCATCACAGGGATGCAAGTACTGCCAGAAGAGGGGTACATGGCACCCTGTGCACCCCCAGGGGTCTTGTGTCCCTAGGGTCAGCTCTGACAGTCATTTTAGATGACACTGGTGTGCAGGCAAGGGGCAGCCCAGAGCAAAGCACAACAGTGGGGAGGTGGCAAGGGAAGCAGCGGTGATTACCTGGAACCATCTGCAAAGGAGACAAAGTCAGTTCTTATCTGCACATTAAAGGCTGGTTCTGCAAACAGAGTAGTGTGACAATAAAAAAAGCAAAGGAGAAAAGGGAGTGAAGGAGCCTAACGGGCGCGTGTCCCCCTTCCCTGGCTGGGGCCTTGGAAGTGGAGCAGTCAAACATGAAATAAAACCAGCTGGGAGCTGCCAAATGTCCAGGCCCTCGAGCACCACACCCTGTGGCAGCAGGGACAGGTTTCTGTAACCATGAGACTGCCCTGCATGCCACAGACCAGCAGGAGCTGGGTTGTCTGTCCATCAAGGAGGAAGCACCTTCTGAGTTCCCAGCCCTGATTTCCTCCTCGGCTCCTGTCCCACCACAGCCTCCATTCCCTTTCTCTGGTTTTAGGAAGGGGTGATGGTTGTCTGTGTACTGATGGAGCGTGGGTCTTGTCATCCCTCATTTGTCACTTCTCTGGTCCAGGTACAGACCTCTGCTGGGGAAGAGCAGGACAGGCTCCAGGCTGGCACCAAAACTGGCACCAAATCCCCTCCAAACATCCAAGCACTGAGCCTCTGCCACCCACCCACCCCCACCATACCAGGGGCTGTAGCTTCCAATAGGACAAGGCACCTCGCACAGAGTGTCTTTCAGCATTAAGAAAGAAATAAAAAGTCTATTTGAAAACATTCTGGGAATAAAGGTAAGAGGAAAACCAGTAAAGGGATGAAAAAATATTGGGAAAAAGTCACTCAAGTACGGTCAGGCACAGCTTTTACTCAGTGCCATTTCACTTATAAAACAACCTGTTTAAAAACACAGCTTATGCCCAAAGGAAGAGTTGTTCACCCTGCTGCCACGTTAAGATGTCCCCTGCAGAACCTGTGACTGCTTGGCTGTATTGCCAGCACACCTATGCTAGCTTGGTTTCTTGATTTTGGCATCTGTGTGTTTTCACAGCACGGTGGGATGTCGCAGACATCCTGCCTGATGATGCTCTTCCAGCTGACCCTGTCCCCATCTCTGTCCCTGTGCCTGTGCTCCCGCCAGCAGGTGTCCCATGGGGCCGTGGGACAGAGCAGTACTTGAAAGAACAGTTCCAAGTAGCTTTGTCATTGGGGAAAAAAACATTCTGAGTCAGTTTAAAACACATCTAAAAACTAGTTTAGCTTAATTTTCCACAGTGTGGCCTGAATCTGACTTAAAAGTGTGAAAATGCTGCCCTTTGGCACGGTGTCTTTACGGTTGGTGAGGTAAAGAGATAAAGCCAGCTAGAAGGCACTCTGATCTTTTCTTAAAAGTGATTTGGAGCTGATGTTCCTTTCCAAGCACAGCATCTCCCCCTTGCTATCACTGGCAAGCATGCCGTGACTTTGCAAAGAACACTCTCGGGTTCGGTGGTGGATTCAAGGTAAAGAACAAATGTGTTGAGGACTCCTGCAAAGCTGCAAACAAAGCTAAAGGAGCATCACAGTTAGCTGTTCAGTGTCCTTAGCTTTACTCAGATATGAGAACAGAGATTTTACTCCCTGTGTGCTCCTCAGCTTACAAGTATGAGTCTCATCATTGCCATCAGGGAAAATAAAAGCTAAAATTCAACCTCGGGAAACAATTTTAAAAGGAACAAGAACTTCTTCCAGCAATGTCAGGTTGATGAGGAACCCACACAGATCTGTAGGACAAATTGGGATCCCCTCATGTCAGGTCTCAGCCTCTCAGCAGGAGCCCAAGCTCCGTGTTTGGCCGGTATGGTCCGTAAGCAGCCAAGCAAACAGCGGCTGCAGGGCATGTGGCCAGTCAGGTCCAGCCAGGCTGGATTTTGCCCAGTGCAGTGTAGGTGTGTTTCAAATTTTAATCTAATCTAAATCTTTTATTGGATTTCTTAAAAGGAGGAAAATATTTACTAGTTTGCCTTGTTAGTCTCTCAGGATTGAGATGTATTTTGCCGGTGCTGTCCTGAGGCTGTGCCTTGAGATGGGTTTGTGTTCACAGCGGGCAGCAGAAGGCTCAAGCAGAATGATCGTGTGTGTTTCACGTCTTCCCTTCAGCCATGGGTAACTAAGCAGAGACTAACGGCCTTCCTCCTGATTTCAACGTAGTCCTGCCCAAAAGGCAGCCAGCATCTGGTGCAACGTAAGCTGCTTCTGTGAATAAACCCTTCTGGAGGCAGCTGGGGGTAGGAAACTCTGTGGCACGAGCTCACGGAGGATGAGCCAACGACAAGCTGGTGGGCCAGGGGTCTGGGAGGTCCATGAGGTTCTTGAGGTCCAAATCCCAGGACACGTGTTCCTTGGAGAACAAAACGCTTTCACACAAGAGCAGAGCCTGCCCTCAGATCTGGAGTTACTTCTTCCCAAAGCACTCTTCCATCAAGACCTCATGCTGTTAGGCTACATCCTAACATCACATGCAATAGGGTGTGCAGTGAAAGTCATCATCTCTCTTTGCATCATGGAGTGAGACATCATAAAATCTATTGGCTTTATACTTCTTTCAAACTGTATATACTACTCAGGAGATTTTGCAGATCTGGTCAATAAATCAATGAATTGATATTAACTTTTTTTTTTTCTTAATTATTTTTTGAAAAATAAGAAGGACACAGTTGCCCCCACTCCCCGAGAGGTCCGTGCACACCCTTCAGCTTCCTTTTGTACCTTCGGTAGTCGATCTACAAGTAACTTTATGTTAATCTAGTTTCTGCATTGCTGATAATGGCTCATTATTGAAATATTGTTGTATTATTTCAGCACTCTTTCTTCTAGGATGCTGAGTTACACGCAGCATTAATCTTTAATTCTGTTCTCCTGCACTTTAAATTTGAAAAATGTTCTAAGCAGCTGACTTGGCTTTGTTTTGAAATCCTGCCTCAGGATATTAAGATTTAGTAACACAAATTCTCACCTTAAAATAGCAGCACAAAATGTTCTATTTACTCACAATATGAATGTAAAATATGCAGCATCCCTCACATGAGCAGCGGAGGCATACTGATAGTATCTGAAAGGCAAAGGAATTTGGTGGAAAAAACCCAACAATCCGTTTTCCTTCTTCTGGCGAGCAGCAGCACTGAGCAGCATTCCTGGTCCTGGGAAAGGTGCTGCTGGTTCTCCTGCCCCCTCTGGTAGCCTGGTGCACTGTATTACTTTTTATTTTTAAGAAAAATTGTCTTAAGCCCTGTATTAGCTTGAAACCTAAACACTGTTAGCCTGGATTCTACTCGAAACCAGCTCGTGTGTGCACTGCTTGGTCCATCCAGTGTTGGCAAAGGTTTCAGCTGACGTTAGAGACACGTTGCTTGCACACAAAAGACCCACCTCCTAAAAAGTTGTCTTGTTGTTTACTACAACATCTGCAGGGCCCGGGGGCCAGTCCTCAGTAAGTCACCCAAGACACAGCCACGTCCAGCCAGGTCCATGTCATTTAAATCCCCTGAGGCCAAAACGGACCCCAGAAGGGACATGACAAAAACATTCACCGCTTTTGGAACTGCAAAGCACAAACCTCCCCCTTGTACCTCTCAGGAGGTGAGGGGCTCCATGCTGTTCCACTGCCACGGTGCCACCTTTCAGAACATCTGCTCTGAGTTTCTCCTGGCTTACAAATCCGTGGTCGTACCGTCACGTAACTACTCCAGCTTTGTTTTGCTGACGATACAAGTGCACGTGGCGTAATACAAACCCTGCCTCTCAAAATAGCTGTTTTGATGTCTTTTCGCCCACCTGCAGGCAGCAGCATGAACCTGAAGAAGTACTTCATTCGGGCGCTGCACCGCCTGCAGAAGGGCCCTGGCTACACCTACAAGGAGCTGCTGGTCTGGTACTGCGACAACACCAACACCCACGGCCCGAAGCGCATCATCAAAGAGGGCCCAAAGAAGAAATTAATCTGGTTCTTCTTAACGTTGCTCTTTGCATCTCTGGTCTTCTGGCAGTGGGGTATCCTCATCAACACCTACCTCTCCTATAATGTCACGTCATCTCTCTCTATTGGCTTTAAGACCATGAAGTTCCCGGCAGTCACGGTCTGCAATGCCAACCCTTTCAAGTAAGTTTTTCTTCGCCTGATTTACCCAGTTGTGTGTGAAGACCCTCAGTTATGTTGCTGGCATAAGGTACTGCGGGTCCATTCCTGTCTGGGATATCACATTAGGAGCATTAATGAAAATGATCTCTTGACTCACAAAGTGGCACTAAAAAAACCAAATAAATCAAGGAGAACAAAGTGAGGATGAAGGGCTCAGGTCTGGAGGAGGTTTCACGTGACTGGGAGTTTGCCTGGTTTTCTTTACTGTATCAGTTAATCTAACGATGGTTATTGCCTCCCTGCAAACTCTCCCTGGCTCAGGGAAAACTCAAAGTTCAGCTCGCTTGTCACAACCAAAATCAGTCTCTCAATCTTTCCCCACAATCCCTTTCTTCCTCCTTCCCCGTACCCCTTATCGCTCACACTCTGGCCATTAAGAGCTGGTTAAACAGTAGTATCTGCTGGGAGCTGCAGTGATATAACTCAATTTCAGAGGACTAACTGATTTTTGTTAGAGTTGCTTCAAATTTCCATGCAACTTCATAGCCATGGATATTCCAAATATCCATGCAATAGTGTAGCCCAAGGCAAGATGCTCTCGACCAGCACACAGGAATCTTGTTCTTTTTCTCTCTGCTTCCTGCAGATGTTTGGCGTAAACTATAGTGAATTACTGAAATAGAACCAATTCAGTTCTGCACTGACAGAACACCGTTCACCACTGCAGCACTCTCTGTTTGTCCTCCTGCTGGTTTTCCACCCTGTTGGAGACTGCTGGGATGCTTGTGTCTGAGCTGGTCATGCTCTGCATGGAGGCTCCTGTCGCTTTCCAGTTCTCTGGTATCTTTAGGCAGCAATCCAAGGTCCCCAGGAAGGTCCAGGCCAGTGGAAGGGCCAACGAGCTGCTGCGCATCCCCACAGCCATGACACCACCCAATAACTGCTCTTTGTCCTGCAGATACTCAGAGGTGAAGCATCTGCTGAAGGAACTGGACAGGCTCATTGAAGCGGCGCTGGAGAGGATCCTGCAGCCCACACCAGGGAACAGCAGCGAGAACATCTCCCCACCACTCAACTTGGAGCTGTGGCACCAGATACCCCTAGTCCTCATTGATGAGCATGACAAAGACAATCCCATCATTCTGGACATCTTTGAGAGCAACCACAGCCCTGCAGGCAACCAAACCACTATGGGCAATGAAACCATTATGGGCAATGAAACCACTACGGACAATGAAAGCACTGGGGGCAATGAAACCACTGGGGGCAACCATACTGTTGTGGGCAACCAAACCACTGTGGGCAATGAAACCACCCTAGGCAATGAGACAACTGTGGGCAACCAAACAGCTCCTCCATCTGCCCCAGCCAATGTGACGTCAGAAGAAAAGAAGTACAAGCTGGCGGTGAAGCTGGTGAGAGGGGTCCTGCGGGAGGCAGCTGGTGAAGGGTGAGGGACGGGGAGTGCTTGGGTGTTCTGGCAGTGATGGACCGTGGAGATCAGTGTCTCTTACCCACCAGCTGCCCATGGTCGCTCTGCCTCAAGGCTCTGGTCCAGCTGCACCAGGGCCAGGGGCTGCCCATGCTCGGTACAGGGCACATGGAGCCCACGGGCAATTCACAAGTTATGGCGTGTTATTTCAGTGCTTAGAGCTGTTTGCCTGGTCTTTTGAGGAAGGCAGCACAGCAGTATTTTAAGATTTTTTTAAAATTTCAGGGGGTGCCTGATCCCCTGCAGGATACACAGCCCGACACCCAGCTGAAGCTGCTGGATTTTTGCATATGGGACCTGCAGCAGGATCATACCCTAAATATCCTTCTCTAAACGAAAGGAAACCCAGCAAGGAGGCGTGTTGAGTTAGTCTGTGATGAATTTTAGGCAGCTGCATAACATCAGTATGATCAGCATGGAAAAAAGGGACCTACAGTGCATAGCAGCATAGCATTGCAGCAGAGGAATGGAGCAGATCCTGCCAGCAGGTCCATCAGCCTCTGGCAAGAGGGATGCTGGCAACACTGGCCAACAATGGGCAGTAACCGAGCTGTGCACAGCGTTAGTTGGTGGAGTCTGCCCACAGAGGACAATGTTGTACATCTTCTGGGGTCACCCAGCGCAGCCAGGGCAGAGGTGCTCCACACAGGCTCCTTCTCACCTTCACCTCTTCCTTGGGTCCAGCACTCAAAATGCTGGGGAGAGGCTGCAGCTGCTTCCCCTGCCCCTCCTGCTGCAGTCCTTAGCACGGAGGCACATGGTGGTCTCACAACCCCACGCCCTCTGCCCCCACAGAGGCTTCAAGGACCCTGCCTGAGCAGACCTTGGAAGCTGGGGCAACTCCAGCCTTAAAGAATTGCCCAAAAAGTGACATTTTTTGTAAGCTTGTGGAGGTAATGCTGGGATTGATGGAGAATCTGCCCAGCTGGGAAATCTCCCTGGGGAGGGACCCATCTGTAAGCACATACAGGTGTGACAGCCAGCTCCAGAGATCCCATTTGGCCATACCTCCTTCATTCCCCCGGGAGCAGCAGGGAGTGTTGGCACCAAGCCGAGCGTGCAGGGAGAGGGGGTACACACCATATGCCCCTCCTGTGGTCCTCCCTCCATGGGACAGGCTCAGACCTGCCTGCTTGTGTGTCCCCAGTGCAGCCATCAGGGCTCCGACAACTGCACCTACAGGAACTTCACCAGCGCGGCGCAGGCAGTGACCGAGTGGTACATCCTGCAGTCCACCAGCATCCTCTCCAAAGTCCCACTGCAGGAGAGAATCAGGATGGGCTACCAGGCAGAAGACATGATCCTGGCGTGTCTCTATGGGGCCGAACCCTGCAACTACAAGTAGGTACATACCGAGCTCCCGGCCCTTTTCTGTCCCATCAGGACTGGTACAGGATGCTAAAGCTATGACAGCCTTTTTTCTTTTCTCTTTTTAAGGTATATATCAGTTAATATAGAGATGTCTGCTGCTCTTTAACAATTATTGCCCAGAGGCATGTGATCGTGGATGAAATGGGATAGTGCTGGCTTGAGTTTTAGTTTTGGATGGGCCGTTTTGCTCATAACATATCAAGACTGAGAACATCCTTGGGACCTTCCCATGGTATTTAGTGATAACCAGCTGCCAGGCCAGGCTCTGAGTCAGGGTACCCCAGGCACAGCAGTGCAGCCCCCAGTTACAGTCCCCCCTCTTTTTACACAAGGCTCTGAGAAATGCATTTTAGCCATCGATATTTCTTGTGATCGCTAAATTTATATACCCATTTTTCAGAAACATGAATGCACAGCAGCTCCCCATCTGCAAAGAGAGCAACAGAGAATTATTATCAAAGGACGAGATGTAACACCAGCCAAAACCTGTTACCATAGCTCAGATCAAGCAATTATTTCTGTCTCATCTGTGTGACAGATGATTCCTTTACATTCCGACAAAGCGCTGTCCCCAGTGGCTGTGTCTCAGTACACATCAGTACCTTTGCTTAGCTTTTTGCTTAGCAGATTGATTGAAATTATGTCAGCTGAAATTTCTATACAGGCATTCAACAAGAGAAGCAATTTAAAGTGAATCCCAGACCTAACCACCAAGCACTGGTCCCACCAGAGTAATTCTTTTATAACCCTTTAGTCCTGCCTGAGAGTCACATTTTTTATGTGCACGATTCTTCCAGGAATTTCACTCAAATCTATCACCCAGACCACGGCAACTGCTACATCTTTAACTGGGGCATGGATGAAGAGGCTTTGAATTCTTCCAACCCTGGAGCTGAGTTTGGTGAGTGAGAGGAGGAATCATGGAATAATCCTCATATCGAGTTGGAAGGGACCTCTAGAGATCGTGTAGTCCAACTCCCCTGCTAAAGCAGGATTGCCCAGAGCACATCACTCAGGACTGCAGAAACACTGGGAATTACTCTGTCTCCCAGTGGCCATTTCTGTCAGATATAACTGATTTATGATTTCTGTGTCTCTGGAGCATCCATCAGGGAATAACCTTTCCAGGAGGGGATAAACCCCCGAATGGGAAATGTGTCACATAGAAAACAAGTAATGTGGCTACAGAGGTTATTTTGCAGAAGTGCAACATCTGGATAGCTGAAATATCTGAGGTGGTATGAATATTCAATTAGATATTCCCATCCTGTGTATTTATGCCCATGCAAGGCTGCTGTGACAGCCAGACCCAAGCTCTTCCTCAAGGAATGGAGGTTTCTGTGCCCAGAGAGAAGAAAACACTCAACTTTTTTTTTTTCTAATGACTTGCATTTTGATACAATTCCTGTTCTGAGTGGGTTTTCTGGTGTCCCAGGGCTCAAGTTAATTCTGGACATCAGCCAGCAGGACTATATCCCCTACCTGTCATCCGCTGCCGGGGCCAGGCTCATGCTGCATCAACAGAAGAGCTTCCCTTTCCTTAAGGACCAGGGTATCTATGCAATGGCCGGGACGGAAACCTCCATCGGCGTGTTGGTGGTATGTGTGGCATTCCTCTAGAACAGATTGTCTGAGAATAATGTTATCTGATGGGACTGCAACCAAGTTTGTTTTAAGTCTTGGCTGAACTGGCTCAAACCAAAAGAGTCAAGGTATATGCTAGCTGTGGGCTGGAACAGTTTATGGAGACTTTTATGTAACTGTCTTGGCAAAGTGCTTTGTTAAAGCCAAAATATCGAGCTCAGGTCATTGTTCCCTCTTCCTTTAGCATGTCAGAAGGTGCCTTGCTAAAACATACTGGCCTTGAACACCCTCATCTGCCGCGATCCAGCCCTGGGGAAAGGGCTGCATCTCATTCAGCTCCGCCACCTGTGATTCTTGGATTGCTTTTTTCAACGCCAGCAGGGAATACATGAATTACAGAGTCCCTAGAAAACAGACACCAGGGACCTGGTGAGGAGAGTTAGCTGCTGAAGTTTGCTGTTTCGGTTTTCTTTCAGGATGAACTGGAACGGATGGGCTACCCCTACAGTGACTGCACCATGAATGGGTCTGATGTCCCCGTGACAAATCTCTATAGCCAATATAATACTTCCTATTCCATACAGGTAAAACACACATTTATTTAATTATTTTTTTAAAAAAAATCAAACAAGGCTGTTTAGGAAACATTATCAAGGCAGTTAAAATCTTTGACTAGCATGTAGGATTACTGGAGCATCAGCAATGATGAAGTAGAAAGCATGACCCAAGGACAGGAACCTTCTTTTCTGGTAATAAGCCAGCATTCGAGTCTGGACACTCAGTAGCCCCAGGTTTGGAAAGCAGCTTGTATTTTATGTACACAAGTAATATTTATCCCTGACAGGAGAGGAAGATACAGGAGGGATTCTTCTCCTGAACACTCCTCTTTTTAATCCCCAAGTCATTTTTCACCCTTGAAAATGCTGGCCCGCTTTGTATAGAAAATGAACCAGACCTTTGTCTTTTCTTCACCTGAAAATTAGGGTGAGAAAGTTGAGTGTTTGTAAACCTTGAATCTGTAGAAAAATACAGTGTAAACATTAAGCACTGGTTAATTTGTAACAGGCTATACCATAGGGGAGATGCATTTCTGGAGGGTGAGATCTGGCAATAAGGAAAACATCAAAACCCTTTTGGGGGTTATTTACAGAAGCCTGAAGAATACACCCCAGACTGGTGGGAGGGCTTTGGTCTTAGCAGGGTTGGATTGTTTCTAATATTTCTACCTTTATGTAATTATGACAATCAGATCACTTTACCCTACTTTTTAAGGTGCTTGTATAACCTTTCAGCAAATACTTGAAATGATTGCATTATTACTTAAAAGTTGCTAAATGCTGACGGTGGTTCTATGTTCACATAATTCACGTCACTTCAGAGACCTCTCAGCAAAATCAGACTTTTCCATCCCTCCCTGATTGCAGTGAACTCTGTAAGCATTTTGTATCACACAGAAATTCTCTGGTTGTTCTACCTAGCTGGAGCTGTTAAATTTAATTATCTTCTCATAGACTTTGTTATTGCTTTGTGCGGTGGTTCATCCAGAATCCCACTCCAATCTCAGATGATTAACTTCATGCCTCACTGAGCTAATGGCAGCGCTGCAGCCCGGCTCGTGCGCTGCCGAAGCTGTAGCTGCAATCCTTTCAAGGGGAGAAGCAGATGCACAAATAGGATAACTCAGATTTCTAAAACCTGCTCTTTATGTTGAAGTATTTTTAGAGCCTCGGCTTCAAAGTGGAAACCAGCCCTGGTTTTTTGGTAT
Organism: Nycticryphes semicollaris; assembly: GCA_013400055.1. Taxonomy (NCBI): domain Eukaryota; kingdom Metazoa; phylum Chordata; class Aves; order Charadriiformes; family Rostratulidae; genus Nycticryphes; species Nycticryphes semicollaris. The sequence goes on from VXBJ01005971.1 coordinate 97,075, forward strand.
GCCATAGAAGCCTGGAGACAACAGCAGTGTCTATACCCAAGAACATTTTTATTCCTTCCTGGAAACTCCATACTACTTCAATGAAGCCCTAAATAGTTAAGAAATAAGCGGTTTCTTGTGCTACTGAGCAGGCACTGAGCTCCCTTCTGCTCCTGCAAGGTGACTTACCTGCTGGCAGCTCACAGCTGGGATGTACCTTAAGATCTGGAGGAGCAGCAGTAAAAATGCATCATAGAGAAAACCCTAACTGCAGTGCAACTCTACACACGGCAGCTTATCCACCCGCCTCCTCTCACCACTGCAAAGTCAGTGTGACTTGTGCCGGGCTTCCAGAGCTCGCCATGCCACCTAGGATGCTCAGTGCTCACTGGAGGATGGGATGATGCCATCGTGTATGGATGGGATGGGATCACGCTGTCGCAGAGGGGTGAGCTCTCACCCTCTGTGGCTTCAGCCGTCTCTGTGTGCAGCCACAAAACCCTCTGTTCAATGCTCAAGAGGGAAATAGCTTGGAGCTGAGTAATTCTCATAGCCAACGTAGGCTCTGGCAGCAGAGAGGGGGACAGGGGGGCTCAGCCCACCTCTAAGCAGCTCCCTCTTCTCTTTTTTAGGCTTGTCTGCGCTCTTGTTTCCAAAATCACATGATTGAAATCTGCGGATGTGGTCACTATATGTTTCCTTTACCCAATGGGGTAAATTATTGCAATAACGAAGATAACCCAGGCTGGGGTAAGAACATGAACAAAACTCATTGCAGAGCCTTCCCGGGGTCCTGGCAGGCAGGAGGGATGGGAGCAGACATGACTTTTAGTGCTATTTGTAAATGCAACAGGTGAATGGCTTTGGCCTACTCACAGTCTCCCTGTGGCCGCTGGGGTCAGTGTCAGGGAAAAGGGGTGAAATATTGGTCCTGGTCACGGGTCGAGGGGCCTCAGCTTCCACACTGCCCCAGGGCAGGAAATGAAAATGTATTTTTAATTTTTTGCCTGAATTTCTCAAGGAGAAGAAGGTTCGAGGGGAAGACAGCAAACCTGTGGGGCAGGCTCATACCTGAGTATTTATGTTATTACATGAAATTGATATAATCCAGTAAGCGGCGTCCTCATCTAAACAGATGCTTTGCTTTTTTTGTTTTCACCAAACAGCATATTGCTATTCATCACTGAGATCAAGTATAAGACACAGGCAGATTTGTATTGACTCTTGTAAGGAAACGTGCAAGTAAGTACATACACCATTTCTGGCAGCTGTGAAGGTGGAGGGGATCCTGCGTCTCGTCTCCCATCAATTCTGACCTTTCTGAAATGGCAGCAAATCATGCAGGGCTGCTTTTCTGCATGAGGACTGAAGTTCCGGTGACTTCAGAGGAGGTGAAAATGCTCTCCTTTCCTCTCCCCAGTGACACACAGTACAAGATGACCATCTCCATGGCAGACTGGCCTTCTGAAGCTTCAGAGGTAACACTGATTTCTTGTTTTGTAACGTTCATTAGTAACGACCTGTTCTTAGCCATATGAATCACTCAGTATTTTTAGAGCTAATGCCCAGGTAGCAAGTGCCTCTTTGCGAAATTACACATTTTCATACAAACATTAGTGCCTGGGGACAGGAGGAGGGACATCCCCATGGTGGTGACTCCTCCCCAGGGGTCCTGCCCCAACACCTGCATCCTCTTTGCAACTCCCTTGGGTTCCTGCCCCAGTGGGTGCCCAGAGAAGATGCTTCTGCTCGGTTCTGAATAAATTTTGTTTTCCCAGGACTGGATTTTCCATATTCTGTCTTATGAAAGGGATATGTCAACAAATGTGACTCTGGACAGGTAAGTGAAAGGAACAACCACTTTATCTTCTCCATTGAGGCTGTTAACATTAGATTAACGTGTGCTAACCCAAAGGGAGGACAAGATTTGGCACACGTTTGCCTGGAAGACACATAAAGCAAACCTGAAACACGCTTCATGCATATCCTCTGCTCTCCAGAGTGACAAACTGGGTCAGACAAACTCAAACACGCAGTTAAGTTAAAATGTAGGAGTCTGAAGCTCGTGAGCTATGAACTACCAGGATCCAGCTCCTGGATCACAACATTCATCCCTTCATGCTCCTCTGAATCTGCCAACAGCAGTGGCATCAGGGTGGATGCACCAAAATGAGGGTAACTGCTGAGAACCTAAACCCTGAATTAGGGCAAAAAGAGAAGGTATTTTTTTTTCCCCAAGGAAAAAAAAACCAAACCAAACCAAACCTTGAGAAGCAGGAAATGGTTTCACAGCTATTGGCTGAGCTGGGCATGTTAAGACCCTGTAACATGGTCTGTTGTGATGCAGCCGCTCTGTGCATACACACAGGAACACGAGGTGCAGGGCACTGAAGAGGGGTGACAGCCCCTCTAGACCAACCAGGGCAGTTGGGAAAAACAAAACAAACAGCCCCAAAGAAGCTCCCAGGTGTTTCTTCAGGAGGAACTTCAGAACTGCATCTCTCCCCTTTGCAGCCAGTGGCACTTTTTAACTTTTTCCATGTGCCCAACAGAAGTTTGAGGGGACACCCATGAGTGGCTCCGGCCGGGCTGTGCCAGCCCTTCCCACGGGCAGCCCTGGCAGCAGAGGTATGGGATGCCCACAGCCCCTTTGTCCCTGTGCTGAGCTGCCATTTGTCCCTTACAGAAACGGGATCATCAAGCTGAACATTTACTTCCAGGAGTACAACTACCGCACCATTTCGGAGTCTGCCGCCACGACGGTGAGTGTCACCTCCCATCCCTGTTGCCAGTGCTGGATGGGTCACTGAGAAGCAGCACCAGGGAGCACCCCAAGCCGAGGGACTGGTGGCAGGGGCAGCACCCGGCTCCAGCACACGGGGTGATCGGTGGGGGCTGATCAGGGATCAGGCTCCACCACCTCAGCTCACTCTGCCCTCCTCCCCGCAGATTGTCTGGCTGCTCTCGAGCCTGGGAGGTCAGTTTGGGTTCTGGATGGGGGGCTCAGTACTGTGCCTCATCGAGTTTGGGGAAATCATCATTGACTCGCTGTGGATCACCATTATTAATGTGATCGGCTGGTGCAAAGGCCTGAAGCAGAAGCGGGCACAGGCACGGTACCCCGATGCACCCCCAACAGTGTCGGAGCTGGTGGAGGCTCACACCAACCTGGGTTTCCAGCACGAGGATGGGGGGGTCCTCCCCAGGGACGAGGCGCTGCCCCCCGAGCCCGGCACCCCCCCGCCCAACTACGACTCGCTGCGTGTCCAGCCTCTCGACGTCCTTGGTCCCGACAGCGACGCAGAAACCGAGTGAGCAGCACACCCTGTTACAGTCCAAGGGCTGCCACCACCGTGCTCAGTTTGTCACTTACTGAGCAACATGCTACTCAGTCAAAAGTAGGAAGGAACTAAAAAGCTCTGGCTGTCCCCCTCTCCCCGCTGTGAAGAAGCTCTGTCTAATAAACCTCATGAAATCAGTGTCAGGCTCTGGCTTTAGCGTGCAGAGTTTGTGTACATCAATATTGCTCTATAATCATATATATATAATCATTAGTCACCATTTCTTTTTAACACGTGGGTGGGAAAGCACTTCCCAGTGGGAAGAGTGGGGTGGTGGCAGCTGCAGAGCGCTGTGACCGGGGTCTGAGGGAGGGCAGGTGCTGGAGAGGCATCCTGACAGCGGGTCAAGCTGCTTTTGATTTCTGAGGTCACAGCAGTCCCACCCCTAAACAACTACAATAAAAAAAAAAAAAAAAGAAAGAAATAGAGTTCCTTTGCTTCTGGAGCCCTGGATGTCTCCGTTAGAGTTGGCTGCTGAGGGTTTGTTAACGCTCACATGGTGGGTGGGCACGGCTGTTAACGTGCCAGAGAGAAATACTCCAGCCTCCACAGAGACAGAGGTGTGGGGAGGAAGTGCCCGGGCGTTAACAGTACCACTTTCAGCAATAAGTAAGTTTAAAAGTTGCCTCCAAGTTCCCTGTTGGCAGTGGGTGCAGTTCAGCGCTGGCAAGAGGCAGCAGCTGGTGAGGAGGAGGTGCTGTACTTGCCTGGAGGTGGGGACACCCGTGGGGGGGGGTGTTCGGTGGTCCCCATGGGGCTTGGCTGAGTGACACAGTGAGCTCACCCACCCCTGGCCAGTCCCGGCCACCGGCTTTTCCCAGGAGCCCATCACAACCCACCAGGATCTGCCTTAGTGAAGTACTTTTTTCAAGAGGAAACACGATCAATCGTGCGCTCGGGAACACGACGTTCTGGGCACAGGGCCCAGCGTGGCACAAGCACAGGGCAGTGGGGGCAGCCACGGTGGCAAGGGGGTTGGGGGGGTCCCCCGTCTCTGCTTGAAGGTCCTCAAGGGCACAGTGCTCTCAGGCAGAGCGTGTGGAGGGTTCTCTCCACCTCTCCTCATCAGTGGGTCTAATTGCTGGTGACCACCACAAGCAGGACCAAGGAACCGGGGGGGTGATCTGCCACATGGGACACCCCCGGGACGACTGATGCTGCCCAACACGGGGCAACTTCTGTGTTCAAAATTCACCGAAGAAGTCAAACCCTCAATGAGCAGCAGATTGCTGCTCTAACACTGCCACAGTAGCTAGGAGATAATAAGGCTCAATACCTGCAGCCTTAAATATATGACTGGATTCATCAATTCTGTGAAATATCGTGACTTGTTACAAAAGTAATGGCAACTTAAAAGTTCTGAGGTTTTATTGCTCCTGGTATCTGAGTCTTTACAGCCATTTTCCAGTTTCACTTGGTGATCATAGGAACAAGGAGCTTAACCACATTTTTAAAAATTAAATTCAGATCCTTAAATAACAAAATCCCTTTGGAAATCACATTTTGATTGGGATGAGTAGAAAGGCAAGGGGTAACTTACAGTCCTCTACAGCCAGAGAATACCTACATTTAAAGAAATATGGAATTAAAATCCAGACTCATGGAGCACTTTCTTCTTGGGCTCCTCCCAGCCCCTTATCCATCAGCTGGTTCTTGTTTGCAAGAGCAAATGACCAACAGCCCAGGAAGGCGCTGCTCTGTAAGGAAACCGTCTGACCCTGGGTACGGCAGGAGCTCAGCAAGCACGTGAAACCCACCGGAGCAGTGACAGGGCAGGTGACAGGCAGTCAGGATGCCCGTAAAGACAGAGGAATCCAGCTCTTACAAGTTGTCCTCGACTTTTCCTGCCTCACTCCTCACTTCCCTTCTCCCCAAAGGGGTGCTTCCCTCCCCGAAGCACCACAAAACCTCAGCACGGCCTCCTTCAGGAGGAGAGCTCTTGTAAAGCGACGGCACTTCCACCCACATCGCGGCCGTCGGAAACCAGCACCCGACACCCTCCCCTCCCAGTTCACCGTTCAGTGTATGCACAAAAGCTAAGGCTTCCCTTGACAAAGACCTCCAAAGGATTTCACAACAGCAAAAATAACCCCACTGCCCCCTGCAAAAGACACAAGCAGTTGCTTGGAACCCTAGGAAAGCCAAGAACAAAACCCCAGGCCTCTATTCCCACACTCTCACCAACAAACACCACCAGTAAGGCTGGTTGTGCTGAAAAGCTGTTCAAACACAAAAATACTGCAGAGACATGGGATGCTTTTCTGTGTGGCCAAACAACCGCCCTGAGCCTACTCCTTCTGCTGAGGAGGTAGTGAGGAGCTCGCTGCGCCGAGACAGGCTGCGGGGAGAGGGGGAAGGCAGAGCTGTCTCCCCAGGCCAGCCCTCTCCAAGGGTTTTCTCCAAGCCCTCTCACACTTTCCCACTCCAAGCCCTGGGGTGGGCTCTGGTGTCTGTGAGGAACAGTAAAGGCAGCAGCAGGTCTCGGGCAGCCTGTGGAATCCAGCTTCTACACCTCCAGCTGGATTCCTTCTCCAGGGCCATTCACCCATGGGAAACGCAGCAGCAGGAGGCAAAGAACAGCATCAAAAATCCTCAGCCTTGTAGCAGGGGAAGGATGGGAGAGGCACAGACAGTGAGAGTCACCCGTCTCACACCAAGGGTAAGGTGGAACAGCATGTTCTTTGGCAGGACATGGAGAGTTTACTATTCCAGTTACTCCTGATTTATAGAGGGCGTCTGACAAGTAATAAAAGTGGAAAGTGTCTCAGGCACTTGACAGCAGCTCTCTCCCCCAAGGGGACTGACTGTGGGTAAGTGTGTGTGCAGAAGCAGGTACAGAAAAGGGGAAGAAAGATGCTTTTTCCCCTTCCAAAACAGAACAAGTGTTCTGGGCCCTCTTTGTATTTTGTCCAGCTGGAAGCACGCTTTGACTGGACGAGTTGTTTTACAGAGATCTACCTACAAAGTAAGCTCACAAGAAAACGATGCTTTCATTGAATTTCTTCTCAACTCCATAGCTTTCCGTAGAACACATTAATCACACAACCAACAGCCTACAAAACTGGTTTTATTCTCGGGGTTGAGCTTGATCATGCCTCACCTACTCATTGATGAGCCCCTCTTCTTGACTTTGTGAATAATGACAGAGTTGAGCGGTAACGATTGCCTCCAGGCAGAAAAGCTTCCCCTCAGTCGATCTTTGTTGCACCGACCCCGTAATTTTAGATGCAGAATTGATTAAATTTGCTGAAAAAGACAGTCATCTCACCGCCGTGAAGTATGAACTCCCCAGCAACCAGCAGAACATTTCCAGTCAGAAGCCAGCACTGCTTGGCCTACTCAGCTTGTGGTAAATTCAGGGTAGGACATTTTTCCTCATTTCTAAAGACGGAAAAGCGGCACAAGCTTTTCCTAGACAGACACATTTATTAAGAGTTACTCAGCAATAAATTCCCCTAATCCCCAGAGACGTTACCACTGCCCTTGCAAAGCTCAGAGGGAAATAAAACCAACCCAAAGAGTTCAGCCCTTGACCAGTGTCCAGCAGCAGGGATGTCACAGCTAACACTCCAGGCCCCTCATTGCCGCGATGCTGCTGGCCATTCTACGGGGGACGCTCTTTGCAGCTTGCCGGTAATCCTCTGGTTTTGCCTTCAACAGAGCTGCAATATTCTGCAGTGTTCTTGAAGGCTGAAGGCCCAGGGCATCCATCACGTTTATGAGATAATCTGTAAGATTAAGGACAAACAGGGATTTGAAGAGGCCCCAGACATCGCGCAAATGAAAGTTACTCCTCGTTTTTCACGGCAGCTGGAATCCTGTCACCGGCAGCGTGTTTGGAATTCAGCTCTACTGACCCACGTGTATTTTTGGCACCCCCTGCACTAACTCAGACTGTTTTGTCCAGAGGACTGAGACACACTCTGCCACCTTTCAGCACCTGCACGCAACGCCCCGGGGGCGGTCAGTCGCAGGAAAAGGATGGCCATCGCGCTTCCAAGGGCTTGCAACGAGGATGGGAAGTTCTGCAGAGGTGAACGGCTGTTCCAGCTCACCGATTCAAAGTCAGGTGGGGAATGAAGGATGGCAGGGAGCACACTGAGCAGCCAGCTTCTCATCCACTCGTTTGTTTTTAAATAATGCCTCCCACCCAAAAAAAACCCAAAAAAAGATTCAAGCCGGGTTCCCGGGCACTGAAGCACACTTTAACGTGAGCTGAGGAGGAGCCACTGTCTGTAGCCTTACTTTTAAGCTTAGTCATGGGGAAGACAGCATCCGTGCTTTACAGCAGGGAAAGGACTAACTGGTATTTACAACAAGCTGCGGTGGTCTCGAGGTGATGCTTTCCATCAGCTTTGGGTAAGGAAAAGCCCATCTCCTCCACACCACGGAATCATTTGGGTTGGAAAAGACCTTTAAGATCACCGAGTCCTGCAGAAACACCTTCCCCAACACCTTCCAACACTTTGCACAGTGTGGGAGAAGGCAGTGACAACCAAGGCGTGCCAGCTACATCCCACTTTGCTGCTGAAAATGTCCCCTTGTTGAAAGGACCTTCAGTCACCTTCAGGCCGCAGAGTGCAGCAGGGGAGCTGATCCTATGGGTCATGTAAAAACAGGATGCTGGTCAAGTGCTCCACAACAACTTTTAGAAGGCCTTTAACTGATCCCCTCCCCCTATTTCAGCTACCAGGTGAATGAAAGAAATCAACCAGCTGCCCTCTTCATAATCCACTGGAGCACTTCCCAACAGGCTCAGCACATGCTGTGTACCCCCTGTATGGCATATACTGGCACCACACAGCACTTGGTAAGGAGGGAAAGAGCAGTGCCACGCTTGAAAAGATTATATATGGATCTCTCTTGCTGAGACTGGCTTGTAAGGGAATTCTCTCAGTGCAGAAGGACTTTGACTCCCACAGTCAGAAGCAGAGAGCAGTGAAGGAGCAGAAGTCTAGCAGACCATCATCCTTCCCTCAGAGGGGGATGAGACAGAATGCTGCAAAAGAGAAGCTGTGAACCACTCCACTGTGCCAGGTATCAGATCAACCTGCTCACCACTAGAGAAACCCAGGCTGCAGTTTCTCCACATCTAACGTAAACGACAGAGGAGCCCCCGTGTTACAGCAGCGGTTCTCAGGAGAGTGTGTGCCTGGAGCTTACCAATGTCTGTGGCAAGTTGCTTTGTGGAATGTAGGGTGAGCTCTGGTATCTGCAGGAGGACTTCACAGTAAGTCTGCATCGTAGCTCTGGCAATGGAGCCCAGCCAGTAATCAGCCATGTTGTCCAGCTCAGGCAATTCATCTCCTGGACAGAAAATTCTCGTTAGCTGTCAGCAGTCTCATTCACCTGCACTTGCTGGTTGTGTAACAGAACACAATTCATAAACACTTCAGTGTTTCTTCAAAGAGACATTACAGTATTCATTAGGATCCAGAGTTTATCAGCTGCTTTTGGAGTAATCAAAGCCATCACACATCCTCCCTGATCCCATACAACATCAAGAACCAGCTCAAGACCCAAAAACTCCTATGACTATGACTTCTCCAAGGTGATCAGGCTGGGATCAGGGGCACTGCCTGGTGTGTTCTATAGGATCATCTTCCAGGAGCAGTTTAAAAAAAAACTACTGCATGGACAAGGCAGGTTTTTTTTCAAGCCCTAAAGGCATACTGTGCTCCCAAGTGTTTTGAAAATTAACAAGCTATTAAACATGTAAATATTTTAAGATAACAAAATAAGGCTATTCTCAGAAGAGTGAATTCTCGGAAGGCTACAGGAAGACTATAAATACTATAAAGACTGTAAGAGTTTTACACTTCCTTGATTGTCAGTGGAAATAAACACCAAGAAGGGATTAACCACAGCAAGCCGTGGCGCGCTGCCAGCCTGTTGGGAAGCATTATGTAGCTACTGTTGGTAACTGCAGCAGGATTAGTGACACAACAGGTAAGGGCAGCCACCTGAAGAACAAACAGGAGCCAAAACTCAGCTGGCTGCAAGAAATTAAGGGATGACATGTGGCAAAAACTGGGTGCATACTGGGGAGAGAATTTGGAAGAGGCACCTGGGCCGTGGCTGTGGCAGCAGCCCCTGTCTGCACCCACTGCACTTCCCTCAGCATCTGGGATCGAATCACTAGAGATTCCAGTGGCACTGGTAGTAGCAGTAGAGCTCTAATGATTTTTTCAGCTGGAGTTAATGTAAGATGAGAAAAGAACTTAAATGAAGCAGTCAGCATTCCAGGATTGTGCCCTTACTGTGCACACACCTATGGAGACCAAAACATGGCCGAACCCTTAAGAAATTCCCAAAGATGCAAAACCTGTCCAAATCAAGACAGAGAGCAGGCTAGTTCCTGGCCATGCTTCTGGCTCCTAACCTTTGTCACAGATGGGCACAGGTTTAGCACATCACAGAGGGTGTAACAGTAAGTTTTCCTGGATTTACAGAAAAAAAGGTACAGAGGAAGAAGTTGCTGACAAGGAATCAGCATTACTATCCTGCTTGAGAAGGAATGTCTATTCCTGAAAAAAGGAGCCCTGGGACTCCTCTTTTTCTAGCAAGAAATTAAGGGTCAGAGTCACGGAGGTCTGCATACTTTATACTACAAGTGATTAGTGTAAAATTAGGCTTAGAAGACATTCTCTCCAGATAAGAAAAGGGGCTGAAGCTGGAAAGCTTGGTACTAGTTTAGTTCCGAGCAGGAGCTGTTGCAAGAATCCCAGCTTAGATACCATTTGGGGACAAGGACACACTGTATGATCCCTGATGCAGGGCTGTTTCCTTCAGTAGATGGGGACATTACAACCCCAACAACTCACCGCTTCAACACAAGGTCACAAGCTTCCTCTTTGCTATTCTCTGCTGTGCACTCCCACCAGCTCTGCTGCAGAGTAGAGCTCTTAGGAAGTTGATTTAAATCACTTTATTGATAGATTTTTAAAGTAACTAGGCCAGAAAAAAAATGAATCCTTTTCTGCAGGGTTAATGAGTGGAAATGGCCCTACTATGGAACCAGCACAAAGAAGAGGGCAGGAGTGCAAAGCTGGAGCAAGACTCCCCCTTCAGCAAGCTGTTAGACAGTCCAAGATGCTCCTCGAACTGTACTCCAACAGACAGGCTGATTAAGGACCAGAAGACACAAAAGCTAATTTGAGAAGTCTTTCAGGCAAGATGCTTCAACAGGTCCCTTCAGAGTTTGGGAACTAGCCCCAGGTACTTCCCCGTTCACTCCCTCCACCTGTGATATGTTCACTCCTGCAATATATTAAGTACTGCTCCAAAACAGTAATCCTTCAGAATCTGCACCCAAACCCACAGCTTTAATAAATGCTAAAGCTTTTGGATCAAATGAAACTGAAAAAGCTTTACTTGGTATTTACAGGCTCCTCCTAGGTGTTACCAAGAGACTCCTGGAAGAAAAAGCATGACTAGACGATAGGAAACGGACCTCAAACAGCTTTGTTACAGTAACACAGCACCCCAAAACGTGAAGGTTTTCCCCCAGACACCTCAAGTCTTTGGTTTCACCCTACCTTGTTCTGGGGGGTAAGGCAGTTTTCCAGCGTGTAAAGCCAGTTCCAAAGCAGAATCCTCTTGAGTGACAAATGGCTCAAGGTGAAGAGGAAGCGACATAATATATTGCCCAATCTAGAATAAAAGCACAAAGACCTGAGTCACTGAACAAATGTGAAGCGAGTACTCTGCTAGAGAAAAAAAGTCAACTGCAGTAATCCACACCCGAAAGCAGAAAGCTGAGCTTGACAGCAACTCACTAACCTCCATTGATTACAAGCAAGTTCTCTTGCTCATTGTTATACTTTAAGAAATAATTTTTCACAAGGTCAGAGAAACCAATCATTGAAAAAAAAAATCATGTTAAGAACAACCTGTAAAAGAGAACTGTTACTCCAAGCAAATCTTTGATCTCTGGAGTTCTCCTGGCAATTTGTTTTCTAGAGCAGAACCGAAGAGACCGAACCAAAGAAAATCATAGAGGAGGAAACACGGATTCAAGTGCCCATGCAGCCATGAATTACAGAAATGTATTACTCCCCAAAACAGGGACCGTGCTCACAAATCCACACCATGAGCTACAGAACTTCAGGAATTCAACAAACACTGCACTATGAAGTGATCACCAGCTGCTACAGAGAATGTTCCTAGGTGCAGATACAGCTGGGAGTACTCTGCCTCCCCATTAGGGAGCGTGCTTTCCCCGCCCCGCCCCNCACATCACCTGCCTTTTCTTCTACACAGCACATATGCCACATCAAGTTCTTTCCAAACTCTAGTTTTTCAGTTTTCAGTTTTACTGCACAATGTAGTAGCACTATTTTAAGACAAAACAAAGCCATGGCTCCCCTATCTCTCAGCAGTGGGATAAAAGGTAGAAAAAGAGTCAGAAAAAACCGCCTTCCATCTGAAATTGTCTGAAGTTCCTCTTTGCCTTGGACAAAGGCAAAATGTCCTTTGATTCCTCACAGAATCAAGCAGCAACCATACACATCTCACTTTATCTTTCAATTAGAGTGGCAGGGGAGCATATTCAGCCTCTTACCAACCACGCACATCTCTCCTGGTGAACTGTGTTCATTAGAAAGCTAATTAGAAATTCAGTAGCAACCTTTCCCTGAAGTTTTACCTGGTAAAGTGCCCATGAACTTTGCAAACCTCATAAAAGCTTCTCAAATAGCTAAATGCAAACTACCCATGATAAAATCATCCTACAAATTGACTACCTATTTCTAGACATTTCCTTAAAGCATTAAAAGGCAGAGTGTAACAGTCTGTAGGCCACAACCCAGAGGAAACCAAAATATAAGAAGCTTTTGGTTGCAGCCTGTCCTTGAAAAATCTGTTCCCTGTGTGATGCCCAGAATGATAGTAACATAAAAAATTTGCTTATCAAATTATACTTTGTATTGAGATAATAATAGCAGCTACTAATATCTGAACTGCAAATTTGGCAGTGACTAGAAACACCAATAAGGAGGATGGGAAAGCAATCTGAAGGTTGTTCATCAGCACTGAACTGAGGCGTGTGTAGTCAGAAGGAATGGACAGCTCACTTTCCTTTTCCACTCAGACACACCTGCCAGAAAGGTTTCATTGTTATTCCATCCAAAAGAGAAACCAGGGAGTCACTTGTGGATTAGAAGGATAAGAGCTCAAGGCTTTTTTAACTTCACAGTGTGATTAAAACATCCCAATACACACTGCAGGAAATTCCAGGCTACATGGGCCACATTATGAAGATATGGTCAGCATTCACCCCTGCAAACAAAAGTTGGCATTTCCCATCCTATTATGAGAGTTCCCACTGTAAACAGTGCAGTTCAATAGGGAAGAACCTCTCCTTGTGCTCCTGACATTCTTTTGCTCCTCCAGAACTTGACAGGGATTTCTCAACAGCTACAAAAAATGGCACAAACCAACTGGCCAGGGCTGGACCACTGAGGGCATCTATTACCATCGAATAACAATTTTAACAAACACTACATTTTTACACAAAAAATTGGTGAAACACAGAAGATATTCCCTCAGCACTACATTTCCAGCAACTACCCTCACGTGCCCTTACATTGCTGATGTATTCCAGAGGAGTGAGGCTGAAGTTTGGCAGGTCATCTGTCAGGGTCTCTCCAATGCCACCCGAGCTCCAGCCCTGTAAGAAAAAAAGTGCAAGATGAATCCATGACTTTCTGGAGCATGAAGTCTACCTGTATTCTAGGAAGTGATCACCTAGAGATGTGAACTGTGACTATCCAAGGACTTCTAGAAAGCAGAACACAGATGATGAGAAAACTGCTCCCCTCATCCTCCCTCAGGCCCAAAACACACCCCTCCTCTTTCCACACAGCTCCCTGTGGGAAACACATGCTCACACAGGTTAGAAAAGTAATGTCTCAAACCAAACACAGCTGCCTGTTGTGAATGCTGTGGGTGAAGGAAGGTAAACTTTTTCACTGACTGTAAAACTCATGGAAGAAACGTGATACCAGAGGGAAACATTCTGAAAAGGAGAAAGGTTAAGCAACCTTGTACTCCACCCCAGGGGATCCCAGGGGTTAGCCCTGCCAGTTCAGAACAGGTTGATGTACCCATTACTCACCTCCATCTTTGGAACGAGTAAGAGTTGTTGTTTGATGCGAAGAAAAACAGAATCAAAAGCCAAGTGGTGTGCCAGCTGATTGAGGCGGCTTAGGGCAGATCGAGATGAAGACAACAGGTTGTGGTTACTCGTACCTTTCTCCTAACACACAGGGACACAAAACTGTTTACAGGGCGAAGCTACGGTAACATTCTTGAAGAGGTCTTTATTAGGCCATCCTAACACCAAAGAGCTATCCTCTGCTATGGCAGAGCTTGTTTCCTTTGGGATGCCCTATTCCAACCAGTTATTCCAGATGGAAACTGCACATTGCTCCCCCAAAACGTAGAACAAAGAATCAGCACCACATTCCAGCCACAACAGGCACCAGTACAGGCCAGATACTGAAAAGCTTGCAAGGAAGATGGCAAAACTGCTTTTTACTCAAAGGGCAAAACTAACTGATTCCCTGCAGGGAATTAAGCAGAAGTTTGATGCGGAACTTGACTATTTAGCAAAGGTTTAAAGACAAACATAACCCTGAAAGCAGAGCTGCACAAGTGGCAGGTAAATTAAGTGCAACAGAAATCAAAAGGTTCTGAGGAAATAAGAGACAGAACTCATAACCTTGACTTCACTACCACATGTGACCACGATGGCAAACAACTTAGATCCTCAAGAAGATAACTAGAGCCGTTCTACCCTGTTCACAGATGCATGCATGGACGATCTTGTAGAATTCTATTTCAGAATGGACATGGCAGCAGAGCTTAAGTGGCAAAAGAAGTCTTTAGAAGCCAGTTTGTGGGTTCCACAATTTGACATGGCTCCAACCCAATCTTCCCAATGCTTTCTGCAACAAAATCTCCCTCAACCTGAACTGCTAAGGACGTGTTTACAAAACACAGCCAGGATCTGGGGAGAGATGGAATGAGCCCAGGCTTCCTGGGTTCGGACATTTCATCTCTCAGCAGATCAATCGGTGTCTCTGTGGAAGACTTGGAACATAGCCCATCAAAAGGGTGCAGCTCAGGATGAAACAGAATCAGGCCTCAGGGGGAATCCAGGTCTCATCTCCCAAACATGGGCCCAACAGCACCCTGTGATAGAAGCTGGCTCTCCAGGCACCAAAGCTACCTTTAGAGTATAAAGCGTTTCCATAAGGCTGGCATACTCAGATGGATTCTCCTTCAAAAGATAATTGTATTCCTGCCAGGGATTCTTTACAGAGCTCTTCTTTTCTGCAGAACTGGTATCCTGAAAGCCAGAAAAGCTACAAGGGCTGTAGGAGTCCGAGAGATACTTCCCAGCAGTTGATAAAATTCTGAAAATAAGTACACAAAAGTCACCAGCAAAATCCTCTGAACACGGCACTGTTGCTCTCATGTTGGTCCAAGGACCAGCACTACCTTTATGTTACTTCAAGGGAAGGACTATTCACTGGTAACAGACACTAATTACAGCCTATTTCTCACGTCTACTCTGCAACTCAAAACCTGCAAAAATAGTGAGATGAAAAAGAGAGAACTGTGTGCTCTCAAAACGTCTAGCAAATACGGAACAAGCACAGTCTCCTGTGCACTACAGGCCACTGTGTCCTATACACAGCCCAGGCACTCGTCAGGCTAAAGCATTCATTGGTACAATAGGTTGAACAGTGCACTGCTTACAAGCAACAAAAGACCTACGTGCTGCCTGTGCTTGGTGCTCCTCAAGTTACAAGGAATCGATTAGTTAAGGCACACCTCGATTCATTTCAGCAAATAATTCATGCCCCATGTCACAAGGGAGGTGAGAATCTTGCCAATTTGATCTGGTGGAAAATTCCCCAATCTGGCAGTTCCATGTGACACCCAGCCAGGTATCCAAGAGAAAGGATTCTTGTGACTGTCGAAGGGCACGTGGCTGAGTGGAACTCTCTGTGACCCATCTCTGACATTTCAAAGGACAGGGAGGGGTTGTGGGGGGAAATCACACTGGTTCTGCTTTCTCTCCATCACCTACGCAACGAAAGCACCTTGGGGTTTGTTTTCTTTCAACTCAGTCCCTGTGCTGACAGCTCATGAATTAAGTTCAGCAACCCTTACCTGTTGGCCAGTTGCTGCTCAAAGTCTCCACACTGACGAAGGAGCTCCCCACAAGTAGTAATTATCCTGGGAAAGAACAAGGCAAAAAACACATGTTGCGAGATTTGAGGCAGATAACTCCAGACAACCCCCACCCCCCAGACAATTTAATCTCAGACACGTGTCAAGTAATTATAAAGTGCCACAACCAAACCACAGCCAACAGGGGACACATCTGTCAAGAGTTAATTTGGCTATTAATTCTGCATCCATTTGATAAGACACTGATTCTCTTCTGCCCAACAGCCTTGTTGCCTTCACAGCCTCATCCACATGCTGCTTCTTGTCATCATGGCTAAGGCCAGCTCAGTGTCATTAGGAAAAATTCTAAGAGCTGCTGATATTTCAAGTGATAGGAGATGCAGCCTTGCTCCTGAGAGGGTGGGGAGCCTCACGGTAGTTACTATGCCAGCAGCAACCCGAAACCCAGTCTCTGCCACTAGTGGTCCCAGCAGCACTGCAGCTCAGCGGGCACAGCCCTGCATTCTGCGCTAAGAACTTGTGTAAACTGACCCCACGTAATTCCCCTCCAACTTGGACACAAAAATCAGTTCTGAGCCAGGCAAAAAAAAAATAAAAAAATCCCCTTTACCGGACAGAGTTTTGGAATGCAGTCCAGTCCTCCTGGAAAAGGCAATCTGATAGCACATCATCCAGCTTACATTTCTTCCGTATAGACTGCAATGTATTTGTGAAGTCAGAGGTGTACCTGCAATGAGAAACAGAGAAGAGGTAAGGGCCAGCGTAAGAGAACGGGATTTGCTCATTCAGTCCTCTGTAAGGGTCAAACAAGAGACAGAAAGATTAGAAGGAGTTCAGAAGAGACACAGTCGTCCCAGTCCAAACACATGGATGTGAAGAACTGATCAGGCACAGCCCACTCAAGCCTACACTAGAGAGCAGGAAGAAAGTCAGGGTGACAGTTTATGTGTGGTTACTTCAATTTCCTGTTACTAGGAACTCTCCACTCCTTTGCAAAGGCAGGAGTAAGACATTTTTGTTACCACAACACTAATCACATCTCCTAGGAAAGGCCGGGAAAAGTTTATAAGGGCTACTGCTACTCCAGCATCACTTGGCTCTTACTCCAGGAACACAGTGACAACAATCTCATGAATTTGTTTTCTCAGCTACTCACCAGATGAGAACATGGATAAAACGGAGAACATTTTGTTTGCCACACACCCTCTTTTTTTTTAAATAATGCCCATAGGCTGGAGGCATGCACATTGCTACCTAACTGTCTAGAGAGAAGGTGAGATCAGAGAAATGCACCTTCCTCTTCCATCTTCCCCACAGCCCAGTAAGGTAACAGTTTGATTTATACCTTGTGAGCAGGTCTTTTGATATCAGTAAAGAATGAGAAGGTAAATCAGTACTGGCATATTACCTAAGTGGGCTGTCTGTGATATTTTAAGACAAGAACTTATAGAACCTCACTCTTTAGGGTATCTCGCACTTACAGGCAGGTTCTGACCGTGATGTCACTTGTCCCAGTAAGTATGCAGTTCCCCACTGAGTTCTACTTTCTTCAGCCTAATTTGGCTTTGTCTTACTCTGTTTTGGGAAGTCTTTTCCAATCCAAAAGTATTTATTAAAAAATGAAAATTCAGCCCAACCAGAAAAAGAAAACAGCTGAGAAAAGTCTGCCATTTAGCCATAAAAAGCTTCCATTTTCCCCCCTAAGAAACAGTCACTGCCTGAATGAAGTGGTAGGAGGGGATATCACATGATTCCGATTATGGTTACAGATATTTTCTGCTCTAAGTCATTTTTCATAAGCTACAAAGTCCTGGGCCACAAACAGAATACCTTGCTAGTCCCTTAGGATAAATGCAGCAGCATAACTAAAAGCACCTTACTTTGTGAACAGAGCTTTCAGGGCCTTAAGGAGCCCACACACTCCCAGTCCATCAGTGAGTTTAATGCAGTTGTCGATGGCTCCAGAAGCCAGAATGAAGAGTTTGTTGACTGAATGGTTCAGTTCCTGGACACAGTCAATTACTTCCCAGTGCTCCTAAATAACAACAACAACAACAAAGCTGAGCCTGACTCTTCTCTTAGTGAGTGTCCAGGCCTTAAGGACACCTTCTGTAACACATTGTTCTCTCAGTGTCTCGTGACACACTTAATGGAGAACGATGCTGGTTGTTTCCACCCTCCTGCACAGTGACTGTTAATAACAGTCAGGCTGACAAATCCCATGTTTACCAAGTCTTCAAGGAAAAACAGGTCTGCCAACAACAGAACGTTCCACAAAAAGGACCTTGCTCCCCCCAGGTCTTCCTCTTAATAAATTCCTTCGAACCTGAAGCAGGTTCTTGGCTGATAGTAATATTTTGGTGAAGTCTTTCTCCAGCAGATCCACACACTGCCAGTTACTGGGTGAAGGAGCAGAAGAAAGGAGTTACCTCCAACCCAACAGTGCTGCTGAAATTAACTTTATTTCTTCAACAAAATTTATTTAACAGTATCAAAATATACTGCAAATAGGAAATATTACCAAAAAAAACCACTACAGGAGGAAAGAATAACTAGGGCAAAGACCCTTGTAGATGCTCCAAGCCTCTCCCTGTGTAGCTGAACAAAGACTGCTACATTACCAAGGGCACTGCACTCATCTGAATGAGGAGATTTTCTTCTTCCAGGTCTCCATACTCAAGTTGATAAGGCTTGTATGGACCATACACCGCTTCCACCAGTTCCATCACTTTTACCAGGTTCTGCTCCTCTGCAAAGAATCAGATGTTTAGTCTACAAATGGATGAACGTGCTACTAACAGCCTTATTTCAAGCAACACGCAGTAGCTCTTCAGTTAAAGCATGCTGCCTACACAGCCTTGGAATGTTGCCCAACAGCTTTTAGTCTCAATTACACAGACTTTTTTTTTTTTTTCTTTTTCATTTTTCTAAAAACAAGGTTATTATCTCTACCTGCTTCCTAAAACCAAGATGTTCTACCTCAACAAGTGCCTCAAGAAAATTATCACTCACTGCTCCAAAACAGCCTGGGTGACAAAAATCTATGAAACGTTCCAACCTACAGTAGAAGGAAGGTATTGATACCATTTGAGAAGTGAAACACGTTACTCCCACAACTTAAAACAGGGGCAAACCTCATTTACCAGAAAGCCTGGCTCATACTTAAAATAATTGACACTAACTCAATTCACTTAGAACTATTACTTTACGGTGTTCATCAACCAGAGCTGAACATGAACCATGAACTCAGCATCTCGGTGCCATTGTGTTGAACAGGGAGCTGAAAACCCAAGCGAAAAATAGGTCTGAATGATTATGAACTGGACACTCAGCTGTTATCATGAAGTTTTGCCAAACCCAAACTAGCAGCAAACCAGAATTACATTGAATCCTGGATTTAAGAAAAAGCCCTCACACCCTAAGGACAGACAAGCAGTAGGGCAAGGTTGTCCAAAGTCTGTGCTACCTCCATGCTTGGACGTTTTCAAGATCAGACTAGACAATACCCTAAGCAAAAGCAACACGGTCTGAACTCACAGCAGACCTTGCTTGGAGCAGGAGGTTGGACTAGATCATCTCCCAAGGTCCCTTCCAACCTGAATTATCCTATGAATCATAACTGAACCCTTCCCTCACATACACGTACGTAGGAACTGGTCTGACCCTGATCTGCTGAGTCACCTGGCCTTCCCATTCTTGGGATATTTCTCTTCCCAAATGTCTTACCCCACAACAAAAGAGATGGAAATAAAGAAATAGTTGCTGTTTTTTTAACACAGCCAGTTAGCAGTTCAGTAGCTGCCTTCCTATTCCATAATCTTCTAGAATTTGATAGAATTTTTCAAGTTATTTTTGTAATTTCTATTATGTAACACAAACTAAGCCAAGGATAGAAGATGATTGACAAGAGTATGCAATCACAAAGACAACAAAAACAGTCATACTCCTTGAAATTGCCCAATAATCATAATTTACATGATCAAGTAAGAATCTGGGCTTAAATAGCTCAAGACAATGTTATGAGGAACCAAGCACAGGAAGCACAGCATTAGGAATGTTCCATTAGTTTTAATTTAGGATTTTCCCCATAGCCAGTCTTTGAAAGGGCTCTACCAGATTAATAAAGGATTATAAATAGCCAACAGTTCAAGTCAGGCATAAACCTCGGTTAACACAGCACTGCACTACTTTGTGGTTTGTGGGTATTATTCACCAAGTCATGACCAAAACAAGATGACAAACATCATGAGGTAAGGAAAGCGCAGGTTACATTTTGATTTAAACATCAAGGAAGCTGCTGGGGAATACACTACCAATGATTAGAAATAATACTTGGACCCACATTTTCACTTGATTAAAACATAAGCCAGGAGCAACAGAAAAACCACAACAATGGAATTAAGAATGCAACAGATGCAGCTTTCAAGCAAGTTTTCTCTTGTTTAGTAACGACTTAATTCCAGGAAACTCCTTGACTTTTGAGCTTTAGTGATCTTTCACAATGGGTTTCACAGAGAGCTTCCCTACAGACATTTCCTCATCCATTAGATGGAAGAAATACTAATGCTTGTGAAAGGAAAAGTGCTAATAGTTATTTACTCTAGACAGCAAGCATGCTCAGAACGGCTCTGCTTCAGTAAGCTCATTCAGTATTGTGTCAATAGTGTTAGTGTAAGGTATACACACACACACAGACAGGAAGGTGCAAATGCCAAGTAACTGGTCAATACCATCGAAGAGAGAATCCCTCCCTCCACGTAAAACTAAGCAAAATCCCACAACGGATCTTTACAAAGGAGTTGACTGAACAGAATGGCAAAATTGAGTGCAAAAGCCTTACTCAGGTTTGGCAGCATTGCTACTTCCAGCCCTTTTGCAAAGTGGATGGTGGCATCGTAGAGCTCCAGCAGCTTATTCAGCTTGGTTTCTTGGCCCGTTCTCTCCATGGCAGTGCTGAGGCAGACAGGGATGGAAGGCACCAACGCCCCCAGGGTTTGAATCAGCAATACAGTCACAATTTCATGGGGGTTCTTGAAAACCTGTAGTAACAGAGAAGCTATTAGCAAAAGCACTTGATCAACTCCACTAGCATAACGTGCGATACAGCTTTTTATTGTGACTTTTTATGTCACCTATTCTTGCTCATTTGCTTTGAAAGCTGGGATCACGACAGGCCTTCTGCAGAAAGGTCACCATAATTACTGAATAGCACGAAAAAAGGTCCAAGAATTCTTCAGAAAGCAGAACCAACACAAGAGACTGAGTGACACGAGCTTTATCCCATGTGCCATTTCTCTCTTGCAATCTCCAAGTCAAAGAGTATCTGCTAAAATGTAAGCTGACATCTGACCTGTAATACACATTGAATCATTAGGCAGAAAAAAATATATATTTCAAGGAAACACTGAGCTCCTTTGAAGTACAGGCCTAGCACTTGCACCAGGCCTCCTAACACAAAGATAAGAATCTCTTACCCTTCATGGATGAGAAACTCTTACAGGCTCAACAATATGAACTTATTTCTTCATTTCACTAACGGACAATAACTTTTTCGGATCCTACATTACTCTTGGTAGAAAAAACAAGTACACAGACACCAAGAGGTGATAGCAGAAGCCCAAAGATATATTACACAGAGTGACACAAATCAGTCCAATATGACCTTGAGGGCTTCCTCCAGGCCAAGTGATAAAGCAATTCAGGCACTTCAAATGCCTTGCAACAGAACACATTTGCAACACCAACAAATTAGATTTAACTTAAGATACAGATGAAAGTGATAGAGCAGCTTTAATGTCAATAACACAACAACCTTGCTATCGGTAGAACACCAGAAATCAAATTTCGTCTGCAGGAGCTGGACAAGAAATAGAAAATAGGTTGCAAACCCTGTCCTGCATTGATAAGGCCCAGACTGTAACTCAAAGAGTGAGCACCAATGAACTATTTTGAGCTTTACAAGAGCGTGCTCAATCTTGTCCTCTCCCATAGGCTGCACCAGTGCCAAGCAGTCGCCGCTACCTGTGTAGCCCACTGAAGCTGCGAGTGCCAGGTCCCGAGGAGCGTGTCGTACAGTTCAGTCAACTGGCGATTTAAGCTTAAGTCACCCTGGCAAAGGTCCTGCCACACTGCCACCAGCTGCACCTGCAGGGAAATAAGAACTGTTCCAAGACGAGAACTGACCGACCACAGATCCAGCTTTTGTTATTTCAAAGCAAGAACTTCCCATGCAAAGTGCTTTTGCTAAAACACAATGCTCACCCCTGCTCCTCTCTCTAGATTCCAAAATAACATTTTGCTATAATTCGGCACCACAGAAGGAAAGGACTTTCAGCATGAAACTAGAGGCTTCTTAGTTCATTCAAAGATTTAATTAACATTGGTATTTTACTCATAAAATGAGATCGTAACTGATACCCCCACATAATAGTTGAAATGCTTGGCAAGACCTGGCCTTGAACTTAATCCTCAAAAGTCACAGTCATGAGAGAAATTTGAGGATCAGGTTATGGCTACAGAACTGTCTGGAATTCCAACTTTTAATCTTACCTGAAAAGAGTTTACAGAAGTCAGCAGCTGGCAAGTCACAGCAATAATGTTATTGCTGACATAGCCACATCCAAGAAAAGCAAAGCAAAACTAAAAGGCACAGAGAAATCAAGCAGAACACACATATCCTATGTCTATTGCAGGAACAAACACAAAGCCCCAAACGCAGAAATACTCTTAAAACATGGAGGGTAACCAAAGCTGTTAAGGGCCAGAAAGAAAAGTGGGAGAATGAAGCACTGGAAAGTAACAGGTTCCATCCTCCTTCCACCAGGAAAGGTAAAATATACGATGTAGCAGCTCCCCCTGCAGCCCGAGCCAAGCAAGAATTCCAATTTTTATTCCTCTGTATTAAAATGTCATCAAAACACTTACCTTGTGACATTTATAATAATAAGCAAGGAGCTGGGGCATCCGATCAATTTCAGTGAAGACTTTAACAAACGTTTTTGCCTGATCTAAACAAAACAAAACAACCAGCAGTTATGGGTCAGTCTCAAAGCTGAGGGCAAGACATCAGGCTTACGGAGCAAGAGAATTCTTTTGAGGGAGTACACACAATGGACTATGCAGAAAGACACATTTTCACCTTTCATTTGCTTATCTTCTCAAATAGGAGCAGAACTGCTCAAAACCCACACTCAAACAAGAGCAGGTAACAGACACAAGGAATTAATGTATCCAGTACTAAAGAGAGATAAAACTGCAGCATTTTCTAGAAGGAAGACATTCTTTTCCAGAAACAAGCCACTACCTACAAAACTAGAACACACCTCACAAATTTCTCAGCTTCACTTTCAGAACTCCTCAAACTGATACCTACAGCAGCTGCCTAGAGACTGACTAATGGCAGAGTCAGCTCTCACACAAAGCTTTGGAACTTTCAAAACCGAGTTCCTCAAAAGCCTGTTTTGTACTGCAAGGGGGATGACTAGAGTTCTGTCCACAAAAACCACTTGGGGTTAGAGAAATTAGTAATGAGACCTTTTTTCCCAAACAGGATGCAGAAGGCAGGTAAACTAGAACACTAGGTAACTTGTAGTGCTTTTCATCTCAGGAAATCACAGAATACAGACTCTCTGGGAACACATTGACAGACCTGCATTACATTTAGAGAAGCTGGACTTCAGGAAAAAAAAATGACTTCACAGTAAAAAGAAAAACACTTCAATGGGAAAAAAAAGCCCATGTCTCCACGTGCCCAGGGAAGATTTTGAAAGAAAATGCAAACAGTGCTTAAAATTAATTATTCTGAATGCTATGCCCAAGCAAGGGACCTCGTACCAGGAAACCTGCAGTCAGCAGCTTTATTGCACCTATGTGTCTTGTTCAGTGGAGAACTCTGAGAGCACAGGAGTATTCAATTTACTTTCATCAGAAGGAGGAGCTCAAAGAGCAGTCCAAAAAAAGTCAAATCTTCTAAACGAGAGTTTATAAAACAGCTTTAACAAGGCAGTAAGGAGTCAGAACGTTTCCATACAGATTTTCTTTGCGATTACAACACCAAGCTGTATGAGAAATGCCCAGTAGCGCTACGATAACACAAAGCCACAGGTCTTCTGCTTTCTCGAGCCAACAGTTCCCACTTGAAGAGCATCCATGGCATAGCTAAACTATGACATCGGGGCAGCCCTGCCTCAGCACCTCCATTTCACCCATTCACATGCCTATAAAACCAGCTCACATTTTCCTTATTTCCCTTAGTAGCCACAGGTACACCAAGCTGTAGGAAAATCAAAGATGCACTGGACCACAGGCAGCTGGAGAACCCAGAACACTTCATGGCATCTGGCTCCACCAGGAAAAGCACTCAATGCAGCACCAGGAGCCTTCGGGACATAAACTCCCCACCCAAACATTTTACTTTTTAAAGACAATAAGCTCTGCACTTTTAATAAATGACACCAAGAGTTACTGACCTACAGACTGGGAGTTAAAAGCAGCAACGATCTGAGGGCTGGCCATGGCCTCTAGTCGGTTCTTCAAAGCCTCAAGGTGCACACACTTCTCAGAGTAATCTGGTGTATCCACAAGCATAGCCAGGCTACTCTGCATGCTTGTGAGTTTGGATGAAATCACAGACACATCCTGCCACCAGGGAAAGACAACCCAGTCACTGAACATGGCCTTAGAAATCATTAGTATCTGTTTCATAATGGCATGTTACAAACAGATGCATGTTTTAAAGTCACTTCAAAAATCTACTTTTAAACACAGTTTCCTTGGAAAGCTGAAAGCACAAAGATCAAGAAGAGTATGGGGCATCTACCTGTGTTTTAAGAGTCTCTTCAATGTCTGCACTTAATGTGCTCCATTTGTCTGCTTCCTGAAGTGACTCGGCAGCCAACTGCATTCTAGATTTCACTCGGTCAATCTCTACTAGGACCTGAAGGAAAAAAACAAAATAATATAATGTTGCCCATTGAAACAAAAGATCTGCCACAGATCTATTATGGGAGTTATTTTTGGCTTGAATGTTAAAAATAAAGTGTGAAAAGCTCATGCCACTACAAGGAGGAAGGAGATGGTTAAAAGAGCTAGAGATGTTACAACACCTTCCAAAGTCAAACAACAAAGGGTTAGTTTGAATTCTGGATTTGTACTTTTAATATCTACTTTATCTGAAAAATGCTACGCACCCCAGCTAAGAGAGCAGAAACCTGGACAGAAATTAGTGTTCCCAATCAGGTAACAGCAATTCTGAAACATGATCAGCTGTTCCTCAGGAAATGCAGATTGCACTAGGCTGTGTCACACCCACTTTCCTACTATTAATGTTTAAAGGGGTGGTTTTGTCTGTCTTGAGTTCACAAGATTTTTTAACACAAGCAAGCCTGGAAACTTTAAAATTTCACAAGTTGTGCACATAAATACTAAGACAAGAACCTGCCTGCATTGACTGAGCTGTGTCTTCTTCAAATTTCTTTATATCTTCTTTAACAAGGATCATCTGCTCCTTCAGGAATGTTGCCTCCTGTTTCAAGACTTCCACTTCCCGCAGAACTCTGGGCATGTTCTGGAGAGCCTGATGGCTTGTTTCTACAGAAACACCAAGCAGTACAGTCAGGAGGGCCGGAGAACCCTTGCAGGAAAGAGCAAATGCAATCTTCAATACTTGGGGGAAAAAAAACCAAACCAAACCAAAACAAGAAAGCAAAACACCAAATAAAAAAAAACCAAACCTTTAGGTGCATCTTTAAAGTTTAAATACTTACTTTATCATAGGATCATTTAGGTTGGAAAAAGCCTTTAAGCCCATTGAGTCTAACTGTTACCCTAACCCCGACAAGTTACTGCTAAACCATGTCCTTAAGTACCACATCTACATGCCTTTTTAAACACCGACAGGGATGGCGACACCACTACTTCCCTGGGCAGCCTGTTCCTGTGCTTGGCTACCTTTTTGGAGGAAGAAAGTTTTCCCCATATCCAACCTGAACCTCCCTTGGCAGGGGCAGCTTCTTCTCTGTGTTTAGAACAGATATTACAGAAACACACCGGTCAGTAGTAGAGGGGAAGGAAATATTAACTATAGCAAAAAAACCACCCACAAAACACAACAAACCAACCACATCGGATGCAAATGGACAAGTCAGCAAAGGGTCAGGGAGCCTGGCGACGGGCCCAGCAGGTAGCCCCCTCGTCCCACCTCACCTTCCACCGCGTTGTTGACCTCCTGGATGAAGAGCTGCAACTTCATCACTAAGGTAGCAGCGTGGGCATCCACCTTCCCGGGGGCCTCTTGCTGCACGGCCCGGAAAGCCGCGTTCACCCAGCTTTTCACCTCAAAGTCATCCGACAGGAACCTGGAGAAATCCATCGCCGCCGGCCCTGAGGCGGAAACCCCCCCGCCGCGGACAGGGCCTACCACAGGCCGCGGCCTCGCAGGCAACCAGGAAACGCGCACACAGGCCCTTACCGGCCACCGTACCCGCGGCGCGGAAGGCCGCCACCCTTCAGCGGGGCCGGGCGAGCTTCCCCGCC
>VXBJ01005971.1:123179-201094 GCA_013400055.1 Nycticryphes semicollaris
GACCGGGCCGGCGGCGGCGGGGAAGCCCGCCCGGGCCCCAGGGCCTGTTTTTGCCCCTGAGGCCTGTTTTTGCCCCTGAGGCCTGTTTCCCCCTCACAAGCGGCCCTGGGTACCGGCTTAAAGGCGGAGGGAAGCCGACCCTCAGCAGCGCCAGCGGGTGATCCCAATACAAGGCAAACTAGTACCACAAAAAGGGTTGGGGCTGTCAGGGCCACAAAAGCCAGGGCTCATGGACACCCCGGGGATGGATGAGCTGGGGATGCTCGGTTAGTTTTTGTCCGAGTATACCTGTTATTTACTCCCTTTACTCCATTTTATACCTTTCCCCGTAAACCACGTCCATCAGAGTCCGGGTAGCCCAGCTCCCACTGTTTCTCTCCCTGTGAGGACTAGGTGGGTAGATCCCTGGACCAGATTCTGGATCCAAGCAAGAAGTGACTGTTGGTATAGATTTGCTTTATTTGTTGTTGTTGTTGTTGTTTTTAATTCAGTAATAAAAAGTAACATGGAAGAGGGAAAATTGGGCCAGAAAGCATCAGGAAAGACTTGTATGGAAGCAGCATTAAGGCTTCTGGACTGCAAGGCTCTTCTATAAAGCAGGATCAGCTTCAGAAAAATGCTGTGGCAGAAGCTTACGCTCCTCCTGCCAAGCACCTGCACAGAAGCCAAAAGGAAGATGGAGACGGCAGATTCCAAGGAAAGGAGCCATTACGGAGTCCAGGCTGGCGTTGCTGGCACATAGTCCCTCCCTGTCCATCACTAAGGCAATATGGCAATGTCCAAGCCTGCCGAACTTCAGCTTCTGCCCCAGAGCTCTGCTTCTGGGAATCCTGTCACCTCTCCCACCTCGCTGAACGGCTGTACACCTTGTGTGAAGGCCAGTTTGTATCTCAGTCGGATGGGGTCCTGTGACAGAAAGGAACAGAGAGAAAAGAACTTCATGGTTGCAGATTTCTAGCCCCCCTTTTCAGCCTCACCCCTCACAGCCTTGCTGCAGTGAAAAAAACCCTGAAAGGGGAGAGTAACACTGCAGAAGCTCTGACCAGAACAAGACCTGGATCTTTGTAAGATATGTAAGGAGTGACTGGGAGCCACCAGGAGACCTGTGCAAGCCTTCTAGGGGCATGCTTGGCTATCCAGGCCTGGCCGACCTTCTCAGTGACAGAGGATTCTTTACACCAATCATTGATCTCATAATTATTCATCAATGCAACAGAACTGCCACCCATCGCTTGTGCCTTGGGTGGCCTCATGTTCCATCAGTTGCAAACATCTACACAGTGTCTACCAGAAGCCATCTCTCTGCAGGTAGACTGAAGCAGAACTGTGCAGGCCCCTGCAGCAACTGCCCATTCAATCTTTCAGATAATAGCTCTGAAACGCTGTTTTGGTAGGAAAAATGTCTTCCCAGCGCAGCACAGATTGCTCTGTCTCTTTCCTGCATCTCTCCCATTTCATCAGAATACTCCCCCCAGTACAGTGACATTCAGAGCGCTCCACCAGCAGACTCAATCACTGCACATACCTTGTGTGGATTGGCAAGGAGCAGGACCTGTGATACTACTGCAGGGGGGAGAAAAGGGCTGAAGGCAGGCAGCTGAGAACCAGAGGCTGGCTGTAACTTTATTTTCATGGTCTGAAAGAGAAAACAAAAGGAATGCTTGCTGATCCATGCCAGAAAAGGGCTGGGAGTATTATCAACCCTCAGAGCTGGTTTAAAATACGTCAGCCAGATTTTGTCTTTTAATGAAAACCATGCCATTCCACTTCCTGCATCTGAAGGCAGATCGTCCTAAATAGACAATTCCATGCTGCACATACGCAGGCAAAACAAGTGCCTTACCCAGGAGGCTAAAGTAGCATGTGTGGAGCCCCATCTTGTTGTCTCAAGGTGAGACATATACTCTGTAAATCAGGCACTGGGGTGACAGGCACCACCATACACTGGGTTCACTATTCAAAGAAAAGGAGCCATGTGATTTCCAATGAGCAAGGGAAATCTTAAGCAAGAAATGGTGAACCTTCTCCTCAGTACATTTCTGAGTAGCCCCCACTCTCTGCTACTTGTCACAGGTTTCTCACCTTTGGGACTGCAGCCTGGAAGCCTATGTCCTTAATTGGTTGAGCTGATGTGCTCAGCATGGAAAGAACCATCACCAGCACATCTGGTCGGCCAGGAGCAGGGTCTCTGGAGAAGTGGAGCATAGCCTTGAAACCATTCTGATCATACACAGTAAGTGGACAGATACTGCCTGCCAGAGACAAAAGGAGAATCAGAAAAAAAAAAACAACCATGGATTCCTCTCCCTTCTGAGGGCAGAACAGCAAAGATGGGATAAGCAAAAAGGAAACATGCATACAAACTTTTACTTCCTCCAGCAAACCCACAGACCAAGCAGCATATAGCACCTGCCTGTGATTCATGTTTTGCCTCAAAGATGAATAAAGGAATCTGAACATTTAGAGATGGAGAGACGCACAGCTCAGATTGTAAGGATCAACTAGAGACTTCAGGTAGGAACCCCACTGAGATACAATGAGAAAAGTAAAATATAACTCTTCAGCAAATACAAAATTTAGCCCTTATCACCATTGACTGCTAAATCCACACTTGGCTATCGCCACCCCGTCCTTCCAAAATCTGGTAAATCCTTCACTTCAGACTGAAGTCAGAAGACAATCAGGTCAGAATGTCTTTGCACCTGTCCTCTTCTGAAAATAGAGATGGCCAAGGCTCTGCAGGATGTGCCCTGCTCTGAGACACTGGGGATACAATGCACCCCCCCGCACACAGGGTAACACTCAAGTGGTGTTACACAGGGTAACAATCAAGTGGTTGCAGGGCCGGGCCATACAGTGTTAAATCAAAAAGCAGAGTTAGAAAAACAGCTCTGCTTTAGCAAGCAGGATAACCCCCCCCATACGGGTATCTTTTAAGCCTCTGAAAAAGAACTGCTTGAAGCTTGATTAAAGGTGCTAAGACCTTGGTACAATCCCTAGCACTTGCTCAGATCCTCAGATACATTAAGTCCTCCATAGAACAGTCATTAGTTTTCTCCAGCCAACCCACACAGCATGAAGCTACTTTGGCTTGCTCCTCTGCAAAAATCACAGAAGAGCTCTAGTAAACCTCTAGTAAGCATAGCTGGGGGACAGAAATTGTTGCACTTACTCGGTGTAATTGAAATTAAAGGGACAAAAAGGTTTTCTAGAGAAGCATCATAAGAAGCTGGATGCAAAGAGGCAGCAGGCTTCAGCTTGTAGCCTAGGCTGGAGAATGAAGTATCTGCCATTGAGCTATTTGGAGGATCTGGAAAGGGTGATTTCATTGGTGATAAATCCCTGGAAAGAAAAGCACGTAGAAAGCTTTTATTAACTGGGGAGACTACATGATATATACCATCTTCTGCTGTGTCTGTTTTCTGTTCCAAATCCCTAATCGTTTTTAGGTATAAAGAAAGTAAAAGCTTACACTCTCTGAGTTCTTAAGAAATTTGAAAACTCTTTTATACAGAAAAAGCTGCTGTTTCAGCATTCATTAAGGCAGACTTTGATTTCTGTTACTAACATGAAACTCTTTCAGGGCTTTAGAAGTCTAGTCCTCCAATGCACAGTCCCGCTATGGTCACCTGCTGTAAAGACCCGTGTGTGGTTAATTTGTTTCACAAACTGTTAGGCTCCCACTGAATGCCTGAAAACTACTTTGTCACAGCCTGACAAAAGCTGGGGCAAACTGTTTTTTGAGTCACAGGTTATTATAAAAAGACCTGACTCCAAAGTTTGCATTCCTTTGGCTCAAGAACACCTTGTTACTAAGCCACGGGATTTGCCTCCACAAGCTTCTGACCCTTGGAAAGTCCTAGTGTGCAATTACACAAAGGGCAATTAATAGGTGTGTAACTGCTGCTTAAGAGCCAGCAGTGGATGGGCAGCTTGTCATCACTAACCAGCTGTAGCTGAAAGGCTTTCCTAAACCTCACTGCTGTACAACGGTATTCCTCACCTCCAAAGTCAGACTATATTATGCAGAGTTTGCTTACAAGGATAATGCCTTGGTCCTGGATGGTGGAGAGAACTGATCAATCAGGCCCTGAAATTCGTTCTTCTCTGAACTGCTGCCTTCCCAGCTTCCTTGCAGTCCCAGCGTTGGAACAGCACTTACAATTTCACCATACCCGTTGTGTACAGCAGTCTGAAAAATACAGCACTTCTGTTTCCTGCTATATAACATCAGCACAAATCAGACCTGTTCCACTGAAAAGAATTTAATTTTTATAACACTAATTAAAGTAGAAATAAATATGAGTGATCTGGTTGCAAACTGCATTGCAGAGCAGGAGGATTCTAGTTTCCCTTCAGAACAAAGTGGCATTTAAAAAGGCTACCAGAAAAAGTCAGGAGATTGAGAATCCTGTCTGATTTTTGTTCTTTGTACCTTATGGACTAACATACTTGAGGATCACTCACCTCTGCTAAGCCAAAATCAGGTGGTGGTTGCTCTTCAACAGGAGAATTGCCGAGACCTAAGAAAGATGCCAAAATGCCACCCATCAATTAGAAAAAACAAGGGTTTTCCACGGGTTCTTCCTTTGTTGTCTAACAGCAGTTTGCCTACAGTCTAATGCCATTAAAGAAACTACATTCTTGAAAACTTATGACACTGGCTGAAAAGGGTCTACTTTCTCTTAGGACTGACACTGAAGACAAAGTTCTCCCATTGTTACTAAAGCCACAAGTTCTAGTAACGAGGGTGACACTGTCCTGAACTGCACAGACAAACCTAATGACTTGAATTCCTCGTCGAGCAGACAGGTAGAGGTTGTGCTGCCGTGGCGGGAGGTGGTGGGTGTGTTTCCAGATTGGTCTGTAGGAGATTGGGAGGTTTCCTCCAGTTCAGAGAAGTCAATCAGTGTGTAGCTCTTCATGCGTCTTGGGGCTGGCCGACAGACTTTGGAAACAGAAGAAAGATTTAAAAAGAAATATAGGCATGCTCAAAAGGACTCAGAGGTGAAGAACCTCAGGAATGTTTTCTATCAACCATATGTAAAAGAAAATGATGGTTAAGCAGTAGTTCTCTTGTATTACAGGATTTTCTCCACATCTATTCTCCAAGAAGCACTTCCTTTCCAAACTCCACTCACATATGACATGCAGGAGCAGAGCTGTCGTGGAACACTGCAGGATGCTCTTTACCTGGTGCATCAGCAGAGCTGGTGGATGAACCTTCTCCACCACCGTTTTCATGGCTGGCTACAACCTGCCTGTACTGCCCCAGCGCCTGTGTGAGCTTGTCATTGGCCTGCAGTATCTCAGCTGGAAAACAAGAGAACAAGTGAAATATTAACGTTTTAACACGAGGGCCAGTTCCACGGCAGACTCCAAACTGCTCAGAAGAAGGGTACAGTGCTTCTAAGGACTTGCCTGGAGCAAAGTCTAGTGGGGCAATCTGCCTTAGGATCCTGCCTAGTTTTCCATCCCATTTTATCAAGTGCAGCGCTTTGCACATACATCTGCTGATTTCAGGCCTCTCTCTCATTTATCAAGATCACTTTGAAATCTGATCCTATCTCTAAAGCACTTACAGTTCCTGCCATCTCTTACGCACTTTGTTGTTCTCCACAAGTTTTATGAGTGTACTTGTGTCTGTAACCCAGCACTTCCCAGCTGAAGAACCCTGGATTTCATGGGTATGAATGAAATGTTTGAGACACAGCTGAGCTCTTATGGTTGCTGTTTAAGATGCCTATTCAGCGAGGCATCACTTCAGTCAAGTTTTCAAGGCACATGGACAAGACTGAACTGCAATCCTCTGGGAAGGGCTGAATTTCACAACTGTGGAATTCAAAGATTCTGCTCATATGACCCTCCTTGGTATTACACTTATGAAATTAAAAAAATATCCCACCTTCTGTGCTTATAAACAGGTCTGTAGAGAAAAGACCTCAAAAGCCTTCAGTTCTGTGAACAGTAGAACTCCCCAAACTCTGAAAACCACCTTGGCTGAAAGAAAGTGGATTCACTCTTTTACTTGGGGCTCAAGTGAAAATTGATAGCTTCCTTGGAGAGGCATGAGAGGAGACTCTGCCAATTCCCAGGGGCATGGCTTAAAAGTGAAAGTGGAAGGCTTTGCCAGTGGGGTAGCATGTGCCTGAACATTCCCCCTCTCAGAAGAAGGGAATACCCCATTTGTCAAAGGAAAGGTAGACAAACTCAACCGCAAAGAAATCCAAGGACAGTGTTGGGTCTTACCTAGAGCCTCATCGTCATCAACTGTCTCACTGGCGAGGCGAAAGAGCAGCGGCCTGAGCTTCTCACAGCGTTGAAAGAGAGTCTATGGAAGGAAATTTTTCACATCATTGCTCAGGAGATCCCAGACATTCTCACACTTCTCTGTCCCTGAAGACCACCTGTAAGTGATACTACCTCTCAGATGCACTTTTTGCCAAGGTCCAGACAAAGGGTATCAATGCTACACGTTGCTGCACTCTTAAAAATCCTCAGTGGCCTGGAAGCACAGCCACTGGAACAAAGAGGCTTTGCTGGTATCTCCTCTGCAATCGCATCCTCTCTATGCATACAAGTGTAAGATATCAGTCTAAAATTACTCATTTTTAAAGAAAAAATATCCAGGAGTATATTGATGATCACAGTACTCGGAGGGGAACATTACGAAGTACGCTTAGTAAATGCAAAGCCATTTAACAGCCCTCTTCCTGCCGTTTTAGGAAGTGAAGAGGCACAGAGGCAGCCACTTTTTCACTGTGAAGAGTCCCTTCTGTCTACAGCAGCAGCCCTCCCAAAGCAGCTCACTCCAAACTCTGCCATCACACGTAGCAACAGGAGAATTTCTCACCTACAAAACCTGGCAGGCATCCTAGTGCAGTTTCAGGTATTTGGTAGCCATAAAGCTATTCTGACGGCCCTGTCAAACATTAATTAATTTACTGATACTTATGAGCAGCAGCAAACCAGGGAACTCTGGGCAGAAGAAGGGGAATCACAGAAACAGTAGCACAAGCTGAAGAGCTCACAGCTTTGAGCTTCTCTGGTCAGATCTCATCACACCCACCTAACCATGCCCAGGCTTAAGGGGATTCCCATGTGTTAACGCCACTGCTGGAGGAAGAACCATTTCCCCATAAGATACCACAAGAAGAGCAGCTAAAGAGGACAGCAACTCCAAACAGGCACAGCAGGAGATGCTTCCATTCCAACTTCCATTCCATCACCGGGAGCAACTGTTATTCATCAAAAATCTTAGAAACTATTTCTGTCATGGTGATGCTCTTTCCCTGGCAGAAACCAAGTGCCCGATGCTGCCCTTTGAATCCTGTTGCCCTGGGGCCTACTAGCCATGGCCAGTCAAAAGAACCTCTTATGCAGGAAAAAGAACATTTACCTGTAGGGTCTCTTGGTCAGATTTGGATAATTCTTGCTTCCTGTAGCTTTCCAGTAATTCATCCATACGTTTAACATTCTCAGAAACCTCACTGATGGTATTCACTCTTCTGGACGCTTTAGCTGACTTTTCTTGTTCCTTTGATGAAAATGAAATAAAAGTGGATGATGATTGTGCTAATGCAGCCAGTGCACGTGCTTGGCTGGGTCGCTTTGGATCACACTTATGGAGTTGCTTCCTATAGATATCTTATTGCAGGTAGAGGAGGCACAAGGACTCACCCCACCACAGCCCAGGATCGGTGCTGCACGCACCTCCCTGTCAAGGGTGAAGATGGAAACCTCCTGCCCTTCTCAGGGCACCCTGATCCGGGTGCTGGTGCATAAGAATTTATTTCACCACAGGGACAAGTAAGACTTCCAAATTAGAGTTGGGAGTTGGTGGTTTTTGCAAGGATTTCATTAAAGCAAACCCAATCTCCTATTTCTGCAGAGAGCTGGAGTGCCTTTTCAGATGGCAAATGAGACGTGTCACACTGTGTGCAGAAAAGAGGCAGTTCTGTACAGATGTGGCTTTTTTCCACCTGGGAACAGAGGGTTTTTTTGGAACCTTTCTATCACTAACACAGTACTACTGCCAGGATCCCACTAACCTGGGTATAAATATTCCCTTTTCCTGGCAATGGCATATTTTAGGGGAACAAAACAAAACAATCCCGCAGTGTAACTTCAGAATAACAAATACTGAAAATCGTCCCTCCCCTGGGGCAGCATTATGGAGATCAGGTATAGAGGACCCACTGTCAAACACCGAATTGCCAACCCCCCACCCACCCACCCACCCTGGATGCAAACACAGCTTCTGACCCGAGGAGCTGCCTACCTCTTTAATCATGCTCTTGATCAGACGGTTGGCAGCCTGCAGGTCTTCAGAGTGGTTGCTCTTTAAAAGCCTCGCTAAGAGCTGTTGAGGGGACAGCATTGGACAGCAGTGAGCAGCAGGGCACTACACTGGGCTTTCTATACATGAGAACAGGTATTTAGAGACACCCACTGTCATAACAGTTTCTATAATTCCGAAAATATGTGAGCTCACGCCCCATAATCTAATTCAGATTATACTGCTGCCATTTACAACTGCCTGCACACACTGTTTTGGGAATAGGAACTCTCTGACTGCAGAAATTCTCTAAGACCTGGATAAACCCTCTCTCGGGAAAGTTTAAGAGAAACTGATGGTTTTCTATAAAGAAGTTTCACTAATTACTACATGAACATTTCTGACAAAGCATCAAAGATGCCTTTGTACATACATCGAGAAGTATTATCATTATTCTGAAGATATTCTGTATGAAACAGCACAAGCCCCCAGAATATGACTGAGCCTGTTTTCTCATCAGTACAAATCAGAGTTGGGAAAGGCATGAAAACCCTAAGGTTTACCTTGGATTTCTCTTCATCTGTGTCAAAAATAGAATTCTGAGGTCTTGGGGAAGGAGGAGGTAAAATTTTGTCTTCTGGCACTTTGGGGTCTTCTTTTACGATCCCTGGAATGAGTAACAGTATTTGTTCAGTGACACCTGAGCTGTGAAAACACCAGTCCTCAACAGTACGTTGCATTTTGCACCTAGTTCCTTCACTCCTCCCCAGAACTTTAGGGAACGAGATGGAGAAGCAAGGAGTTGCCTTAGCACACACCCAGACTCAGACTTCCCTTCCTCCCTTGAGTTAAGCACAAGCCAAATGAGGTTTTTCAGGGTAGCAAATAAAATTTGGATGTTCTGAGGTCCCTCTGAGCGAATTGCTAAAAACCCCCCATAGCAAGAGCACTGGGAGCACACCAGTACTGACCTCCAAGCGCACAGGATCATCCCAACCAGTACGTCTGTAAAATGTAGGGCACAAACCACACACAACTGAATGCCAAAGGAGCTCTTGAGGTGAGCAGTGAGATTCTGTGGATGTCTCTCCTCCTGTCTCTCTGGCCAATACTCGCACCAGCAGCCAATCATTCAGGTGCTGGGAGGGCAGCAGACCCTGAAAGCTGCCTGGCAGGAGGGTGTCCAGCACCCCTGAACCCCTGCCCAGCACCCCAGCACACAGCACAAAGGAAAGGCAGTGACAGCATGAAAGCTTTCCCCAGCAAACTCAGGGGAAGGCTTGCAAAGCCGTCTGATGCTCAGAGATGCACAAAGCAAACCTGGTTGGAAGCATCTAAACAAATCTCCTCATTCTCCTAAGCTTCCACAAAAAAAGTCTTATTGGTGTTTTCTCAGTTACGAAGCTGATTACATGGGATATCGAGATGGGATTGGACAAATTTCTGGATGACAATACCAGCAAGGACTATTAAATATGATGGAATGGATGAAAAATCCAGGGCCTCTCAGGAGATCCTCAGGATCTCTCTGATGCCTCAGGATCCCTCAAAATGCCAGGAGAGGATTCCAGGGCAAAGATCTCCGAGTTTGTCCTGTACCTCTTCCCTGCACAGCGGTGGTGAGCGCTGTTGGAGCAGAGGCCGCAAGGCTATCCTGATCTTTGACTCAAGAAGGCTGTTTGGTAAATCTCTTTTAAACAGTTACACGCGTCCTTAAGTACCCAAAAGTCCTTCTAAGTGTGGCCTTTGTCCTTTTATCCCGACACACAACGTTTTATGAAAAAAGCTGAATGACAAAGTGAAGAGGACAGATATCTGTGGTCTGAAGCAACATGACTTGAAGGCTAAAAAGGAAACTGAAATAACAGAACTAAACCTTGTTTCTTCAGCATCTGATAAGCATCCCGGATTTTAACTTCCTGAGGAAACCAGACCGTCCAACTGAAAATTACTTCTGTGACTCTTGACTTGACTTTGTCTGAAGACCAGGTTCCATAGTACTGAAAAGAAAACAAAACAAGAAAGTAAAGCAAGACAAAAAAGATTAAAACCAAAGAATTAGTGTCAGATATGGCCTATGGGTCTAGCCCCGAGTTCTTTGTGTGCAGAGCCCAAGTAGCAAATGGATTCCTAGCACTTTATTCACGGTGTTGTCAACTGTGTACCTTGTGGTATAGGAAATAGCCTGTAGAGCTGTGGCTGTAAATAGAAGGAATGCTATTAAGTGTATGAGAATTTCCTAAATATTATAAGACAATCAAAATGAAACCTTTTCAAAACTTCTCTGAAGTTGAATCTGAAACCAAAAGTAGGCTCTTTTAGTGAAAATAGTTCTGTGCTCGTCTTTAAGTACTTCCCTTAACTGCCCGCAGTGCAAGGAGCACAACTAGCTTCAGTCAGGCCTGGACAAATGAAAACTGAACAAAATGAGAAATGAAAGTTACTGTTGTTTTTCAGCATCTGGATGTTTTCTCTGTTGTCTCTCATTATTGCCTACAAGCACTCACTTTAACATATTATAAAACCATCAGGAAGGATGGTAAAAGCCACACACAAACCCACAAAACACGAGGCGTTTTATACTCTTTAAATGATATCTGTTCTGTCAAAGGAGCAAGCAAAACTCTCTGTGGTGATATATTCTTTAAACTTTGTTGTTTCACTGAAATACCTTTACTAAACCTGGGACTGAGAGAAGAGGTTTTCTTGTTCAGTTAAACATTTCTCCAAAATCGGCTTTTTGCACCTCTGCCATCGAGGTGATGTAATGGAAAATGAAGCCTGTGCAGGCATTAGTAAATGTGTGCAGGATCCACTAAAACGGGGAATTGATTACTGAGCTGCTGAGAAGGGTATTTAAGAAAGTCCCAGGGCTGCTATTTGATGCAGAGAGGAGCGAGGCATGAAGATGACGCAGTCTCTGATGAAACAGGTCTCCATCCTTCATCATGAGAGGCGCTGCCAGGGGAGCCACTCTGAACTCACTTCACTTCTCAAACTACACTTCTCATTTCTGACGACTGCTCCTCTTCTCAGGAGACAGCAATTGTACTCAGAAGCAAAGTGCTGTACTCCACAGCAGGGAACAGGAACGAAGACATTGACTGAATATATTGTGAGCCAGGGAAGTGGAGTGGCAGGAAGGGACTTTGCAGCTTTCCCTGTTAGCTACAGCCATTCCCTTCAAGCCTCCCCCCCACCAGCCTCAGGGCTGTCACCCTCCGGGGGCTGGGAGCCCTCTGCCTTTTAGGACATCCTCAGCAGGACTCCAAAGGAGCTGCATGAGTGCAAGTGCTGCACAAAGGCTGCCCCAGTGCTGCTGAAATTGTCCCCTGCTGCTGCTACTTCAGCTGAACCTTGCCCATTGAACAGGACCCAAAGCCAGGCAGCAGAAAGCAACAAGGAGAGCAAACAGACAAGTGTTTGAGGACAGAGCAGAAGAAAACACAGGAGAAGCTCTGTGCAGCTCCTGGCATCTCTGTCCTCTGTCACTTCCCTTCCTTTCTGTAAATCATTGAGAGGCAAAAGGGCCACAGGAAAAATTTAGGGCTCCTCCAGAGTCCTTGACTATCCCAGCAGAGTTGGGAGAAACCAGCAGGGAAAAAGCTTTTCACAGAAGGAACCCCTGGCTTACGTCTGTTACAGTGGAATTAACATCCAGTCCTTATGCTTGGAGGCACAGAATGAATTCTGCTCGTGTGAGATTAGTTCTAAGTTCTCGCATCCAGCACAACACAAACCCTGTGTCCCGCCTCCGACATCCAGTGTAACCACAGCCACCTACCTTTGGGGAAAGCACTTTAATCAGCTCGTTCAGAAACCTGAATTTTGCTATTTCATGGTGAAAACTTTCACCGCAGTTATTCACACAGGTCTCTAGCACCTGCAGAAAACAAAACAGCACCAAACAGAAACTGTGCACACAAGTCTTGGGGAATTTTTTAACAACTTTGCCATTATAATACTACATCTAAGAAATTTCTGGCACTGCATTCACAAATAAATGAGAAAGTTTTACAGCAAGAACATGCAATTTTCCTTCATCCAGCCTTCTTTAGCAGCACGTTTGAGACCATCTGCTCAGTTCTACTCATCACTAACAACTTTTGGGCCACTGACCCTGCGGTGGGACCACGGGTCAAACAGCGAGAGCTGCACTGAAACACCTCAGCAGAGCGACACTGGAAGGAACAGCAGCAGTTACTCCCTCTGTTATACCCTGGTTTCTGTATTCCTTGTCCAATGGAAAGTTAAAAAAGAGAGATGTCTAAGAGAAAAAGAAGAGACAGCTATACTCTCTACCCCCAAACTCTGTCTCCAAGTTACTGCTGTCTCTCTTTGCATGCGGATGAAAGCACTTACTGTGAGAGCATGGAGAGCTTCCATCTCCTGAGGTGACTGTATTTTATGTGCCAACAGTCTCGGGGCAAGTGATGGGCTGGGGAGTAGCAGAAGCAAGTCAGATAATGCAAAAATTCCCAAAGAAATAAAAAAAACCCTGCTGGTTTTGCCCTGCAGAGAGGAGCAACTGCCAGATTCACAACCCGCTACATGAGAGGGACCCTTCCCCTGGACAGAGCACTGCCCTGGGGCACACACGCATGCACATGGGACAAGAGATGAGTTAAAGCAGCTTGTGCCACCAGAGTGCTGATCTCCAGCTGTGTCCAGAGGCTGTTCTCTGGGGGGAGCCAGCTGGGAGAGGCTGGGGGCTGTCCCTGGGCAAACGCCAGGAGAGCTGGCTCTCTGCAGCCACAGGAACTCCGATGCATGGCCCGAGACAGCCTGCTGACTGCTGTGCACACACAGTGGTGGGAGAGACACTGCCAGACTATGGGCTCTGAACACACAGGGGTCTGCTCCAAAGGAAGAGACGATCACTACGTTTTGACAGATCATTTGTTTAATTAGTTCCTGTTCCTTCCCACAGAGCCGAGACTGTCAGCTGGAAGGTGGGGAAGTCTCAGCGGAGATCTCCCACCTCCCTGAAAGGAAAACTCAAGGCTGAGTTCACTCAGGGCTTCCCTGCAGAACCCCCACAGCGAGTGGCCTTGGCCAGTCTCCCAAGAGGAGAGGGCACAGCGGGCAAGAC
Organism: Nycticryphes semicollaris; assembly: GCA_013400055.1. NCBI lineage: Eukaryota > Metazoa > Chordata > Aves > Charadriiformes > Rostratulidae > Nycticryphes > Nycticryphes semicollaris. The sequence goes on from VXBJ01005971.1 coordinate 136,550, forward strand.
CTGCTGCCTCGTGGGTGGCAGTAATAGATGCCAGAGCCCATTCCTAGACATCAAGCTCCACCACAACGCCACACAATGTCTTTACAACTCATTTGCACTCTCGGGAGCAGCAGAGCCCATCAAGCACTCCTTGCTGTCTCCCTGGGTTCCCCACACTGTGTTTTACAGCTCCCATTCCCCACACCCCAGCAGCCATAAGAGGAGCTCAGAGCCAGACTCCCAGCCCAGAGTGAACACAAAGAGGTGTCTGTCTGCCTTACCCTTCTATATCGGTGTTCACCTGGTCACAGAACCGCTGGATGCATTCCCAGTTTTCCTCGGGGATACTTGGGTCAGTGGCCTTATCTTACACAGGGAAAAGAAAAAAAAAAAAAGAAGAAAGAAAGAAAAAGCAGCCTCAGTGGGAGAGGTGTGTGAATCAGCAGCACAACAAGGCAGGAAGCGGCTCAGACCTCACACTGCTACCAGCTGCTTTAGGACTTGTTGTAAAAGAGGCCGAAATGGAAGACACAGGAGGAGCAGGAAACAGCTGTTACTGAAATCTGCCTAAAAATACAGCCCTGAGTACACACTCTTAAAAAGAGCCAAAGTCAGGCACAAACTGAGGCGCTGAAAGCAGCAACAGCACGGTCTTGCTTTTAGAGCAGCGCATGAGAAACTGCTAAAAAGCATTTACAGGCAGCTCTCCCAGGACCGGACTGCAACCCTCGCCGTGCTGGAACACAGGCAGAGTTTAACCTTTTGCAACAGGGCTCTAAAGTGTATCCCATCCCAAAGCTCTGCCTGCGGGGCTGAATTGAGCAAAACAGTCTGGGTTTGGGGGTTTTTTTGGGGGGGAGGTGGCTCTCTTCCCTCCCCAGTCCAGCACACAGAACAGCAGTGGCCAGACTGGGGCTGAGGATGGACAGGAGAGATGGGCAGTGGGAGAGATGAGGGAGGTTAAGACAGCACCCCATGAACNATCCATGGACTCTCACTCCACTCTGCCGTGAGCAGGAAGCAGATCCACCCGCTGTTGCTCCTTGGCTTGTCACCCACTTGCCCCCCACACCCGTGGGAAGCCCACGCGAGTTTTTCGTGGCGTGGAAGCGTAAGGCCGCGGACGTGGGCCGGTAAAACAANCCCTCCCCAGTCCAGCACACAGAACAGCAGTGGCCAGACTGGGGCTGAGGATGGACAGGAGAGATGGGCAGTGGGAGAGATGAGGGAGGTTAAGACAGCACCCCATGAACATCCCCCCAAAGAGGCTCCGTGGAGGAGATGGGGCAGCACGAGAGAGATGAAGGAGGTTAAGACAGCACCCCATGAACATCGCCCTGAAAAGGCTCCGTGGAGGAGATGGACCCTTCCCCATGGAGCTGAAGCTGCTCCAGTGCCCACCCAGTTGGGGCTGGGGGTCAGGGGTGGCTTCGCCGCTGGCTCCAGCGGAGCCNTAATTTAATAATTAAAAGGTCGCCACCCAAAAGAGGAAAAAACAACCCAATCTCCTGCTCGGGGGTATTTTTTAGCAGAACACACAGAAGAGAGTCCCCCCCCTCTCTGAGCAGCTCACTCAGCCTGGCAGGACACCGGGGCAGCACATATAATACACATATTTTATCACATATATATATATATTTATAAATATACCCTCCCCGTGGTACTTGTTGGGGACCTCTGTAGTCATTGCTGTAGGCAACCCTGATCACAACGCCCTCTTCAAAACGGGACCCATCGCTTGAGACGAGCCACGCTGGTATCAGAAACAGCATTATTTACTGTCCACATGGTCTGAATTTAAATACTGATAAATGTCTATTTCTCCTGGAAGCCAGGCTATTTGCAGGAGATGAAAGCAGAAGGATGGATCGAAGTCTGTATTTGGGTCTTCTCCCAAACTGGCTTCCACTTGGTGCAAATACATACAGACCTGGAAACATCACGGTGACGCCTGCCTGGTCCAAAGCCCAGCTCATCTGATCAAAGATAATCATATTGAGATCAAAAAATACAAGTCTAGGACAATGACACATGTTGCCTACACCATCTGAGTCCGCGGGCTGGCTGTCGGTATCATTTCAGTCTCACATTAGCTAGATAATGCTTTGTGTATTCTTCCACACACTTCTTTGGGTCCCAAAGTCACCATCATCTCAGCAACGCTTGGTCCATGCTGAAAACACATAAGAAGTCATTGCACAAATGGAAACTTACACTTTTCAGCATGTGCTTATGATGTGCATCATCACGGCGGAAATGACAGAGTGATTAGCTATCAGATTGCTGCTGGAACAAGGGTCGGGGTTTTATTAGCAATCTCGAAACAAGGGTTAGGGTTTTTTTTTCTCCTGAAGTGCTAAGAACGGTCAAACTGACCCAGAAGCGTTGATGCCAGAGCCTCAAACAACACAAGGCTTTGAAAAACTTTGGTAAAACTTGTTTTTGAACTTTGTAAAAGCCGTTTGCACATAAAATCCCGGTGTTGCCCAAAACCTACAACCTTCCCAACACTCCTTACAGCTGGTCCAGAGGTTTTTCTAACATCAGGTTTGTGACCAGCACATTCATGCTTTGACAACTTCTGCCTTTCTGCATGGCCTTTTCTTCCAGAATTGCTGTATATTGGTACATTCACTCATAATAATAGAGACTGATGTAGCTGATGTCAATTCTTGCAAATACCAGTATCTTGCTATCAGAAAGAAGACAGATGTTTAAAAAGGGCCCAGTCTCAGAATTTTTTATTTTTTACCTGCTGACCACTGAGAGCCAAGCGAAGGAGCTTCATCATGCTGCTGTACTTAGTCTCTTTGGTTTGCTTCTGGAGGCTTCTCAAGTCTTTGTTCAGCTCCTCCACAGTCAAAACAGCTGCCTGCCCTGTCATAAGCCTTTGGGAAAAAAAATGTCCTTACAATCTGGGGACATACAAAACACAGAATTCCTACCCTGAAATGACTAATGACTTTGGTGAGTGCCAGCTACCTCAGACTGGTTTTGCAAAGTCTTCTGGCAACAGCAGCACCTCAAAGTAAACGTGCTTGTCCTTCACCAGGGCACTCCCTCTGCTCTCTGCAGCGTTGCTGGTGCACACGGGTACCCTCCCACTTGGGGCTGCCTTACCTCCATACTGCTGCTAAGGCTCTGGCTTTGCAAAACCATGCCTTTACTCCAACAGCACCAGAAGCAGAGCTTGTTCAGAAAAGCAAGCATCAAGTTTAAATCACAAAATTCCACCAAAGACCAGGAAAAACACTGCAAAAGCAGTAACTCTGATTACTTTTTTAATAATATGATTTTTAGAGATGCAGGAGCCACCCCTGATACTACTCAGGTGTAGGTAGTAGTACTATTATCCCTCCAGGATAGCGAGTGTTCTGACATTTAAATTACCATCACTTGGATCCATTTCCCACTCAGCTGTGAGAAATGACCGAGGGCAACAAGCTTTATAAATAGCTGGAAATAATAGCTCAATTTGTAGATATTGCCACCTTAATTACTGCCAAAACTAGTTTACAGGGCTCATTTTACTCCAGAGGTGAGATCTGAACTGGAAAGGCAACTGATATACCACCCTGCCTCACTGCAAGGCACGGAGTAGCAGATAGACACAGGGCAGCAGTGAATCCCCTTGGAAACTGCCCCCAAAACCCACTGGGGAGTAGAAGGGAAGTCCTAGACTGGGCAGGCTGTCTGCCATTCCAGCAATGTTTCTGTGCAGACAGAACTGCAGGCTGCTAGCCAGGGACAAAGAAATGGAAGCAGGAAAAGCCCCCCAGTGACAAGCTCTTAGAAGTGACAGTGACTCTAGCTGGACACAAACTGGGTTCATTCCACAGACCCAGGTGTCTCATTACATAAACTGAATACACGTTGACCAAAACCACCTTGGACTTCTCCTGTTTGATGCTACAGCAGACAAAAGCACAGCAGATGTGGTGGCATAGGAAAAACCTGTCACCACTAACCCCCTGCTAACACCACTGCTTCGTTAGCACTGTGCTGGCACACAAACTCTGCTGTGCTTGGTGATTGGCAAAACCCAGACGTGATAATTCTTGCTTGAGAGCACTGATGTGAGCTTTCCTGCTGGCAAGCTGCTTTTCAACTGAAAACACTGTGTTTCTCACAAGTTGTTAACTATAACACATTCCAAAATAGAGGGAAATTAAATAAGAACTATCAGCATGTCCAACATCAATACAGCAGCCAAGAGCAAAGCCCTGGGGCAGGCAAGGTGGGTTTCTACAGAGCTGGGAAGAGACACTTACCCTAAGACTAGTTTTCCTATTTCATCTACTTCTGCAGAAATAGTCTGTAGCTGCTCTCGGGACACCGAGGGCCTAACCCATAAGTAAGAATAATCAGATGATACCAGGTTCTTCAGGAAGCTTATGTGACCCTGCAGAAAGAAAGCAAAGCTGTAAAAGCTGAGGGTTAAGCTGGGGGGAGCAAACACATCCTCTCTGGACTTCACGAAGAGTTCAAGTGGGTCCAAACACCCCACTGTCCCATACTTCATACTGCTCAGAGGAAATATGAATGGCTGACACTTAGGCAGCTGAGTTTTTCACACCCATCACCAGCTGGTGTGAGCAGGGACACAGAAGAAGCTCAAAGGGCCATGGCTGTGCTCGTGCTGCAAAGCCACGTGTGGGCTGAGTCACAGTTAGCCTGGGGAAGTGGCTCCCCACGTTCATCTGCCGCCTGGACACAGACAGTGGGAAGTCACATGAGTCACCACATGCAAAAGCTTTCACCCTGGAACTGCTGGGTCTCTCCCTGCCCTTATAAAGAAGGGTTTATTCTTCACAAGCAAGTCCTCAGATACTACAGCAGCATCCCAGGGGCAGACTGGGAAACAGTGAGGCTCACCTTCCTTCCTGGCAATGGGAAGAGCCACTATATCTTCTGTCCCCCTTACAGCTGGCACTCTGTCACTTAGCCAGGCCAGGGCTCCCAGTGCACAAACCCCACTGGTCTAAATCAAGAGCTTCACCCACCTCTGCAAGGATGTTGCTTTGACTGTGCTTCCAAAGCATTGGAGCAGTGGCAAAGCAGAAGCACCTTACTCTGCCCAGTCAGCAGAAGCTAGAGGTGAGCAGCCTACTGGTGCTGGGCCTTCCCACCTCAAGTCAGCTCCATCCTGGGCTTCAGGAGGAGAAGCACAGCTCAGAGCTTGTCACCACTCACCTAGACAAAGCCACAGCTGACCTGATCCCACACTACTGACAGTCCTGCTCAGAGCAGGAACCAGAAAGGTCTCCAAGAATTATCCTACAAGTCTATGATGCGCTTCCACAGCAGGGACATGTCCCCCTTGTGCTGAGGGAGCTCTCTGCTGGCTTGACAAAGTACGGATGAGCTTACGAGACTCTGCAAAGACCACCAAGATATTCACCGTGCCTGTTCCTATTGGTCAGCTAACTATACCATTGGATTTTGGCATTCATCACACACACAACCCCTTGAGCTGGCAGCGACAGCCATTTGCAGGCTGCAGAGCTTCAGAGCTCAGATCAAAGCAGTGCCCAGGACTCAGCTGAGTCTTCATCCAGGAATCCCACAAAACCTCAGCTCCCCAACAGGGTGACACAATGCTATCCCTGCTTCATACTTTTCTCAGCAGGAGGACTCGCTCCACATAGTCCTTTTCTAAAACCTCCTGCTCCACTTGTTGATCTCCATAGATGTGCTCCACCAGCAACTGCACCTCTCTAATTAGCTTCTGTCGCAGCCCTTCATTCTCAATATGACGAGTGAGGTGAATCCTGTAACAAAGAAGAAAACTGCTTTTGGACTGGTTCTGAGTTAGATTGGATCTAATCATCCCAACTTCACAACATTAACCAATTAAAACCACTAGAAAAGCAACATTAAACCCCAGACAGACATAGATGTGGTCACTCACGGCAGCAGAACACCCCCATAGCATATAAGTGTACTTGCAGAAGCTCCCTCTGGAAGTGTTGCCTCTTTTTAGATGTTACTTTGAATCTAAACTTAAAACTTTGCATCCTCCTAGCTACACACCATCTGCCCAGGCTTTTACAGTGTGCCCAACACCAGTGTCCAAGCCCAGGATGGGAGAGGAGACAGGAACTGTGTAAGCTTGTACTTTGCTCTAACACAGCCAAAAAACCCCTGTGCTAGGACCATGCTTGAGACAAAGCCAAGTGCTAGGAATAAATTTTCACTGATGAGAATTATTAATTTTAAAATCACCACTGGTACTTATACCTGTTGAACTCTGGGAGCTTTTCAAGATCCAGGAGGGCGGAGTGGGTTGTAATTCTGCCTATTTCAAACTGCGGGATCAGGTCCTCCAAAGTCCTCCCCATGTGTCTCTCTGCAAAATAACCCAACAAGGAAAGGATACACATTCACTCTCCTGCAGGGAGCTGGTGTCACTGCTTTTCATTGCAAGTCTCAAGCTCTAGGCTGGGGCAGGAGCTCAGCCAAGGAAGAAGTGACACAGGAGAGACACTTTTCCCTGTGTTAACAGGGACGCATCCCAGCAGGCAGGAGGGAACTTGTAGCAGGCACACACGGGAAGCTGCCTTCTCCCTAAGAGCAGACTCTGCTAACTACTGGTGAGGAACTGGAAACTGGGACACTCTGCTTAGCTCTTCAGTGGAACACACCTTGCACGTCACCCAAAAAGCAGTAACACTCAGCCAGGAGGCTCCACTGCCTACAAGAGGTTTCATTCCCAAGCAGAGGTCCCAAAGCAGAAGTTAATTTGTGATCCCCACACAGCAAGAGCAATAAAAGGAGTCATTGACTCAACTTCTCATGGTCTTTCAGGTTCAACGAGAAGCGTGACAGACGGAATACACAACATTGCAATTATTAACCATAGAATACAAGTTTTCCCAAGAGTTCACAGACAGTTTTTTCTCCTTGAGATGAATGTTGTCCCATGTGGGAACCCATTAAGCATCAGACTCAATTTAAATGGCTGCAGAGGCAGAAAGATTCCCACCATTCCAGCACACCACCCAGTCTTTCACAGGAGCTCTGCAGATGCCCCAGTGGCATTTCAGTGACAGATTGGTCGCCTGACACTCATTTCCTGATCCCTTCAAACACTTGCAGAGATCTTGGCTATTAAAATAAATTTAACTAATTCCCCAAAGTCAGCATCGAAAAACATCAAAGCAAGTACCAAGGTTGTTGTCATTACCTGTGAATCCAGAGCCACAGTTGGTTATGATGTCCAGCAGAGCCTCTGGCAAGTAGCCATCCTGAGCAAAACGCTCCAGAAAGATGTCCCCCTGCCTTTTTGACAGCTTGCCACCGTCTTTGTTCAGAAGCAGCGGGAGGTGGCCAAACCGAGGGGGATCCCAGCCAAAGGCTTTGTAGAGAAGGAGATGCTTGGACGTCGAAGTCAGCCACTCGGTTCCACGCAGAACGTGGCTGATGCCCATGTGATGGTCATCCACCACATTTGCCAGGTGGTAAGTGGGGAAGCCGTCCCCCTTGAGAATCACTGGGTCACCTTCCACATCAGCCACTTCGTGCTTGTTCCAGCCATAGACCAGGTCCTGAAAGGGTTCCACCCCCTTCTCCAGCCGGAATCGGACTACCCAGTCAAGGCCCTGTGACAGCTTCTCAGCCACTTCTGTGGGCGTCAGGTGCCGACACCGGTTGTCGTACCTTTGAGACAGGAAAACAAAGGTCTCAATTCAACACAAGCCAACACCACCAGCCGTTTCCACATTCCCAAAACTCTAAATTGATCCCTAAATTTTAGCTGTAAACTGCCCGCTATGTTTCCAATCAAACTACTTCATCTCTGAGGTCGCTCCCTGTTGCCTCTAACGGTTAGGCTGGCTTCTCTCTACGGGATGACAATCCTATTGCCGTGTACATCGTCATAAGTGTTTGCAAGTGTGCAGCACAGAGGGAACCACCCAGGGGACATGGAATCCCTACCGTGGGGTCTGCTGGTTCCGCAAAGCCTCCTTCTTCAGCAGTTCCAGGCGTTGAGGGGTACAAAAGCAGCGATACGCTGCGCCTCTCTCCAAAAGCACATCGCTGGCGCTCCTGTAAAGGTCCAGCCTCTGTGACTGCTGATAAGGTCCATAGGAACCTCCACGGCGAGGACTCTCATCAGGGGGAATACCTGAAATATCATTGTAAGGGGACTTAGAAAGGCCATAAAAAGGCAGAGTGAAGTCCATCAATGGAGCACAACTAATGAAGATGAAACAAAGACAGTTTTCACTTCAGGGCAGCCAGCTGATGGCATCTGTCTAGCACAGGACTCAGATTCCCCTGGACTCAGAAGGTAAACAGCAGCCAACACCATCAGAGTTTAGAGCACCCTGTGTGAATCAGCAAGCAGAAAAAAACCAAAACCTTGTAAATAGTTCAGCAGCTCTGATACACTACCTAGAGCAAACCACAGTCAGGTGTACACAGACAAAGCAGCATCTACTCTTTTTGTAGTAAAGAACACTCATACCACAAAAATACAGCTGAGACCGTAGCCAATTATTTTACCTACTTCAAAGTTATTACTCAACAACAAAGTCCTAGTCCCTTAAAGCTCAGCTACCCATTAATGGCAGCATCTGTGGGATCTGGCTCTAACTTTATGACAATTATTCATTCTAAAATCACCCTCACTCCTAGTTCTTAAGCTAAATAAAATAAAAAAAAAAGCAGAGGATTCGAAATTCAAACTGACACCTCCAGATTCCCTTTAGCAAGTACTCACTTATACACTTTACCAGTTTACAGTGAAGTCTGTGAGCTCCAACTTCTGACCTTTCCATCACATCCCTCATGCACAACCTGCACATTGGGCCACTTTCACAAAGTTTGACCTTTCTGAGTGTTGGCTTCAGTGAGTGAAAAATGACAGATGTCTGTAATTACCTGCCCAATCCAGCATATCTTCTATTCCTTCTGCAGCTCCAGGCACCACTCGATTTTGATCTGTATCCTCCACCCTCAAAATAAAGGCCCCTTGGTGCTTTTTGGCAAAAATATAATTGTACAAAGCAGTGCGAAGGCCACCCAAATGCAGAAAACCTGTTATTGCGTGGAAATCACAGGAGATAATAATAATTAAGGGCTAATTAAGAGGTTTTAAAATATGAACTGGAGGGGGGGGGCAATGCTACCTGTCATGGGCATGGGCATTAAACGCTAAGTAGGAGCGGGGAGGCGTGCTGCACAGACTCTTACTGGCTTTGCAGGTCTTTGCTATGGAACTAAATTATCAGTTAACGCTTTCCAAGGCCGTATTCCCTAAAGTAACCTGGAAACCAACGACAGGCTGGCACTGGCAAATCCTAGGAAATACCATTTCCGTGGTCTTTCACCAGAAGGGACCAGACACCTTTCCCTGATTCCTGACACCACACCACACGCTGCAGCTGCTTCCGCGGCGTATTTATTTCCACACTGAGAGGGCGGCTCCAAACCGGGGAGCTCCGGGCAAACGCTCCGTTCCCTCGGCAGACTACCCGGGTACCTCACCAGCAGTCCCCGCCCCCCTTCGCCGGCTCCTGAAGTGTTTCAATTCGCGTTTTCCAACCCAAAAGCCGTGGGAGGGGGCGGGCACAGCGGTTACCTGTGGGGCTAGGCCCGAACCGCACCCGCGGCCCCCGCGGCCCCCGCTCCGGCCCCGCCGCAGCCCGCAGCGCCCGCAATACGCGCGCCATGCCGCTGCCCGCCCCCAGCTCCCTTCCACGTGCCCGTAGGAGCTACTTCCGCCCGGGCACTTCCAGCCAATCATCTAGCTCGGGGTAGGCGGGGCGCGTACGGCGGCCGGCGCGGCCCAAAAGGCGGCAGGGTCGAGTGTTTCCCAGCGTGCCTGGCGGTAGATTGTACACAATCATCATGGCCGCCGCCGCCTCCGCTGCTGCTGATGGTAGGAGCCCGTGGTCCCGGCGGTGGGGCGAGGCGCGGCGGGCGGTAGCGCGGGGTGGGGCGAGGAAACGGGGAGGCGTCGGGGCGGGGAGCCGGCCGTGGGGCGGTCTGTGAGCGGTGCTCCGGGGCTGGAGCGCGGCTGGGTTGGGCCGAGCGGGCCGGGGCAGCTTCCCGCTGGCCAAGCTCTTCCTGTCCGCTCGCCTGCAGGTACTGCGGAGCCGGGCATGGAGGCGGAGGTGCAGGAGCTGCCGCTGGGCTGCGGCGGAGAGGGCGGCTCGCCGGCGGCGGGGAGGTCTCCGGAAGGCGACGAACGCCGGGATCCCCCACAGGCGTCTGTCAGCAACGGCGGTGACGCGGAGAGCGGGAAGGAGCTGGTGGAGCTGAAGGTTATTTGGAACAAGAACAAATACGACGTGAAGTTCTGCCTGGACAGCACGGGGGCCGAGCTGAAGCAGAAGATCCACTCGCTCACAGGTCTGTCAGGGCCACTGCCGCCTCTCCTGCCTTATCTGTGCCTCTTCTCACCCCTGTCAGACCGTCTCGTAATCCTTATTCTTGCCTCTTAGGCCTTCCACCTGCTATGCAGAAAGTTATGTTCAAGGGACTTCTACCAGAGGAGAAAACGTTGCGGGAAATCAAAGTAACAAACGGAGCAAAAATAATGGTTGTTGGCTCTACCATCAATGATGTCTTAGCAGTAAATACGCCCAAAGAAGCTGCTCAACAGGAAGTCAAAGCTGAAGAAAACAAAAAGGAGCCACTTTGCAGACAAAAGGTTATTGATGTCTCTGTAATTCCTGGTGTGGGGGAGCTGTCAGATTTATATGGTTCGCTTGTAATACTCTGCAGTCACCTTTGTGCCTCCTCAAGTAGGCTGGGGTTTCTCTTCTCATAGCTAAGCAACAGAAGAAGGGCACTGTGCAGGCGAGTTCTAGCAGCAGGAAAATAGCCCAGCAGAGGCTGGAGCTTTGGAAGACATCACTTGTGCTGGTTCCTAGCATTTCAGGCAACAAATGGTAAATGATAGAAATATCTAATGGTTGTTAGCTGAGTCTGAGTTACATTTAAAATCACTTTTGTTGGCATAAAATGTGGTCTCCAAAAGCTGCCTTTTAAATGAACACCAAGAGAGCAGTTCCTTCAGCTGTCCCAGCACTGGAAATGGGTGTTGAATTCTCCTCCCACATGTTGTGCTGCCTCTGAATAGGAAGTGAAGTACAGTGCAGGGAGGCTTGTTCTGCTGGCAGTGGTGCAGTATTGTGGGGCTGGTAAAGGATTTTCAGCTCAAGGTGTTACCAGCCCTGTACCTTCCTCAACATAAATTTGATAAAAAAAATTAAGTAGTGCATCATTGAACTGCAATCTTCATGAAACGTGCTTTTGTTTTTCTATAATTTATCATAGTTCACGTTCACTGTAAGTTCCATCATTGCTTAAAGGTACTTGGCAACTTACAAGCTGTGAGCATGGTTTTCTTAGTTACTACTGCTCTAATCTGGTCTGGTTTGTTGCTGTGTTGCGGTATGTTGCACTGTCAAACGTGGAGGGTTTTCTGCCATTCACTGGATATAACACTGGACTGTTAAAACTGTCTTGCCAAATGCCAACCATGTGATTCAGCATGTACAATAATTAAATGGGACTTGGGTTCTTTAATTCTTCATAGATACATATTTACATATATGTGTATTCTAGAAGGGATGTCACCCTTTCCATTATACTGGGGCTCTAGTTATCTATATAAATTTCTTTAGACTGTCATAGGAATTCTCATTTAACTTTGAAAATTAACCATTTCCTGTGTGATAAGTGACTGTGAGTAGTTCTTAACTGTCTCTTAATACTACTGGGATATGGCCACGGGTGCAGCTGGAAGTAAATTGTAAAGCTCTGTTGCGTTTGTGTAAATTCTAACTGTGTGGTTTTGTATTGTAGCAACACAGGAAAGTATTGGATAAAGGAAAACCTGATGATGTGATGCCTTCTGTTAAAGGTGTTCAGGTAAGTAAATAAGTACTCAAGGCATTGTCATAATTGGGAGAGAGAAGTGTTTTTTGCGGTTTGAGACCTCTGCTTGTTCAATCGTTCCTTGTTAGCTTGGTAGGAAGTTGGAAAGATGGATTGTCCTTATGCTTCAAAAGTTAAGAGGGTATAGTTTTTCCTTGTAAAGTCCTTGTCTGTGACTTACTGTGTTGTCTCTTTGTAGGAGCGCTTGCCAACAGTGCCATTATCTGGCATGTACAACAAGTCAGGGGGGAAAGTAAGATTGACCTTTAAACTTGAGCAAGACCAACTATGGATTGGTACAAAAGGTGAGCAACTCCAAAACTCTGTGATGAATAGTTGATAATTGGGCTCTAAGTGAATTGTGTGACATAGAAAAGCTTCTGGTGTGACTCAGTTGTGTTTAGGGAATAGTGTTGGTATTGTAATACTTCAAAAATAAATTTTGCTTCCTCTTCTCAAATGCCATTTTTCTCATTGAACATTCCTTGATGTTCTACTTCTGTTCTTGGAAAAACTTGAGTTCAGTTGTGCCAGTAGACTAATGTTCCAGTCTGCTATTCATAGCTCCAAATGTAAATTATAATGTTTGGCATTTCTAGCGTATCTCAAAAGCACTTCATAAACATTGGTCTGGCGCCAGCATCGCGTAGAGGCTCAATGACTTGGCTGGGACTCGAAAAGGAATCTTAGAACTGGGATTAAAACTAGGAGTGCTGGCATCTCTGTCATTATCTGTCCTTTCAGCCAGAATTAGTTGGGTGTCTTGTTGCAGTGATGTACAACTGCAGAAACTGTGATGTTTGTTGCTGTGCAGAGGAATCAGTTTACCGTCTTGAGTGGTGTCAGGAGGAGCTGAAAGTGCTGTGGTGATAATGTGCATTGCTGGGGACGTCTCAGATAACCTCCAAAGGAAGCTCTGCTCCTTTAGTTTGACCAGGATGGGACAATATTATAGTGACAAGCAAGAGGAATATCAGTGCCTGCTTGCTGTCCCAGTCAAGTAATGCAATTGGATGGTAATACTAACTTTGGATGGCACATCCAGCTGCTGTGCTATGTCCAAAGTAAGCAGAAATCTCAGAAGTTTTTGACTTTTCCTTTGCAGGACTTGATTGTAAAGTTTTTTTCTGTCTTTAACACCTCTGTTGATACTAGTTGAGTGATTTTTCTTTTCTTCTGGGCTTAGTGAGAGAGTTCTTTCCTCTCTAGGTTGGGCAGCCAGGTCTTTTTGTTATTAATAATGTGTTCTGAATGTGTGATTAATATTTAGGCATTTAATCCTCTTCCTTCACCTTCTAGGTGAGTTTCAAGTTTAGTATTTCTGAAGTGTTCTAGATTAGTGTTTCTTAAGCTGTGCAATTTGATTCTTCTCATAGTCATCTGTCTTTCATGTAACCTGTTTCCCTACTTCCCCAAATTAGCAGCAGCTTGCTTCCTTTAGGGAATGGTTGTAATTGCTGACTGTTGCTGGGGGGGGAAAAAAATTCCTTCCTGCTCAGAGAGATTCATGGCAGGTGCCAGCACATAAGGGCTAGAATAAAACCAACTGGGTGTTGAGGCCTTTTTTCACTTGCTAGTCCCAGAAAGCTGGAACTGATCCTTCCTGTGCTTCAGACATTGCTTTGTGTGGTTTTGTAGCCTAAGGTTTGGTGTAGGCAGGTGTTTCTCAGTTGTTCTGTGTCGTTTTCATAGAGGCACTGATAATATGGGTTGGTCTATTGGTGAGATGCTGTGAAGAGTAACTGATGTGCAGGATACTAAACAAGTGCAAAGTGAATGTTCTGAGTCTGACCAGGGTAGTTTGGCTTAGTTACCACACTGAGGTAGAGCACTTCTGCCTTTACATCACTAAGTTTGTCTCCCCGTGTGCCTTCTTTAGGTAGGGGCTTTTTGGTTTGGTTTGGTTTTTTTTTTTTTTTCCTGGATCACACAAATTCCTTAGATTACACCAAAGGAATTAATAGTTCAGTTTCTCCTTTGCAGAGTGTTTGTTTTCTCTTTCTTGTATCCAAGAAGATAAGTTTAGGCTGTCACTGAAAGGCAGGATCTTGGAGTTCAGTCCTCGGAAAGAATGAGGGCAGAACTGAGACAGAAAAAGTCTCCATGAACCATATGCTTTGTCATTCCTGTTGGTTACCTCTGCCTGGCTGACATTACTCTGTCGTGTAGTTTTTCAGTTTCTCTTTTTGTTTCTTTCCCTGTTTTAATATTTCCTTCCCTGTGTTTTTATAGTAATAACTGAACACTGCCTCAGGGTAAAACCAGGACTAGGTTTTCAAAGGGCTAATTAGCCTATCTTCATTCAGTTTGCAGCCTTGTCCTTTCTGTTGAGCTTAGTATAATCCTTGGTAGCCTGTCCTGAGTATTCTTACACCTGGCCCAGCTTCCACTGACGTCAGTATTCCTGCTGGCCCAAGTGAAGCCCCTTTTATGGGGAGATGTAAAACGTGAGGAACTGTGTGATCCAGTTTAGGGTTCCTTTGAAGTATTAGTGTTCCAGCTGTGGGGTATGTGGTAGTGTGGAAAACAGGTTTCTGAGCAGCAGGGATCCAGAGTTCCCCCAAAGAGGATATTGCTGTTGTGAAGAGCTTTTGGAAGTAATGGAGGTGGTATTTGAAATGAACATGAAATACTACTCCCTCATATGTCAGAAATAATACTTTGATCAATTTCAATGTAGAGAGAACAGAAAAGTTACCCATGGGGTCCATTAAAAATGTGGTGAGTGAACCTATTGAAGGACATGAGGATTATCACATGATGGTAAGTAATGTCTCTACTTTAATAATATCAATGTAATTACTCCGTGCCAGTAACAGAGAAGTTGGGCTTTAAAACAGAGCAAGTTGGAGGCCGATGGTAACACCAGCCTCCTGGGTTGTAAAAGATGGGAAGGTGCTTGTGGTCTGCTGTCACAGTGTAAATATTTTGTCACAGTGTAAATAAATATCTGCTGTTAGGGAAATCTGGATTGGTTTCACACAAAAAGTAGTGCTAAAGCAATACTTCTGTCTTGTGACAGTGTTAAAACAGTAAAAGTGCCCATGATACAGCTCATGATTTCTTAATGTTACTGATACTTTCTTATAACTAGTTTAATTTCTGGTTTCTGTTGTATTTATATAAACAAGAGTCCTTGCTGGAGATTAAAAACAAAAGTAGTGATTTGATACTGCAGTGTTTTTTTTATGTGACTTTGAAAAACTGGTGTTGTGTCTAGAGAAGTAACACGTGGAAGAAGAGTGATGCAAATTCTAATGAACTCTTGGCTGTTTCTTTTAGGCCTTTATTTTTTTTTTTTGACGTCCAAAGTACAGTAGCTAAATTTAATGTTGAAGTAAGTTCCTTGTGTAAGTCTGCTCCCTTATTTAGAGGAAGAAATGGGGTATTTTATACCTTACAGTTACTGTCTGCAGGAGGGGGCTGATCTAGTTGTTGTCCAAATAGGTGATTTTTTTGATTTCCCCAGGTAAGGAACTGTCCTCTTCAGAATATGACACAACACGCTCTTGCCCCCCAACAACAGTAGAGGTTATTGGCATGCCGTGCTGCTCCTCTCCTATTCTGAGCTTATGTCATTATAAATAGGATGTTACATCTAAACATAAAATCCTGTGAAAACTTATGACTACAAAAATATAGTCATTTTCTTACTTGGTTGCTGTTTGGCTTCTCAGCTCTGTGCACACAGCTCATTTCTTTACGGACTTTGAATTATGCTTCAGATTCTGTCTTCCAGAATAATTTCCTCATGCTCTCAAAACTGGCCAAGAGGTTTTGCTGCTGCTATGATATCTTAAAAGGAAAGAGATTGCCATTGTAATTTATACCTTGCAGTGCTTGTCTCTGAGGAATGGTTTGGGTTGGGGCTTTTTATTTGTTTACCAAATACATGTAGTGTGTGCTGAAGGCTTGCAGGAGGCAGTAGGTATAAGAGACTTCTGATTTTTGTAGTGGAAAAGCTCTGTCTGTCCATTGGTATAAGCTGTTCTGTTTCCTGTTTGTAAATGTTGTCATTTTTTAACTTTGCAGGCATTTCAGCTGGGCCCAACAGAAGCATCTTACTACTGGGTCTATTGGGTACCAACTCAATATGTTGATGCAATCAAAGACACGGTGCTGGGAAAGTGGCAGTATTTTTGAAAGCACGCTCACCTCTGGCACAGGAAAATGACACAAAGCTAAGGACACTGCTGGGAGAGGCCTCCAACATCCCTGGATGTGATAGTCCTGGAACTTTTATTAATAAAATATGATAAACGAGGCATTGATGGAAGCCAGAGGTGATGTTCTTTCACCATTAGTTTACTTTTAACTTAAAAATTTCACCATCCCTTTTCTGCAGTCAGCTTCAACCATATTTAAAGCAAATACAATGGAAATCAATAAATCTGAATTCACAAAATATTGTCTGTAATACACTTAAATCTGCTGAGAGTTGATCTTCCAATTTAGTTTTAAAAAAAAAGAAAATATTACAATGTATTATTGAGGATTTTTTACATGGTTTGAACAAAAACGAATATTTTCATAATCTTTCAGTTACAAGCGTTAGACTTAATTTAGTTACTTGGTTCTGACTGAGAATTTCAGAAACAGTTTTTTAGAAATAAACTTTAAACAGTATGCAAAATTGATGTTTAGTAAGCCATATTCTGCTGGCCCTTTTCTTTCAGGTTTGGATCTTTGGTAGCAAAATGCTAACTTTGTTTTGGTTTTGGGTTGGTTTGTTTTTTTTTTTATTTATTTTAAATAATACAGACAGTGCTACTTATAACTAACCATTTTCTTTACAAGCATATCGCAATCAAAAGTACTCCTTAGCTACACAGGAAGACACTCCTCAGTAAAAGTTAGCTCAAGACTGGTGATCTGGNACTACAAGCTCTGGGTTGGTACTCTGTGTAGCATGTTTGGAGCAGACAAATACCACTGTGGATGTTCTGTAATTGTGATTACCCGGTGCTGCTTATTGTTCTCTTCTTGTGCCACATCTGTTATTCCCCTCCTGGCTGCATACCTCTCCGTCCCTGCTCTGCCTCCTGCCCTGGGGGTGCTACATTTCTTGGAGCATTTTCTTCATCCTGCGTGTTGCAACCCAGAATCATTTTGCAGCTGCTGGGATGACACTTCTCTGTTTGACTGAGAAAAGAAAACTGGAGTGCGCTGCATAATGCTGTCTGGCATGAGCAGGGTTGAGGCAGTGACAACAGATCTCACAAAAGGTGAACCAAAGAGACTTTCCTGCCTTGTTTGGGGCTGGGGGGAGTAGGGAAGAGAGGAGCTCGGGTGCCGCTTTGGATCCTAAATAGCTGTGGTAGTCTTTTGTCACCTGGATTTGAAAATCTAGAGTTATCTTACTCAGTGAATCCTAATCAAATTCAGGATATCCAGCAACTGATCTTTTTAAACTTCCTTCTAGTTTTTTCTCTTGTGCCAGTTTGCAGGAAGCTCTTGCATCTCGTGCTGTCTGAAATAACGCTCCTTGCCTTTGGTTTGTGATGTCCTGCGCGTCGTCTCAGCAAACCCACGTGCCATTTATCTCAGGTTTTTCTGAATGGACCTGTCAGTCCTGAAACGGTGCACGCCCTTAACAGCTTGTATTGTGCAGTCAGACTGAATCAGTCTTGCTGGGGGTTAAACCTGCATCTAAGAGACCAGTATTCTGGGTTTTGGGGTTTTTTGGGTATTTTTAACACTGTAGGTTTGTAGCTCAGCATTCTGTGAAACTCGTGGAGAAACAGCCTTGTAGGAATAGCTGGTCTTAATGTATTCTATGTCCATTTTTCATTGTCCTTGAAACAGCCCAGTTGAAACTCAGCAAGTGCAGGTTCCCAAATGAGTATTTATTTTATTTTTATTTTATTCTAGAGACTGGGAAAAAACGTTCACTTCATGGTTTGTGTTAAGATCACGTATTTACCTGTAGACTCTCAATAGCAGCATAAACAGCTTTTGGTTTGTATTTTCAGTTAGAAAATTCACGCAGCGTGAATTTTAAAGGTGTTTCGTATCCTACCTATAATCTAGTGATGTGCTTGTTAATTCTTGTAGCCTGAGATGCTTCCTTTCTGTGTACAAACCACCAGCAGTGTGTCTTGACAGCAATGGGTTGGGAGAGGAGCGCTCCCTGCTGCCTGGAACAACCCCTGCTTGATGCTCAGGGCAGGCCGGTGCCGGCGGCGGAGTTGGCCTGAGTTAATTAGAGAGAACATTGCAACCCAAATGCAGCTCTTGCACAGCGTTATTTTCTAGCTGCCTCTCCTGGTGTGGAGGCTTGAAAGTTAAAATCCAGTACCTGGTGGACAGTGTAGGCACTACAGTATAATGGAAATGGGTGACATTAGCATTTTCTGTCACCTGGGGTCACCTTTGCCTTGGTTCTGTGATTACCAGCTCCCACTTGCGACTTGACTTGCTTGGACCTGTCTGTGCAGCCATTCATATTCCATTTTCCTTTCCTGTTCTCTCGTTTGCTTGCTCCTTGAAAAGGACTTGTACCTTAGTTCCAGCTCCTCCCCAGAGTTCCTGCAGCTTCTGAGCTGGAGGCAGTGACCCGGGTGAGTAGCTCTGCTGCTGGGGGGTGGAGGGGGGCAGGTCCCCCACCTACTGCTGCCCAGGCAAGAAGAGCACCTTGGGCAGGGGGTCCAGGGCAGTATTGAACATTCCTGTCTGCTCCTTTCCCAAGGGCACCGTTAACTCTGCATCCTGTGCCAGGTACAGCAATCATCTCAAAAGAAACTGAATCTGAGAAATCTTTTGTTATGAAACAGTTTTAAACACAGAGAAGAAAATAGTATAAACTAAGAAAAGGTGATCCTACTTAGGTGCTTCTTTTCAAGTTGGATTTGATTTGAAAAATGGAATTGTTTCACTTTCTTTTGTTCTATGTGCAAAGTTTGAATTAAAATACAGGAAAGTGATACTCATAAAATGCTTTGGTTGGTGTTTGTTGGCTTAATATTGTAGATTTCATGGGAGTTCTTGGAAGGGAATATTCCAGTTGAACTTAGCAACGCCATGTTTAAGATCCTTTCTCTTTTGGAATGATGTGGAGCTTTATCTTCTGTTATATACTATTTTTCCAAGGCAATTATAGCCACTAATGATCATTAACATGTAAGAAAACACCATCTTTCTAGTTCAAAAGTGTCACAGCTTGCCTAACTGGGGAGTGATTTGCTAATCTCTCTCTTGACTTTGGATTTTACTCCTCTGATAGCTGTGATCGTCCTCAGGGCTGATTCAGGGTAACAAATGGTCCTGCGGAGGAATTTGGCAATTGGTCTTCAGTCAGGCTCAAGCAGAGTGGGGAAAGTGCAAATATAATCAGTATTTGTGAGCTGGCTGATAAAGATTGTTTTGGGATCCCATATGTCATCTTCTGTAGGAAGCTGATGGTGATTCTTGCACAAAAAGCTTATTTCGGTTCAATTACAATTCAGTGATCTCCTTTCAGAGATCAGATCCTTATTGTAGATAACGTGTGACTTTTTTTTTCCCCTGTGAACCTTTTGGGGTGTGAAGTTGTATTAATTGCTTCGTTGGGTTTGCTGGCTGGGGATTACAGCATCCGTAACGCAAATGTGGGTTTCCACAGAACAAAGCTGGCGTTTCCCACGCTGTTGGGACAGTGTCCCCCCACTTCTTGCTGCCCTCCTGATGGGGAGGGGGGGTTGCCCTGCTGCACTCCCAGCTCTCCATACCCCATTTGCTGGCATTGAGTCAACTGTGTACCCCCTCCTTTCCCTTCTCCACGCCCAACGCCGTGGGTTTCTTCTTCTCTCCTTTGTCCTGAGTCGAGTATTCCCTCCTTCTCTGTTTGGGCATCCCAAGCATAAAGAGTTCCTGCATTAGGAATGCAAAAGCTTGTCCCTAAACCTTGTCTGGGTCTGAGTGGAGATTGTACCTTGCGTGAAAATCTTGTATTACTCGCAAGTTTTTTTTCAAATCAAGTTTAAGATGAAAGTAAATCATTTCTGTTAATGACACAGTTGGATGGGAAATGTGTAACTCAAATAAGGGTGTTGTGACAGAGGATGAAAGCGGAAAAGTGACCTGGAATCAAAGAACTAGATGAGAAACTGTTAACATGCAATACTTTAGTAACACACACACACAGCCTGCTAAATTCTGTACTTGAGGCAGCTCCTGTCTGTTGCTCCTCCATACTTTTTAAGGGCCAAAGAGAAACCATTCCCTGGCAGTGATGCTGCCAAGGTGCCATACTGTGGTGGTCTGCTCCGTGTTCTCCCCTTCCCCACCGCAGTGTTCCCTTAAAACCCACTGCCAGCGATGCAGCCCTACGGGCACCGCGCTCTCTCTCGGCTCCGCTGCTCCCTCTGCCAGCTCAGCGGAGCAAGGCTCGGTTCCAAACTTCCCTTCTCTTTACTCTTCTTTTTTTCTTCCTCTGTAACTTATTTTTGGGGGGGGTTGGGTGTGTGTTTGTGGTTTGTTTTTTTCTTATTTCCAATGGAGCTGTTTTAATCTTCAGTTTTTTACTCCAGCCTTTTGCCACCTTGGTAGGGTTAGATTGTTAGCATCTCGTTGTGTTAATTAATGTTCTTGTCACTGGGGAGTGGGAGGAGGAGGGGGACCAGGAGAGCTGTAGCCAGTCTTGTATGAAACATTCAGCCAAGGATCAGCTTTCTGTGGCTCATGGAAGTTCACTATGTCTTACCCATACTCTAATTCATTCTTTGGTTTTATATTAAAAAAAAAAAACCAAGAAAAAAGTCTTAGATGTTTGTGTTCACTGCAGATTTATTTTAAATGGAATATGTAAGTACCATGTATTATGGTATTTTTAAATAATCTATTGCCTATTTCAGGGGAGGGGGGAGATGACAAATACTTAGTCTTAGATTTGCACTGCTGGATTATTTTTTTTAAAGTGTAACCTTGACTGGTTATCCTCTTGTTTTATTCTGTAAGATTAGTCTTATGAATTAAAGTTTGATAATTAAATATTTCTGTGTTTGAGTGTTGCAACATTCTGTCTGTACTAAAGCCACTTCCTGCCCCGGGAACAACTGTTAGCAAATGGTTTGTTGTTCGTTTCTTAGTAGAAAGCTGGGCACGGGTGGAAATTCATGGGACCCCTGCCTTGTGGTCACATCTGATGCCATCACTGCCTTCTCCCTGGATGGGGATTTGGGTATCCTGTTCCCATGTACCACTTTGTGCATGCGAGTTACAGGAGAATTCTCTGTCTCCCTGTCCAAAACCAGGTTTAATCTTGTTTTTAAACTGTAGATGTCCTGAGTGTGCCCAGGTGTGAGCTTTATGTACAGGAGCCTGTTGTGTGGTCAGAAGTCTCACTTGTCTGTAGCAGCCCCCAAAAAGCAGTTGCTCAGGAGAAGCCTCTGTACTGGGGCTTAGAGCAGACTCTGCTCTTTAACTCTTTAAGCTGGCAGCAAACAGGAGCAGTATCAGCTTAGAAACTTTCTCTACCTGACCCCTTAATCATTGGTGGAGACAGTTCAATAGTGTTGTCACTGGAATAAAGTCATATATAATCCACTTAATGTGTGCAAAGAGGCAAGTTCTTGTTAGTTTAATATCTAGGTGTGCCCTAGGAGTCTCTCCCCCTTCTTCCTGCAGCCCCTTTAGGGACTGGAAGGGGCTCTAAGGGNTTTTTTTTGCCCAGAATGGTGTTAAAACCGCTGGGATTGGGACAGTGCCCACGAGTGTGTGTGAGCGGGGGGCGGATGCTGAAGACGAGATTCCGCGTCCTTGTTCCCTTAGGAAGGGATCGCCAAACCGACGGTGGCGGGGACCTACCGGGGTAGCCCCGGGGTACGCTCTGCGGCCGCCCGGTGCCGCTGAGCTCCGCCGCTTTGCCGGGGGAGGGTACGGGCCCGGGGCGGGGGAGGCAGGAAGCCGCATCCTGGATCCGCCCCGGCCCCGCTGACTCACGGCGCGGCGATAAGCGCGGCCCGGCCCTACCCGCTGCGGCCCCGGTATGTCCGGGACATGGGCGGCCCCGCCGCGCCGCTGCTCCGGGGGCTGCTCCCGGCCCTGCTCCTGCTGCTCCCGCCGCCCCCGGCACAGGTACGGCCGCCGCAGTGCCCCGCGGGGCGGAGTGTGACACTGTCCGCGGGTGGGAGCGGGTGCGTTGGGGCTGCGACGGCGTCCGCGGGTGGGAAAGGGTGCGGGTGCCAGCGCGGGTACCTGACCGTGCCCCGAATGCGTGGGGACGTGTCCCCCGCGGGGAGAGCGTGTGGAGGTACCGGCACAAGTGAGTACGTGTCCTCTGGGCGTGTGTACGAGCACCTGTGAGTGTGCAGGCACCGCGCCCCGCTCCACGACTGCATGAGCACCCCGTCCCGCAGGTGGGAGCGGGTGCACAGGCAGGCACAGCCACCCCCTGAGCGTGGGTGACACCCGTGGGTGCAAGCGGGTGGCCCCGCAGGCAGGAGTGGTCCTGCTTTGTGACAGCCTGTGGGTGCAGGGCTGGAGCACTCGCCTCGGGATGGTGTGGGTACGTGGGGTCCAGCACCTAGAGGAGAAGGGTTTGTGGGGCGAAGGGGCTGTGATGTCTGCAGGTTGGGGAGTTCGGGGGGGGTGGTTGGATGCAGGGTCCTGTGGCTGCACGTTAATGGTGTCCAGAGGTGTGGGATGGAAATCCACACTACTCCCCCCGGGTGAGGGACCACGCTCTGGGGCCCCCAGGGCAGAGGTTGTCCTCTGCTCAGAACAGCACCTCCACCCCTGGGCCTTCCCAGGGACCCCTCGGTGACCTCCTGCCCACTCCTGCCTGGCACAGTGGTGCCCTCAGGAGCCACAGCTGGTGGCATTTCAAGTAGAGAGAGCAGTGTGCCAGGCTGGTAGCCCAACTGCCCCCCTCCATTGCTGTCCTTAGTCCCGTGGCTGAGCTCTGGCCCCAGTGGCATCGCTGCAAGCTCCACACTGGCATGGTGGGAGCCACAGGGATGCATGGCTCCCTGCGGACATCCCATGGGAACAGCAGCCACGCTTCTGGGATAGGGCTGGCCAGAATGGAGCAGTCGGAGCTGGGAGCAGAGGGGAGGGTGGCAGCTCCCAGGCACCCAGCACTGCCAGTTGTGCCCGTGGTGGTGTGCAGGGAACAGGCTGGGCAGCCTGGCCTTTGTTCGAGTTCCCTGTCACCAAAAATAAACCCCCAAAAAAACTGTAGTTGCAGAAGAGATGGAAGAAAGTGCAAAGCATCAGGGAAGGGAAAAGCAGAGCCCGGGAGGGCAGAGCTGCTGTAGCTCTGGACAGCTGGGAGGGCTTGGAGGTCTCGGTTCTGTTTCCTTCATGCAGGTGGCCTGTCTGCTGGTCTGGCTTGTTGTCACAGCCAGCAGTGAGCCTGCCTGCATGGCCACAGGGTGCTGGAGAAGCGGCAGTGAGGAGTAGTCATCCTTCTTTGGCTGCCCCACTGCATCCTCTGGACAAAGCAAAAGCTGGGAAACTCGCTCTGACCTCACTTAAAAATTAAGCAAGAAGAAGGGCAAAGGAAAGTATTGGGCTCGAAGCAGAGGGGTTGATTTGAGGTGTGTTGGGAGGGAACTGGTGTGTGTTCCTGGCAGGAGGTGCAGCTGGAGAACAGGCAACCTGGCATCCATCGGGGCTGCTGTCTGCATTGTTGGAGCTGGAGGAATTTCAGTGACTCAAGGGAGAATGTGTCTCCTGGCTCCACGTGCCACGGCTGGTCTGTTGTCACCTGTAGGTTCTGCTCCACAGACGGGCATGTGCTCACACGAAGGGCACTGGTTTGGCACAGACTGTTGGTCCTCTCTGCTCTTTAGTCTGGCCGGGTCCCCAGGCCGGGCTTTCTGCCTGGCTTAGGCTCCAGGAGCTGGTACAGAGCAGGAGAGAGGCAGCGAGGAGACTGCCCGGGGGGGCATCATGCCAAGGACCTTGCTTGGGCCACCCCACACAAGTGACCATGGCAGCAGATCTGCTTCTGCATGATGGCCAGTGGTGAGCCCCAGGGGCTGTTCTGCCTCCCTGGCACTGGGGATGGCCACGCTGGCCCTGCCTGAAGCCATTTGGGTCCCCGTGCTGTTTGCTGATCCCTGTTTGCTGACGGGGTGAGGCTGGCGTATGGCTGAGCTGGCCCTGGCTGTACGGATGCTGTACACGGAAGCAGCAGCTCCTCATCCCAGCTTGAATGTGCAATTACACCCTGCACGTCAGGGTAGCTGAAATCTGCAGCTTTGAAGGCCTGTGTGAGCACTGATTGCATTTCTGGCATGAAAAGTCACCCAACTCGTTTGTTTCTGGAAGGAGCCAGTAGTTGGGCTGTTTGTGTCACCTTTAGAAAGGCACCTCGGAGTTGTAGCTGGGAGCAGCCCATGCTGCAGCTCATCCCCTCCGGCAGGAATGCCAGCTCTGGGGGAGAGGAAAGGAAAGGCTGCACCAGTCCTGGGACTACACCGGGGGGACATGACCTGTGCTGCAGGAGCCAGGGACCGTGGGTGACACAGGCTGCTGGCAGTGCCACTCACTGCGAGCGCAGCTACCTTGGTGCAGGGCTTCTTGCCACGGATCTGTAAAACACAGCACCTCAACAGCCATTAGCAATTCTGGGGTGTCCTCCTCTGTGTGTGGAGCTGGAAGAAAAGGCAGATTTAATGTGCTGGTGCAAGGAAATAAGTTATTTTCCTTCCCAGTCTTGCCTCACTGGGGACCAGAAGGGACCTGGGGGCTCTTCCCCACCGTCTGCTGCTGTGATGTGCTGGGTGCAGGGGGGCTGCTGAGCTGTGTGAGACAGCCCCGGGCCATGGGGACTCATCCCCAAGTCTGGCCCTGCTCTCTAAGGACAGTTTTTCTGTCCGTAGTGCCTCAAAGGCAGTGCTGTGACTGTCCCAGAAACACTGCTCTTCATATCCACTCTGGATGGAAACCTTCACGCAGTGAGTAAGAGCACAGGTGACATCAAGTGGACCCTGAAGGATGGTGAGTACTGATCCGGGGGGGGGCGGTGCTTGCTCGCAGCCTGGCTCCCAGGGCTTGTCACTAATCGGGGCTTGGGGGATGCACCCCCCAGGGCTTGTCACTAATCAGGGCTTGGGGGATGCACCCCCCAGCCTGGCTCTGGGCTGGCAGTTCCTCCAGCCCCGGGGGACACTGCCAGCTGCAGCTCCAGCCCCAGGCACAGCCATGAGCAGAGGAGAGCATTTTGNNGTGGGGGGGGGGGGGGGTGCGGCCCAGACCCCCGCTGCTGGCGGTGCCTATTCTGGGTCTGAAATGCAAATATGCTGTGGGACATGGGCACGGCTGCACTTGGTAAACACTGCCACGTTGTCCCTGCTCACGGGGAGAGGCTGCTGACGTCTGCGTTTCGCTCTCTTTTTCAGATCCTATTCTGCAGGTGCCGGTGTATGTGGCAGAGTGAGTGTCACCCCCCCCACCACCACCACCACCATGCCTCACACAGGCAGTGTCCCCTCCTCACGGCGGGCAGCCTGTGGGCTGGGCAGGAGCCTTTTGAAGGGGCACAACCGCCCTGGTGTGGTGCACAGCAAGAAAGGGGAACCTCGGAGAAATGTCCCTCCCAGCCCACGACATGGCCTGGCCTTAAACCTGGCGCTTGGTGCGCGATGATGAGGAATAGCTGCTCCCTGCTGGTGGCCTGTAGCTTTTCTACGGAGAGCCCACAGGCTCTCAGCACCACCACACACAAAAGCATCGGGGAGAAACTGGAGGAAAATATACCATATAGAGCGCAGGGGGAAGGCAGGAGAGCAGGGAGCTCCCCTGGGGTGATGGGGGCACCGAGCCAGCACGGCTGGTAGGTGCCAGGCGACCATATGGAGTTACGGTGGTGACCCAGAGAGGGAGGTCATGTCCTACCAAATCTAGTGCTGCAGGTTTCCAGGAAAGCTTGAGCCCTGTGGTGAATCTCCTCAGAGCAAACGACTGAAGGGGTTTCTTTAGCACAGCTCCTCTTTAGCCCTGGCCGTGGGAGACAGCTCACGTTTCATCCTCCTCTCTCCTCCTTTCCAGACCAGCGTTCCTTCCAGATCCCAAAGATGGCAGCCTGTATATCCTGGGAGGAAAAAACAAAGAAGGCTTGATGGTCAGTGAGGCTGCAGGGTTGTGTGCGTCCCGCCTGCTCACACCCGGCGGTGTTCACCCCGCAGGGGGACTGGGTGAACCTGTCAGACAGGGCAAGCCCGCGGCCTTCAGTTGCTCCAGTTTGTGCTTGGTACCTGGAAGATGTCAGCCAAGTGGGTGGGGGGCAAATATAGCTGGGACCCTTTCATTTCCCACTGCTCCATCCTGCTTTTGGGGTTGAGCAGCAAAGGCAGGCAAAGGAGGAGGGGGCTGTCCCTGGAGACCATCCCTAGGGACCTCTCCTTCCCACTTGGCTTCTGCCAGCAGGAATGCCTGGGGAGGCATTTCTCTGGTGCCACATCCACTCTATTTTCTGTGTTGCAGAAACTCCCCTTCACCATCCCGGAGCTGGTCCAGTCCTCGCCATGCCGCAGTTCGGACGGCGTGCTCTACACCGGTACGCAGAGCCCGGCCATCGTGCCAGACCTGGGGCAGGGAAGGAAGGAGGAGAGATCACGTAGGGATTCCTTCCAGGAATGTGTCAGTGGATGGGAGGCAGCCTGGGGAGCAGCTCTTAGGGACGGAGAGAAGGGCTGCGGAGACTTATGGAAAACTTATTTTCAGGGAAGAAGCAGGACACCTGGTTCATCGTGGACCCCAAGTCAGGAGAGAAGCAGACCACTCTCTCAACAGAGGCCTGGGATGGTGTGTGCCCATCAAGTCCTCTGCTCTACATCGGCCGTACCCGTAAGCCAGGCCTGCTCCCCGTTGGTCCCTCCAGTGCCAGGAGCAGGGTGCTGGGCAGTGGCCTCATCCCATGTCCTGGTCCCCAGAATACGTCATCACCATGTACGACACCAAGACACGGGAGCTGCGCTGGAATGCCACCTTTTCCGACTATTCAGCGCCACTCTGTGAGGACTCCTGCCACTACAGTAAGTGGCCACTGCAGGAGCCATCTGCCCTCCTTGCAGTGGTATTCTGGCTGTGCGGGGACCCCAGGGAGATGCCACCATGGCTGGCAGATCTCGGCTGTGCTGATTGCTGGGAGCAATAGTTGCAGCTCTGGTGGGAGCAGAGCAGCAGGTGACAGTCCACAGCCGGTGGCAGGACCGAGTGGAGGCAGAAGAGGACAAAGTCTCACAGCCAGCACTGCTGCATCGTCCCCTCCCTCTGGTTCTGCCTAGAAATGGCACACTTTGCCTCAAGCGGGGACGGGCTGGTGGTGACACTGGACAAGGAGAGCGGGGAGGTCCTGTGGGCACAGAACTATGGCTCTCCTGTGGTTGGCATCTACATGTGGCACCAGGACAGCCTCCGCCGCATCCCCCACCTCAACCTGGCCATGGAGACCCTGCGCTACCTGACCTTTCACTCGCAGGACATCCCCCTCCTCAAGTGGAGCTACCAGTCTGTGAAGGACTTCGCTGCCACCAAGACCCAGCTACTGTAGGTGGTTCCTGTGCTGTGGCACCTTGTGGCATTTGGGTTGCTGGTGCTCAGCCACTCTGATCCATGACGGAAGGAAGGCTGATGCTTGTCCCTGCCTTGCAGGCCAGCGCTCTACGTGGGGAAGTACGCGACCAGCTTCTATGCCTTGACCTCCCTGGTCCATGGCAGCGTGGCTCTGGTGGTGAGTCTCCCTGCTGGCCCCTTTTGGGTTGAGCACATGTCCTGGCTACGTGGTGCTCCATGACCTGTTGGACCCCCAGCCGCAGGGCATCACTCTGGCCAGGATCGATGGCCCCACCACGGATGATGTGACCATGAGAGAGTCGGGGGAGTGTGAGATCACGCCCAGCACCAATGTCAAGTACCCTCAGGGCAGCATCACTGCGCTCCACAACCAGTGGCTCCTAATAGGTGCGGACCCATAAGGGGTATGGGCTTTCCCTGTGTCCCTGCTCCTTGAGGGTGCCCCAGGGAGGGGCAGCCAGAGCTGCCAGTGTGTTTTTTGGGGGTAGCCCAACCTGCTTTGTTCAGTGGGGCCGAGGCTGTGACTCACCCTGGGGGATTGTGGTGACTCTGTCTTGGGGCTGATTGCAGCCCATCCTTGTCCACTCCCCAGAAGGGGCTGCCTGTGAAGGGGGCATGCAGGGTTCCTTTGAAGTGGGGCTCACAATTGCCCATGCTGGTGGGTATGCCATTGTGCACTGAGCCCTGCACGCAGATGTGGAGTTAATTAACCTGCTCTGTGATTGCTCACAGGTGTGATGGCTGTGTTGGCATGTTTGGAAATGAGGGTGGTGTCTCCAGGCCGTGGCAGGGGAGGCATAAAGGAACAGGGTCAGGCTCCCCCCCTGTGTGCTGAGAGCAGGGGACCTTGCCTTTCTCTGCTGACTGTGGCTGCTCCAGGCCCACCTCTCTGGGGACAGAGCTAACAAGTTGTAGCTGTGATGTTTTCTGTGCCTCCCATGGGAAGAGCTACCCTTTCTGAAGAGCCAAAGCTGTCCAGCAAGCCTGCAGTGGTGCTGGGGAGATGAGGGACTGATCCAGAGACCAGCTGATGATTGTCCCCATTCTCCTCCCACTACAGGACACCATGAGCTACCTCCCGTGGTCCACACTACAATGCTGCGAGCCTTCCCCGAGAACTTGAGAAAGACAACGGAAACCATCATCCCCAGGGCTCCTCCTGCCAGGACCGTGTTTGATGATGTGAGTGATGAAACTCTGTTGGGTCCCACCTCTGCACCAGGGAGAACCTCAGGCAGTGCTGGGGCACCGAAGGGTCTGGGTTGTCTGGGGCAGGGTGGTGGGTCCCCAGCATGGGGTGGCACAGGAGGAGAGTCCTACATGTAGGACTGTAGTGGGGAGGGGGCCCCAAACCTGAGTGCCCAGCGGTCTGTCCATCTGGTGCCACCCAGACCTGGGTGTGTGTTGCAGTTTCTGGCCCCAAACAGCCCGGAGGAGCCGGCTGTCCGCAGTGAGGGGCCGTTCCAGCCAGACCCCACGCTGAGGGAGCAGGTGGAGGTGTACCCTGAGACTGGCATCTGGGACCTGGTGATGGCTGGTGTCGGCACAGCCCTGCTGGGTGGGGGAATCCTGTTCCTCCTGCTCACGGTGAGTGGTGGCCGGTGGACAAGCCCCTGCCTGCCACAGAAATGCCACTTCTGAAAGGCTGGGGTCTCCCTTTTGTCTCATCTTTGTGGTACAAGTGGCAGATGCTGTGGCTACGATGAACCACGCAGCTCCCACGCTGTCTTATACCTACTCCTGACAAGCCAAGGTGGTGCATGGCATTCTGCTGGCTGGGCAGAGAAGAGAAAGTGCCCATGGCTTGTGCCCAGCCCTGCCAATGCCCTGACTCTGCTGTGGTTTGTGTTGCAGAAACTGCAGAAGCAGCACGCGGTGCAGCAGCAGCAGCTGGAGAAGCAGATTCAGCTCCTGCAGCAGCAGCAGGAGATGCTGCTCCCGGGCTGGGTCTCCGGGGAGGGTGTTCCTGGAGAGCCCAGGGAGTCAGGGCTGAGCCAGGGAAGCCAGTCACAGCTCTCACAGAGTTCCAGCCCTTCGTCCCACCTGAAGGACCTGGCTAATGGGATGGTCAGCCCCAATCCAGCTGTCCCAGCAGCTGCTGAAGGTGTGTGCAGGTGGGAATGGCTGAGGCGTGAGGCTCTCTGTAGATATTGTCACCCAAAGCAGCAGCAGAGATGCTCCACAGTTGAGAAAGCTGCAGCCCAGGCTGAGATGGGAGGAGATGCAAGACCTACTGTTGGATAAAGATGGGCTACAAAAGCAATTGCGAGAGTAGTAGGGCCAAAGAAATGGTCAGGTGGTTAAAGAACTAGATGTCCTTCATATAGGACTAAGGCTCATAGGTTGAAGGACGGCTGTCTTCCTCTGCAGATGCAGAACCAGATGTAATTGTAGTTGGGAAAGTTTCTTTTAACCCCAAGGATGTGCTAGGCCATGGAGCTGGAGGAACCTTTGTCTTCAGGTGAGTAGCACGGTGAGGGGGTCTTGCTGTCATTCCTCTTCTTCTCCCTGGGAGCTACACGTACAGCACCAAGGCAGCTTCTTCCCTGGGCAGTGGCCACTGGTTCAGAGGCCTTTGAGAATGGGTTGGCACCTTCCCTTTCTCATGGTCCTCATCAGATCTATCTGGAGAACTGTGCTCAGCGCCTTTGGGAACCAGGAAGTGGGGTTTGCAGGGCAGGTCTCCCCCTCGCACCACTGCCCTGTGCTCCCCTTCCCCTCCTGCCCGCACTGTCAGGCAGCTGGGCTGTGCCTGCTCCAGGCTGCCCTCAGCATTGGCCGGTCTGGTTCCTCATGAGGTTCCCCTGGCCCTGGCAGAGCCCCTTTCCCCGGCACTAGTCACAGCAAAAAGTGGAGGAGGTTATTTTCCTGCAAAAAGGGGAGCATGAGCCCCATTTTCTGGCTCGCTGCAGAGATTTCTGCCTGTCTGTGGCTTTGAGAAATCTTTGGGAGTCACTCCAAGGTGACCCACGCTCGGGACCCCGAGGGGCAAGTTTCCAGCAGTGGCCAGAGCCTGGCTGGGCTGTGCATCTGCAGGGCTGGACATTGCTTTGGCTGGGGAGGGTCGTTCATGGATGCCATCGACTCTCTGTGCAGGGGACAGTTTGATGGCCGGAATGTGGCTGTGAAACGCCTCCTGCCTGAGTGTTTCCGTCTTGTGGACCGCGAGGTCCAGCTGCTCCGGGAGTCAGATGAACATCCCCATGTTGTCCGCTA
Organism: Nycticryphes semicollaris; assembly: GCA_013400055.1. Lineage (NCBI taxonomy): Eukaryota > Metazoa > Chordata > Aves > Charadriiformes > Rostratulidae > Nycticryphes > Nycticryphes semicollaris. The sequence continues at coordinate 167,138 of VXBJ01005971.1, forward strand.
CTTCTGCACTGAGAAGGACAAGCAGTTCCACTACATTGCCATCGAGCTCTGCTCCGCCACGCTGCAGGAGGTGAGCCTGGTCCTGGGAGCACAGGGCCAGCTGCTGGGGGGCTGTTGGTCAATCCTGGATGTCCCCATCTCCGTGTTTGCAGACTGGTCGCCGGGGGTTTTGTCTGTGCTGTCCTGCAGTGCTCCCGTGGGAGCAGAGCATCTTACGTGCCCAAGGGCAGGGTTGGCTCCGGGTTCAGAGTGCTCCTGCCTGGCCATGGGCTCCAGCCATGCCCCAAACCTGCTTCCCTGTGGTCAGAGGGAGCAGGGGTTGGATCAGGCATGGACAGGCAGTGAGATGCTTAAGAGAGGCAGAGAAGCCAGCAGCAGCACCGCTCCTCTGTCAGACCAGCCCCTGCCCTTATTCTCTTGCCAATTTACCCTCTTGGGAGGTGTCGGGGCAGTTGTTCACGTGCTGGGAAGAGACTTGGCTTGGGGGGTGGAGAAGCATCCTTTTACCACTCCATAAAGCATGAGTGCTGCTGAAGCTGTAGAGATCCAAGGACACCAGTGAGGGCAGTTTGCTTGCAGAAGGAAGAGATGCCAGCTGGTACACCTGGAAATGGCAAGCCTTGGGCACAAATGGCCTCCACATGGGCTCATCTCCTTCCACCTCTGTCAGCGTAGTCTCTCTCCCAGTAAGCCTTGACTTGGTTGCCCCAGTAAGTCAGGCTTCAGTTCATCTCTCTGTACTTCTGTATGATTCTAGTATGTGGAAAACCCCAGCTTCGATCGTCGCGGCCTGGACCCGGTGTCTCTGCTGCGTCAGACCATGTCAGGGCTGGCTCACCTCCACTCCCTCAGCATCGGTAAGGGCAGCGGGTGGGAGGGCAGTGTGTCCTGTCCTGGTTCTGTCCTCAGCTGAGCTCAGGCAGCAGGTTTTGGGGTCAGCAGCATGCAGGCAGAGCCCTCCTCCTGGCAGTAGCACCAGCCCTGTTTCAATCCCACCGTGCATTGGCAGGTGACAGTGTGCACTCTCTCTTCCAGTCCATCGTGACCTGAAGCCCTGTAACATCCTCATCTCTGTCCCAAATCGCCACGGGCAGATCCGAGCTGTCATCTCTGATTTTGGCCTCTGCAAGAAGCTTCAGGGCGGACGACAGAGCTTCAGCCTCCGCTCTGGCATCCCTGGCACTGAGGGCTGGATTGCGCCCGAGGTGCTGCAGGAAGCTCCAAAGGAGAACCCCGTCAGTGAGACATGGATGACTCCCCCACTTAGGGTGTTCCTTTAGCTCATCATGGTGGAGTCCCTCATGCTGGCAGTGGCACAATTAAGACAAAAGCTCTGAGAGGCCAAGCCAGCCCAGATACAGAGCACCAGTGAGCCTCATCGGGGTCTCACAGGCAGTGGCTGCCATGGCCCTCGAAGGGAAAGTGCCCACCACCTGTGCTCAGCACAGGCCATCTCATCTGAGAACAGTCCTTAGAAATTCAGGGTGGGGAGGTCAGAGAGGACTGTGGCTTCCTGCAAAGGTTAAGCTTCTGCTCGTCTACTTAGTCCAAGGAGTCTTGTTCCTGTGGGGAGACAGTTGCTGTACTGGTTGGCAGGGCATGTACTGGTGCTGGCAATGTGCCCCACATAACCTTGTGCTGGGCTCAGTTTGCACAGCTGGGTGAGACACCAGCAGCCCTGACACATCTGTCTGGCTGTGAAGTCCTGACTTCTGTCTGTGTCTATGAACACCTCTTCCCTGATAAGGACCTGGTGTGATGGGTGCTTCGCTGACTCCAGGAAGCAGGGCAGGCAAGAGCCCTAGTGCGATGCGTTTTCCTGCAGCTCTGTAGCAAATGACCAAGATTTCACATAAAAGAATGGAAAAATGGGGAGGCAGAAGCTTTCCTCACCCTTTGCTGCAAGGGCTCCATCCCCCCCACCCCTCATGTTTTGCAGACATGTGCCGTGGACATCTTCTCAGCTGGCTGCATCTTCTACTACGTGGTGTCAGGAGGGCAGCACCCGTTTGGGGACAGCCTGCGGCGACAAGCCAACATCTTGTCGGGCTCTTACCAGCTGAGCTGCCTTCAGGAGGAAGCTCATGGTGAGACCCTTCCCCAAGGGCACATCTCCCTGAGCAGAGAGGTGCAGTTCCTAGTCCTTCTTGGGGGATTTAGTTTTCAACTGTGTCGGTTCATCTACCAGACAAGCTTGTTGCGAGGGAGCTGATCGTGGCAATGATCGAGCCTGAGCCCCAGCACCGACCCTCAGCCTCCATGGTCCTTGTGCACCCCTTTTTCTGGAGTCAGGAGAAGCAGCTGCAGTTCTTCCAGGTGAGCACAAGTCATCCCACCAGTCCCTGAACACGTGTATGCTCTGAAAAACAAGTGCTGGAAACAGCCTTGTTTAGGTCAATGTGCTCATTTTGGGCTACTTTTGGAAGAGGTCGGGGGTCTCTGGGTTTAGGGTCAGGGCCAAACCCTCTTTGTGCCCCCTTGGTGCTGGATGGGGTAGTGTGGGGTAAGGGCAGTGCCATACCCACCCTCTCCCCATTCTTGGGCACGCAGGATGTCAGTGACCGCATTGAGAAGGAGCCTGCTGAGGGGCCCATTGTCTCAGCCCTGGAGGCAGGGGGACGATTGGTGGTGAGGACCAACTGGAGGATGCACATAACCCTCCCACTGCAGACAGGTGAGTGTGCGGGGGCCATGCTCACCCCTGCAACCTGAACAGAATCGGGCAGGGAGTGGGGCTTCTGGGTCTGGTCACCTTTACTGGGCAGGAGGCACCTGCTCGTGCTTGGGAGCTGAAAACCAGGGTGGGGAAATCTGCCCTCCCAAGGTGCCAGCCCTTCCCTGGAAGGACAGAGCAGAGCAGTGCCCTGGTTTGCCACAAGCTGCAGTGCTCACTGGGGCTTGGGACAGTGCTGGCACCGCAGGGATCTCTGGCACCCCACCTCGCTCAGCATCTCTTCTGCTCTCCCCAGACCTGAGGAAGTTCCGTACCTACAAAGGGGCCTCCGTGCGTGACCTCCTGCGTGCCATGAGGAACAAGGTATGGCCACCCCATCTCCCCCATGCCCCTGCTGCACACCATCCTGCTCACCTCACCCTCTCTCCCGTAGAAGCATCACTACCACGAGCTGCCAGCTGATGTCCGGGCAGCCCTGGGCTCTGTCCCTGATGGCTTTGTGCAGTACTTCACCTCCCGCTTCCCACGGCTGCTGCTACACACACACAGGGCCATGAGGGTCTGCGCCCAAGAGCGGCTCTTCCACTCCTACTACAGCCAGGGGCCAGAAGGTGACAGCAAGTGACAGGGACACACACCAGCATGGCACTCACAGTGCCAGGCTGCTGTGGCCACTCCTCTCTGTACCTGCAGCCCCATCTTATGGCAACCCCAGGGGCCTCTCCCAGTATCCTTCTCCCCCTCCCTGGGGCGAGCTGGGGGTCCCAGGACTGACTGGTCACCCAGTATACATGGGTTACAAGCAGCAAGGTGCAGAAGTGAGCACAGGGCGCCACTGGGATCTCACCTGGGGTCTCCTGAGCCCAAGAAGGACCCTTGGGACACCCACCTTTGCAAATGCTCAGACTCAGTGGCCTGAAGGCAAAATAATCTCTGCGGCGGAGGTGCTGTTTGAGAAGAAAGAAGCAAATGGGTGTTGGGTGTTCCTGAGGGTGGACAGCAGAGCGATGCAGCTGAACTGGGGCCAGGGACTCACAGGATGTTCACCAGGGATCAGTGTGCTTTATCCTCACATGCTATATGCCTGGGAAAGCTGCTCTGACTGTGTGTCCAGCGTGGCTGTGACCAGGACTGGTACATCAGTTTTGACACTGGAGATGGTCCTTCAGCCCTGCCGAGGGCTGAGGCACAGCGGGTCAGCTTTTAGTAGCCATCCCAGGGCTTGGACCTGCTATTTGCATCAGGGCCACTGAGGGAGGCATGGAGCCTCCAGCACAATCCCAATAATGAAGAGTATTTAATCTCAGCTGGGCTGAGAAAGAGGGGTTTTTTTCCTCTCCCTTTTGGTCAGCAGCAGCCTGCTGTTATGCCAGGCCATAGCCCCTCATGTCAGTCAGAGCAGCTATTCAGAAGCAGTTGTCTCAGGACACAGAGGCAGGGACACCCTTTCTCCCCAGGGCTCCTTTCACATGCCAGTGCCTGCAGCTCCCACAGCCTTTCCTGCTGCCCCAGGACAGGTTTCCTAGGGGTGTTGTATTTTACAGCTTCTCCACACATTTGATATGAACCAACCTCCAAGTGCAGCACCCGCTGGTGGCCAGGAGCTCCTCAGCAAGGTTTCCTCTCTGGAAACAGCAATAATTTTGTACAGACTGATTCCTCTGTGTGTTGGGGTGTGGATTTCGTTACACCCATAACAAGGAGGTTTGACCTGGTTTATTTTTTAAATACCACATGGCCTAGAGCATTTTATAGAAAATGTTATTAAAAAAAATACAAACTAAAAACCACTTGTCCTGTTTAAAAATAAACTGACATGAGAGCACCAGTAGGTGCTGGCAATCAGCAACGGTGGGAGAAAAGCCAGCATACCTTACTGGGTTCATGCTGAGGTCTACTACAGTAGATAACTCTTCCTAATTCTATAGTTACATTTTTCAGCATCTGCCACATAGTAAAGAGACGCAATGAAATGGGAAATGAGAAGGTAGGGCTGTTACCCTCTAGAGGTTAAGGCACAGCTCTTGGCATAGCCCAAAGGTTTTCCCCCAGGTTGGGGCAGCAAGCTCAATCCAGCAGACAGCACAAGCTCATGAAGAGGACGGCTCTTGCTTGGAGGGGAAGCCAGAGACAAGGTGCTGCTCCCTCCCCTCACAACAAACCAAAGGGAACCACAACAGGCTGCAAACAATCTTTAATCAAGTTATGCAATATACAAAAGTTTAGGTTTCATGTAGGTTAATTTCAGTATTAAAAGGCTGATTGCTCAGTCTCACCCTGGGCATGTTAAATATCTTACCTGAATTTCTGCAAGAGGAAACAAAAGCCTGGAGCGTCAGCACAGACATGTACAAATAACTTACATGATAGTTCTGCTCTCCCCCTGCTTTGTGCCCTCAAGAGAAGGCTCAGGAGCCTCACACAAGAGGGTTGGGTTTTCAGTCAGGCTTTTGGCTTTGGGAATTTAGAAAAAACCCTAGGTATGCTGTTAAAAAATAAACTTCCTATTAGGAATGGGTAGCAAGAAACCTTTGGGTACCAGTCAGAGAGCAAACAACACTGTTCCCACAGCATCAGGGGCTTCCTTGTGGCAACTAGGCCATACCCAGGAGAGGTAGCCCAGCTACACAATGGGAGGTTACAGTGTGAGATGGGATGCTACAAGACCTTCCCCATCCACAGCTGGGACAGTTTGGTACAGATGTTGAGTCCATCAAAAACAAGGCCTAAGCGGAGGGTTTCATACGGGCTGAGCCAGACTTTGAACTGAGGAGCTTCTCCACCATGGTGCGAGCGTAGCGGAGCCGGCTGGCCAGCTCCTTGCAGCATCCGTGTTCCTCAATGAGGCTCAGCTTGTACGTGCGGAAGTCCCGTTTCTCATCTATGTATGAGACAGCAGCCATGAGAGGGCACAGGATGACCTTGGTGTGGTCCTGTGGGGAGAGAACACACCATTACTCTGAGCACTCTGCTCCCCAGAGACTGCATTTTCTCAAGATGAACCATCTTACAGCAGCTGGAGCATCCCAGCTGTACCCAGAAACATGCTGACGGAGCACCATGCTGCAGCATCCATCCATAGCTCACAGAGAAGGGGAACAAATCAATCTGGACAGTCAGCTAAAGACCACTACACCCCAAGGATCTCCCCCTCCTGCTGAGGGACACAGCCCTTTCATAAGCAAGGAGTGTCTGAATGGCTTAGGTACCAGCAAGGTGAGATAAAGAGCCTCCCAGTGCCGGGTTCACTGGGCAAAGTTTCAGCTGGGGTTGTACCCCTCTGCTGGCCTGCACGCAGCACCATGTGTGGTGGGGAGCAGCTGGAGCTACAGCCCTGGAAAAAAAAAAAAAAGGCAAGCAGCAGCCTCACCTGGAAGAAGTTGATCTGCACGGTGCCGTTGCTGAGGTGCAGGATGATGGCACTGCGGGTCCGGAACCACGTGCAGAGGTAGGGTAAACGGGCCAGCTCATCTCCTTCCCGTGGTGTGATGTTGGCACCCGCCTTCAGCAAGTGCTCGCTCATGTAGTTCCGGAAGTATTTCAATAGTGTTATCTGCAGGTAAGAAAGGCCATGAGCGGACGGGCCAAGGATGATCCCTGCTACGTGGAGAGCACAGGGCCTGCTCTCAATCCCAGAGCTTCCTTACATCTTCTAGAGCTCAAGATGTCACTGCACAAACTTCTCATACTCAAGGTTAACTCAGTCTGTGATACTGGAGACTCACTTTGCTGAACATTTCAATACATGCAAGTCTTATGAGCACTTATTTCTGATGCTCATAAGCAAGCCTCAGATAGCATCTAGAGATAAACAGAACTGCTAGTGACTGTCCTCGGGGACATGTTTTACCAGGCAAGAGGAAGCCTACAGAATACCACTGACCCCAAGTTCTGGATATTTCTCCCAGGAACCCACCCTGCTAACAAAGACCAACAAGACTGGCAGAAGCCACCCCCAGTAGGGGCTTCTGTCCCCAGGACTGACCTTCTTGTTCAAGGCAGAGGGGTAGGACCTCACAGTGAAGTAGGACTCGGTGCTGTTTTGCTCGATGTACTGCAAGCTGTCCCCGTCACTGTACATAATAAGGCGAGTGGAGTCGTTGAAGAGAACTCCAACACTGTTGTCACACAGCTGGTAACCTAATTCAGAAGGGAGACCATTAGACCTTCAAATACAAGGAACCACCAGTTGTGTGAAGTACAAAGGCAGAAGGTTGTATCACCTAGGGCTTCTCTGACAGCGACCCCACCAAGTCCCTCCCAGATTCTTATGAATCTCCTCTTTGTGGAGGTCTGGGTGGCCCTTTTCCTCCCCTGGATTTGTCATTCTTCCTCGTTACTGTAGAAGCAGCTTTAACTGCCACAGTGGGTACACGTGCTCACTGCAGAACAAGGGCAGCTATTTAATGCAGCAGGTAGCCATTTTCCACCTTAAAGTGGCCAGGGGTGGTGTTCAGTGACTGCCACTCTGGATTCACTGGACATTTGATAACATTCCCAGTGGTGGTCTTGGACATGCACACTGAAATACTGTGATTAAAGAAGTCAGAACTTCCCCCAGCCTCTTCAGGAACTAGGAAAGGCTGAAGCATTGCCCCCATATTATTTACCTAGACCATATTTATCCGAGTAGTCCACCCATTTGCTAACCCAGAAGATGGGAATGCAGGCTGGGTCTTCAGCTTCTTCTGCAAAGAGGAAAGGAGCTTGTTAGAAGATATTTCACAGCATCCTGTGCACCCAAGCAAGCAAGGTCAAAAGGCTTCTCAGCCTTCCAGTTGGATATTGAGGTGGTCAGCTGGTCTCCCACTTCAGACAATACCATCAGAGTGACAAAGAAGCAAGTTATCCAGGAAGGCCAGTGCCTGTGGGATTGTCCCCAGACTCACCTTGTCTCGCTGCCACTCTCTCAGAGGGTTTGGATGAGTTGACTGCAGTCAGCTGCTGTAGCATGTCAGCTAAATGACTGTCAACAGCATTGCCCAGCTCCTGCAGCCCAGCTACATCTTCCTTTTCAGGCAAGTTCTCTAGTGCAGGACTGTCTGGTCCTGGGCCAGGAAAGAGAAGAACATGGAGGAGTGACCAGGGAGTAGGTTTCTAAAGGCACCAGATTTACATTCTAGCCTAGCTATAGCAAACACATGATATATAGCTAAAGCTAGTACTGGCACTTCCTCCCCACTTTGGTTCTGGGTAAAGAGCACAGAGTCCTCTCTCTTGCTCACAAGGTTTTCATAAGAATTGGGAGAAGAGGTGAGGCAGCACCACATTCCTCATTGATGGTTTTGGGTGTTGCTGGAGGCCAGGCGGGCTCTCACCCAGCCTCTCCAGTCCCACCCACCTCTGGACACTTGCACTTACCTTTGTTGAGTGCGGTCAGTGGCTTTCGCCCGTTCAGTTCAAGTGTGCTGGGAGCAAGAGAAAACCTGGGTGCAACGGTGAGGCAGCTGGTGGGCAAGCGGCTGGGGATGTATCCCGACGTGAAGAACTCGTCGTTCAGCAGCTCATCAATAGTTGGGCGCGTGGCAGGGTCAGACCGTAGCATCTTCCGGATGAGGTTGGCAGCTACGGGGTTGATGTGCTAAGAGGAGACAGGCAGAACCCACAGATGAGGGTCAGGGGACAACACACAAAAGCACAGGCAAAATGCATTGGACATGTAACCCCGGGGAAGTTCTGCACGGAGCAGAGAAGATCCTGTGCTGCGTCTGGCAAGCGGGACGCAAGCCTGGGGAAACAGAACTGGGCAGGTATGGAGAGCTGTCTCCTAATAGCATGCAAAGCCTAAAGTTGGCTGACTTTAGCAAGACAGAATCACCAGCAGCAAGATGAGCCAGGGATTTGGCCCCGACTTGATGGACTTGAGTGTGTCCATTTAACTCCAACTGGGATTCTTGCTGGATTACGGGGGAGCTGATGGTTCCTCAGGGGGAAGCCAGCCCTACACATTCACTCCACCATCAACTGAAACACCCCCTTCCCAGCTCTCTGCAATAGAACCAGTTTCACCACTACATGGGAGCCCATTAAGGGCCAGAAGCAGGATGGTGCAGCAGAAGATTGACCAAGAGCTGCTGGGAGCTGCTGTGGGTCCACCCACGGGAAGCACCATACCTTGGGAATGGTATATTCGTTCTTCTTGATTCGGATGTACGTTTCTTTGAGACAAGAAGTTTCAAAAGGCGGTTTCCCCACCAGCAGAGTGTACCTGCGTGTTCACAGACAAAAGGGAGAGAGTTTTGCACTGGGCAGTGTGCAGGAGAGACTTGCCTGCAGAAGTGACCCCATCCTAAGCACACCCTGGGACCTCCCTGGCAGAGGGAACACGTTTGACGTCAGACATGCGGTAGCACAAACATCTACGTGTAACTATGCCCAGTTCCTGTCCCCCTTTCATGGTTTGAGTGACACAGGATTAATTTCTCTTTCAGTAAGATCTCTTCTGATACTTGGGAAGACTTCCATAAATGAAGACTCTGGTGTTTGAAATTGTGAAAAAATCTACTTTTTAGCCAGCTACAGAACATGGACTTCAAGGTCTCAGCATTTTTGAGCTTACCCCAGTGCGGGGATGAGGAGGAGCGAGACCCAAGCTCTCGACCCAAGCTGGCCAACAGGGTCATTTGGCAGCATGAGCCTCACGTTCAATATAAATTAGAAGGTTTGCTGAGGAGTTCTCTCTTCCTTGATGGCTGTGATCCCGAGAACTTCTCAGCCCTGAGCCCTTCCTTTCCTCCCAAAGCCGTGGGGCTCACAGTGTCCGACATTTGCTGTCCCCTGCTGGGAGCACACAGCTGCCTGCTGACGGAACGGGCTGACTATAGTCCTGGTATATTTTGTATTATTATGGGAATCAACACTGGTTCTTTAGTATTATTAGTGTTACTAGTACAGTCCCATTCTATTAAATGCGTTTATATTTCAGCCCTCGGATTTCCTTGTTTTTTTACGATTCTCTTTCCTGAGTGGGGGAGGGGTCACCAGGTCTAAACGACAATAAACTGTTGTGGGTTCCTCAAACCTGAAAAGTGGGGCTGGGAACTAGTACCCCCTGGGGAAATTGCCAGTTAGGCAACGGCAGGCTTTTTGGGAAATGCCTCGAGACAGCCACGCTGTGCAGCAGATCAACCTGCAGACAACATAGACCAGTCTGTGCAGAGCACGGGGGAGGCTGTGAGCAGCCTGGCAGCAAAGCTCAGGTCCTCTGGAAACACCACAGAAAGTTTTGGCTCACACCAAAACCCAGAGAGACCCCTATCAGGCCCCACAACCATCCAAGAGACGTTTTGACTCACATGATGCAGCCGATGGACCAGATATCCACCTCAAAGCTGTGCCCCTTCTTGCCCAGCACCTCGGGGGCAATGTAGTTGGGGGTCCCACACAAGGTCTTCTTGCGTTCACCGTCATATTCCACTTTGGTGGCCAGGCCAAAGTCACCTTAGAGAGACAGGGAGATGGGATATGACCGGAGGTGCCCGGGCTGGCTGGTCTCCAGGGGGGGGGGGGGTCCCTGCCGTGGCGGGCTGACTGGGCATCGCATCACACACAGGCACCTACCGATCTTCACCTCCATGTCGTCGCTGAGGAAGAGGTTGCCCAGCTTGAGATCCCGGTGAATGACGCGTTGGCTGTGGAGGTACTGGCAGCCCAGGATGGTCTGGCGCAGGTAGTACCGTACCTCGGGCTCGCTCAGCGCCTTCCGCCGNCCTGGAAGCCGACGACGTGGCGGTGGGACAGGCTGCGGTGGATGGCGATCTCCATAGACATCTTCTCCTTCTGCTGGGGTTTCACCAGCAGCGATTTGGGCACCACCTTACCGGCGAACACCTCCCGGCTCTCCGCCTCCGCCAGCTCGTAGCACCGCGCGAAGCCGCCCTTCCCCAGGAACCGTCCGCGCACGAAACTGCGCCGGGTCCGCGGATCCACCAGCACTTTCGGTACCTCCTTCCCGCCGGAGGCTGCCGCCGCCGCCGCTGCCGAGCCGCCCACCCGGACCGGCTCCACTCGGGCCGCCGGTCGGGTCGCCTTCCCGCCTACCGCGCTCATGCTGTAGCCGGTACCGCCGCGGGTGACTGGAAGAGCGGAGGGAAACGGAGCGGTTGATCTCTAGGCCGGGCCGGTGGGAGAGAAGAGGCGGCGGCAGGAACGGGGCAGGCGCTGCCCGATTCAAACTCGGCCCCGGAGCGTTACGCGCCCGCGGTCGCTCCCCATTGGCCCAGAGGATTTAAAATCCACGCCGCCCGCCGCGGGGCACCATGGGAGCACCCCTCCAACCCACACACACCCGCTCTTAAAGAGACAGCACCGCCCCCAGCGCCACCCCAACCGCCCCCCACCGAACGCGGTGCGGGACGGGAAACTGCACCGACGGCCGTTACTCGCGGCCACGCGTGGGGTGTTTGGGTACTGGTTCTTCACGGGCACAAGTTTCCTCGGCCCGACTGCCGCTCCGGTTGTTGCTCACGCCGGGGAGGTGGGGTAGGTGAGGAGGTGGCCGGTGGACAACGGCAGAAACACCCACAGCAGCAGGGACCCCCCGCCCCCGAGCACGGGGCACGGAGTTTTTCGTGAAGGGAAATGCGTGTCGGGGTGTGTACCCGACGTGGGGTTTTTTTGTGGAAAAAAACCCTGCGACCGGACAGTTCATTTCCCAGCAGATTTTTTGGTGACAATTTTCCAAACACAGGCACATTTGATTTCCACATTTAGATTTCCACATTTACCCCGATTTTTATTGTGTAGCATCCCATGCACTCCCGGTGGCATCTTCAGCCTCTCCATCACCTCAGGTGACATTCTGGCTGTTGAGTGTAGCTACACCTGACCTTGTTAATGAGTTTTTTTGCTCTCCTCTCCCCACGTACACACTGCCCACTCCTGCACCCCAACACCCCCTGACGCTGGTACTGGGTGTTCTCACCCCTCGGTCTGCTCTTGCTGGCGTGGAACAAAATGACAATAAAAAACAAGTCACCAAAAACAGAACAAAACCCACCCAACAACACCTTGGCCCACCCTCCTGCATCCTCCCTCCAGGTATGTGTGGTCCCATTCTGCTAAAACCAAGGCGAGACACTAACTTTACCCAGTATGGCTGCCCATCCCCACCAGCAACAGCTACTTCTTCAGCCCTGACTAACAAAGCAGAGATGGTCCTGGCCAGCATATTCACAGAATGCTTTGGGTTGGAAAGGACTTTAAAGATCATCGAGTTCCAAACCCCCTGCCATGGGCAGGGACACCTCCCACCAGCCCAGGTTGCTCAAAGCCCCATCCAGCCTGGCCTTGAACCCCTCCACAGATGGGGCATCCACAACTTCCCTGGGCAACCTGTTCCTCTGTCCCACCACTCTGAGAGTGAAAAAATTCCTCCTGCATCTAATGTAAACCTACCCTCTTCCAGTTTGAAGCCATTACCCCTCCCCTCCTATCAGAGTCTCTTTACAGCTTTCTTTCAGACACTGGAAGGGGCTGTAAGGTCTCCCCGGAGCCTTCTCTTCTTCAGGATGAACAACCCCAACTCCCTCAGCTTGTTCTCACAATAGAGGGGCTCCAGCCCTCTCATCATCTTCGTGGCCTTCTCTGGACCTGCTCCAACAGATCCAATTCTGAGGAACCATTGACATCAGCGCCTGTTGCAGTGGAAGAGGGAAGGGCTCTGCAGCCCCCACTGTCCCCGAGGGCTCCCCTGGGGTAAAGCATATAGGATCAATGAAGCAATACAGCAACTTAAGTGTTTGAAGTGATCACTGTTTGTACAAGATTCCTGAAAGAAGGAATCCCCCTCCCTGGGGGGGGGCATGCTTCCCCATGCACCTACACCTCCGCTGTGGCTGTGCAGCAAAACCCTCTCTGGGAAGTTTGGTTTCATTGCACTGCACTAGACTGAACGTTGCCATCAGAAACTCGTGACTCCCCGGGGCGCTGGTACCACGCTGTAACCTACTGACACTCCATCTTTCCAGAGCTGGCAGAGGCGAAGAGGTGAGCCCAGGTCAGAGGGATGCTTCATAGGACAGGAAGACAAAGTGATCAAATCTAAGGAATGTTAACAGTGCTGAGTGTTTGAGATCTTCAGTGGAGGCTTGGTTTTAGACCCTGGCAGAGGCCACCTTAACAGAGACAATAAGAGAGGTTTTAATTAAGGCAGAAGGGCCAGCTCAGCCTTCTAGAAGGAAGAGTAGGCCAAGAAATGCGGTAACTGTGCAGTGACGTGTCCCTCTGTGCAATACATCTGTGCTGCCAAGTGACCGTGGACTTTTCCAGCTGCCATCCCATTCCCACTCTCAAACTGCCATCCCTTGATCCGGCAGACACCCCTTCCCACCCCTCTCCCACACCAGCAGTGGGGCTTCACGCTGCCCGACCGTGGCCGTTAATCAAGCGATCCCGGTGAAACGTACTATGTGGTGTTGAAACTTTGAAGTGACACCATGGTGACACAGCACACACAGCCCCGTCCCACGCAGCTCCCCACCCTTCCAGAGACAGCTGATGGCAAGTTAACAGGGCAAAGTAGTACTACAGTGGCAGCATAAACCACTAAACATCTGACCTGCAGGAAATCTTGCAAGAATCCCCAAATCTGTCAGGTTTCACGATGTGGGAAGCCTCCTACAGCCCCTCACTGCAGGTGGCTTCTGCAAGGGCTGTAGGTTCTGCTTCAGGTTCTGGGCAGCTGCAGCTAACCCTTTTTGGAAGATGAAGACTATTAGGAAGCTGTCAGCTTCAACACAGAACCTCATTTTCTTGTCCCAGCTGTGTTCCCTGCCATGAGAAGCTGGCTCCAGCTCCTGTTTCCTTTGTACAGATGCAAAAGGAGTCATGCCATCTGGGATGGCTAGATCCAAAAAGGGGGCCATTTTGAAGTGCTTGAAGCAACACTACTGCTGTACCAACTAGGTGTGCCTAGTGTTTCAGTGCTGAAGAGGGAGTTTTGCAGTCACCCTGGTGGATTCTCACTTCAGCACAAAGATCAGAAACACAGACATCCTGTGTCAGAGCCATCATAAAACACCACCACTGGAATCATCTGGGGGTGAAAGTCATCAGGTCAGAGGCAGGAAGGAGCAGCTGTTTCACACTGTACCTCACTTTTTAATGCACTGACACTGTAATAGTCAGTAACAGCCTGGAAGTGTCACAGAACAAGAGACTCATGTACACAGGAGAAACCTCACTCTAGTTTCAAGTTTGATTTGAAGAGTCACAACCTCGAGTCACTTGAACAACTGAAGAGGCTTTAATTTATGTACAGTAAAAATACAAACAACCCAGTCAGCGGTTTTACATTTGATTAACAGCAGTTACTACACACTTTAGTACTTGTACAGCTGTTTGCTGTTTAAGGTGTGTCAGTACTTTGCACTATACAGAACAGCTGAAGGCTCCAGGGCTGCAGATCTCACAGCCATCCACCATGAAACTAATGTGTGTCCTGGCCTCCAGCTGCTACACTACAACATGCAGGAGCCCCAGTTTCAAAAGCTAGAGAAGGACGATGCTAAGCTTTAATATAACACAACCAGAGCAGGCAGATTCACTGCAAAAAGCCACTTGTCTGGTACTGACACAGGTACACACAAGTGTCAGCTGTCTCCAGCCTTTACAGAGCTGCTCCCAGCAAGAATTATTCCTGCTCTGATTCCAGGTCTAAAATGAAATGTTCACTCTTTCCAAGAAGTCTGAATCTCCTTTGTAAGTTTTATAATGCAGGAAAGCACCAAAGAGCTTTCTGCAAATGTACATACTGGGTAATAAACAGGGATAATTGCAGCATTCTCTCACCTCCAGTTTCTGCTTTTAATTACCCACTTCCTACTGCAGTGAATTCTGTGAGTGAGGTGGCAATCCTCTTTCCAAAGCCCTTGAGGTCTTTAATGTCTGCGATGTTCAGAAAGCAGAACACGCATTCGCCACGAGAGTCCTAACCCTGTGTGATGGGTGAGAGCACAGGACTGGTGTTTACTTCAAGAGCTAAAAGCTAAGAAACATCCTGTCAGGCAAGACACAGAAAGACAGGTTTCAATGTCAGCCAGAAGTCCTAAAGCCAGTCCCAAGAAGATGAACAACAGTGGAATCCCGTCCTTACAGGAGAGAGCCTTGATCCACAGGGACACAAGGAAGAGGGCATCCAACTCAACAAGCAGGCCTACAGAGCAGCAAATGCTTTTCAAGAAGAAAACACTGGGTCTAATGAACCCTGGCAGGTAATTGCCCATAACACACACATCAGCCACTCAGTGCTTCTGTTCTAGGATGGAAATCGCTTCTAGCGAACGTGGACCCACTTGCTTTGGGTTAGGAGCAGAACTGACATGAGGCTGCAGAGTGTGTTCTGTCAACTCTGCCTTGTTCCCCAGCTGCAGTGAGGAGGTGTGCCCTAAAGGGAATTCTATCAGCTTTCCTAGGTCCAGAACAGTTAATGGCACAATTCAGACAACATGGAATGAAATACATTTAAATGAGCATACAAAGTTTAAACAACATGACACAGCAGCTTTCACAAGGGACTGCTTGGCCAGACCATTAGTGTTGAGGAACACTCACAGAAGTGCTCAGGAAGAGCAGAGGGCTGTGCCCTGGTCTTCCGGAAAAATATCCCTCTCCCTGCCCCCAGAATACTCCTGCGTGCCTTTACAGCTCTGAAACATGGTAAATTGGCTACTAGACCTGAGTGAGTGGCAAGAACTTCTGGTAATAGCTCTTTGTAACGTCAATCATGAGTTCCTGGGTACATTCCGGTAGTTCCCCAGAGAAGAGTCCTGGAAGAACAAGAGTATGATCATCAGTGTTGTTGCAGGAGAAAGCAGAAACAAGCTTATATTCAATTGTAAATAAATAGTAATAGAACAGCAAAGGGCTCTTCTCTCATATTGAGCAATACAGTAGGATTGTTCCCATTGTATGCCCTGGGATGAATGTCAGGCAGAATACAGAAGCTGGGTCCCCAACAACTTTTGCTGTTCCCCATAAAACACTCTCAGAAGATAAATGACAGGGTATGCAGTTTGTACAATGCTTAAGATGCCATACTACCTACTTAACATACACTAAAGCAGCAAGTTTCACAAGTTAAAACTGTTACTTTTCATTTCACCAAGTGCCCTGTACCTTTATTTCTAAGTACTAAATGCTAATTGGCAACTTTGTCATAGCAATCTCAGCTTAAAATAAGATTATCCACATTATCCACACTTCTGTGCAAGGAAGTTAAGAGGGATCATACCTGGGCAGCCTGAGAAGACTGTGAAAGGTGGAACTACTGTTTCAGGAGGTAGCACCGTGTTGTCTAAGATTTTGCAGCAGTCTTTCAAAACGCATCTACGACCCTGAAACAGAGATTAGGCAAAGTCTCTACTCAAAATGCTATATGCTTTTGTTTATTCCTAATAAGTTACCTAAACTTCAACAAATTTAACTGATCAAAACTCGTTCAGTATAAGGGATCGGGGGAATTAATCTTTCCCCTGACTGAATGTTCCTCCTAACAACACAATTCACTTTTTCCTTTTCAGGGGGGAAAAAATAGTATTAGTCAACAGCAAACAGACATGTTTGGGCAGCTGAATATTAACAAATCAATGCACAAACTGGAATGTACAACCCGAGTCATGCAGTAACAAAACAAGGCCATCCCTAATTTAGCCAACAACAACCTTGACTATTTTGTGTTATTTGTGTAGAAACACAACTCCACTTGTACTTTGTGGAAAGGCTGTCTTTCCTGGACAGTCCCATCAGCCACAATATTGTTGGGAGGGATTTTCCAAAGAGCAGTCAGGTGAACCCGCTATCCTCAGGATAGCAAAACTAAAAGCACCACTTTTTTTGTGGAGAAGGAAGAGAAAGGAACAGCACACAGTGACCATGCTTGCTCCAGCCTGTTGGCACGAATACCTTTCTTCTGTTGGTAAAAAGTCTCAAAAGTACTCAAGAGTTTAAAGAAAAGACTAAGAAATGGCACTCACAATGACACAGTTCTTGCCTATGTGGACATAGGAGCCAATCTGGGCTGCATTGACAACACAGTCCTCTTCTATGAAGACATGATCACCAATGTGGAGAGGGAAAAAAGCCACCCTGTGACAGGAGAGTTATTTGTTCAGGTGTACAATACATAGACTCATCCATGACACTGTTAGACCCAAAATCACACCGTAGAGTCTCCCATCTCCAGCTGCATTACCAGAGGTAGATCTGATACTAAATAAGATCAGACAGCTGATCTTTTCTTATCTTCTTCTAAAGGATGGCCCAAATGAGCAACAGGAAGATGTTGTGAATAAACAAAGAACAAGTGAAACACACTCTTCAATTAGCCCTTTAAACATATCCCAACCTTTCCATATTGTGGTCTGAAGGGAACCCCAACCCTCAAGGCAAGGGTGAAAGTTTGAGGAAAAGGCAGGTTTACAAGGACATATTTCTGCAAATGGACCACAGCCCTCTGAATACAGATCTCAGCCAAGATGGTGTATTTCATTTAGGTTTTTAACTTCAGATTTTAGATTCTAAATTCCAGCCTCCCTAAAGGACGGGAACCTCTTACCCTTTACTAAACTTCTTGAAGGGTGGTCTAATGACACTGCGGCTTTTCACCACACAGTGTCGTCCAACCCGCACGTTTGCCAGGTCACCACGGATGATGCAGTCATTCATAATTATGGTCTGGAGAAGAAAAGAGAGATAAATGAGCTCCGATTTCTGTGTTACCAGTTATTATACAGACTCACGCCGAGGCCAGGCCACTCCAGCGAGATTACGTTACCTTACAGAATATTATTTAAGTCAAAATAAAAGCAAATGACACAGGAGCCTGGAACCACCAGTTGTGCTCCCATCGTGCCAGCGAGCTGCACAAAGCGAGCCAATAAACTAAGCGAGGTTTAAACACAAACATGTTGTCACATGGATAAAAGCCCCACGATCTGCTCGCTCGCAGAAGCAGCTCTCTTTGCCTTCTCAAGAAAGCAGATCTCCGGTACCACGGGGCGTAGAGCGGTTGTCAGGGGATAAGAGAGCAGCAGGGGTGCTGCTGCAGCGGCGACAAGGACCCCACGGCTTGGCCGCGCCGCGCCCCCCCTCCCCAGCCCAGCTGCTGGACCGAACGAGGCACCGGGGCGGGGGAGACACCGCAGCCCCCTCCTCACCGCCTACCTTGCCGTTGAGAACGATGTTCTGACTGCCGCACAGCACGGACTGTCGGCTCACCTTATTGCCGGACGCCTGCGGGGAGAAGGGAGGGGTCATTGCGGCTGCTCGGAGCCCCAGGCCCCGCCGCCGTCGTGACACCCCAGCACCTCAGCGATCCCGGCTACAGCCCCCTCAGCGCCCACCCCCCTCCTCCTCCTCAATCCCCCTCGCACCGTCTCGATGTACTCGGACTTGTTGTAGAGCATCTCGCTCAGCTCCATGGCTGCACTACCGCTTCCGCACGGCCACTCCTGGCTTCCGAGGCGTCACTTCCTCCCGCCAGCGGGCGCTTCCGGTGAGGTTGCGGCCTATGGCGGCCCGGTTGCCATGGCCACCTCCTGCGGGAAGCTCGTGGCCATGGACGGACCGGAGGAAGCGGCGGCCGGCGAGGGAGCCCTCAGCGGCGCCCAGAAGGAGAAGGTGCGGTGCCCGGCGCGGGACAGAGCGGGGTCCGGTGCGGCAGGCGCTGCAGTGCCAGCCACGGCCCGGTGCTTTGTGTCTTGCAGCTGAGGGAGAAGCTGGCGCTGCTGAGGAGGGAGTACAGCGAGACTGTCAGCCGGCTGCGGGTGAGCGGGCCGGGCCGGGGCCAGCGGCGGGGCTTGGCCCTGCCGGGCGCGGGAACAGGTACCGGGAGGCCGGTCCAAGCCCTTCGCCGGTGTTGTGTCCGCAGCGGGCGCGACGAGCCGAGCGAGCCCGGATCCACGGCCAGGGCACGGCAGAGGAAGGAGGCCGGTGGGAGCAGAGCCCCGCAGGTAGGAGCCGATTGGCAGCTTCCCGCTTCGGAGCCAGAGGGGGAGCACTCAGAGGGTCCTGCCAACCGCCGTGTGCTGCCTGGTGTCCTCGCCCCGGGGGTGATGGTGGCGGGGCCCAGCTCAGCCACTGCCTCCCTTGTGTGCCCCCACGGCCTGTCCTGCTGAGCCGGGGATGGAACCCGGCTCTGCTGACCCCGTCTCCACAACTGCTGCCACATCCACTGCCCCCCACACCTACACAGGGCCTTTCCAGTGCTCTGGAAAACCGTGATCTGCAATAATATCTCCTTTCCTCCTCACCAGGTCTGCAGTGCTCTTTGATCCTGACTGTAGGATTTCACTCTTTCTCCTAACAAAGTCGTTTAGTTTTACTGTGTGATGTTTTTCTTGAACGGGACTTTGCTGGGAGTATTTTACACATATGAGACTTTTTTCCCATAGGTTCTAGATATAATATATCTCCTAGTGCTGACAAACATGAAACATCTGAGTTACAGACTAAAACCTGCTCTGATCGTGACACAGAGAAGAAAACATCTGTCATATTTAAACACGTTCCCGAATTCTCTGATAATGAGGTTAGCTTCCCAGGCAGCTCCCAGGCAGAGAGCGTACGGGCTAGCCAGGAAAAACTGTGCTATGGGATCATTAGGCCTGCCCCTGAGGAGAAAAAGCTTCAAACCTCCAGGTGCTTGATAAAGCTGAGGAGACGGGCAAAGGCTCTGGTATCGGAGGAGAGGGAATCAGTGCATGGGCATCTAATCAACACTGATGAAACAGTGAAGAATCAAATTGCCAATACAGAGGAACTTCGCTCACCAGTCTTCAGGCGAAGCAGTGTCTCAACAACTGAGGGAAAAGTTCAAAGAGCATCCAGACCAGCACTTGTGGGGAAAGAAGAAAAAAATTTCACTCCTCCCAGTGCAGCATTGGGAGTTGTACAAGACATGCTTGAAGACAGTGTCCTTCCAGGAGTGCCTGAACCGTTCCCGAGTGCACTGGGGGACAGCAGCGATGTCTGGCAGCCTGAGTCCCCAGGTGCTGAGGCCACATTTGATAACCATGAGACTGCATGGCCGCGTTCAGAGAACAGTGACTCTGTTTTGCTTGACATCAGTGGTGATGGAGGAAAAGAATCTTCCAGTTTAATAAAACAAACAGATGGGGAGAGTATGTGTGAAGATCAGGGAGAGTTACGTAGACTCTTGGATTTCATGTCAGAAAATGAAGTATTGCCTGCTGATGGAAATAACACTGTAATTAATGAGAGCAAAAGCTGTGAAGGAAATCTCAGTGACGCTAATAGCTTAAATCCCTTTCCTTCGGATCTTGCTCTGGGCAATGTTGAAGAACTGTTGGAGGATCAACAACCTGAAATTCAGCCAAGACTTTCTGATCCAGAAAAGGCGACAGCTCCTGAAAGCGCATTGAACTCTTGCACTGTGGTTGAAGGGCTTCTCTTTCCTGTAGAGTACTATGTCAGGACAACTCGACGCATGTCTAATTGCCAGAGGAAAGTGGATCTCGATGCTGTAATTCTCAGCCAGCTGGGCAGAAGCAAGAAAGCTCAGCGAAGTAAGTGCAAGCAGAAAGAGGCAAATTTAGATCAGCCCTCCCAAGAACGAGACAGAAATGATTTGGAGTCAGAGGTCACGCCGTTCCCTTTTCTTGGTGCAGAAAATGATCCAGCAAATGCAAGTAGTCCTCAGCAATCTCTTCCTGTGTCCAGTGGTAGCAGCACATCACTTGGGTCGGTTTCTCAAAGCAGTATCACCAGTGCAAAGCGAGATCAGAGACGATCGCAGAAAAAACGAAAGAGAGGAAGAAAGTCTACCTGTAAACCCTCTGGGTATCAAGTGTCCCAGGAACTTACAGAGAGTTTGGATCTCATACTGCCGAGGGACAGCAGTAATCTGCCGTCAAATGAGTGTCAGAGTGAAAGAGAACACTGTCAGGCTGGTCTTGAAAAATCATCTTCAGAGGAGAGAAGGTTGTCTGCTGCTGCTGCAGCTCTTGGCTCCGGAGAGCCAGAAGTGACAGGTGGAGCCATGGAGCCACGGAGCGCTGATCCTCCTGGAGGAAGCCAAGTGCTTGGTAAATGCCATAAGACTCTGTTAGAACAGGTTCAAAATCCAGTTCAGGACAAGGATTCTCTGAACCCAGGACATGAGACTTTTGCCAGCCATACAGGAGATCTGGAAGCCAACTTCAGCATGTGTCAAGCTGCTAAACACCCAGTGGAGCATGTTAAGAATCAGCACATGCAAGGAGCCTGCAGGGCTGAGCAGCCCCTAACAATTAATGTCCCTCCACGCCGCTCCCTGCGTTCTTCTGCAAGACAGAGACAAATCTCAAAAGGTACTTCATCAAATACAAGTACTTCCTAAAAGTAGAACCTGAGGGCAAGGCAGGGAAACATCCCAGTAAGTCATGTACTGTTCTTCATGCCCTGCCACAGTATTTTATTCAAGAAAATCTTATATGGGTTAACTGTATATATATTTTTTAAATGAGATTTAAAAAAAAAAAAAATAGAAATCATTGTGGTGCTCGTTGTTCCTTGCAATTCCAGAAACTTCAGCCCAGTGATGGGGAGTGAAGAGCTGTGCACGGATGAGGAGCAGGGCTGGGGATATCTTAAGCTGCCTTTGCTGTTGGAGTGAATGTTATGCGTGCTGGGCTTGATTTTTCCAGCAAATGGATGTAAATCTGCTTCTCTGACTTAGTCTGCATATTAATGATTATTTTTTTTTAGTACAGATGAGTGTGAAATACAAGGAGTAGCATTACAGGTTGAGAGGGGGAATATTGTAAAAAGAGAACGTGTACAAAGAGAAAATCAACCACCACAAACTGACCAGGCACTTGGTCAGTCCTGGCAGTCTTTGGCAGCAGTATTTTTGCTGAAGGCTTGGTGCAGAGCAAGGGAGGAGCGTAATGTCTTTCCACAAAAGTGCCACTTCCACGTGTTAAGATGGATATGGCTTGGTTTTGGTTTTAATAGCGACACTCCGGAGGAGAGATTCTGGTTATTTTATGGTGTGATGTACTTGTACTGTGTTTTTCTTTGTCTAGATGAAAGCCAAAGAGGACGTGGCTTCCCAGCGGGTTCAGAGGATCCTGCTCTTCTTGGCCTCCCTGCTATGGACCCTGACACTTGCAGCTCTTTCTTCTCCTTTCGCAGTCTCCGGTGGCTGGTCCCCAGACTGGGTATCAGAGACTTCAACTTGCCAGATGAGGACTTTGGACTACTAAAACTTGAGAAATTAGAATCTTCCCCTTTAAATGACTTGGAGGTTTTTGTTCCAAATGTGTTTGGAGATGGTGCAGCGTCAGAGGGCACACGAGATGTACAAAGGAATCCAGAAGAAAAAGGGCTCAAAAGGAATGTGACTTTGCCTCTCAGAAATGGATCACCCAAGCTACCTCATGTAGAGAGCCCGGCTTCCAGAAAAGAACTTTCCACCCATGCGTTGTTCTTTACTCCCACAGGGACTGTTTTAGCCGGGGCTCCTACTCAGCCTGAATCTCCAAACTCCTCATATGTTTTCCCCATTTTGGGTGCAACTCCAGCTGTTTTACCATCAGTGTGCAGTGAGGTCTTCCCCAATACACCTCCCGTATCTCTCTCGCAAGTGAGCCTGCATCCCTCCAAAGGAGCATCCACCCAGGTGGTAGATGATGGGGAGTGCAAAGACCCTGGTGTTCCTCTGCACTTGGATAGTTATGGTGCAGGATCTGCTAGAAAAGAGGAGGCACAAAGTACAGCGTTGCATTTAGAAGCTGAAAGAGCTCTCCATAATAAACCTGATGAGACTGTGACCTTGGAGAAGCATCAGCAATCAGAGAGCAAAGAGCAGAGATCATGCAGGGCTTCTCCTGAACAGGTAACAAGGCTGGCCTCTTTGCCAAGGGTACTAAGCCAGTGGTTTTGTGGGCAAATCCCCTTTTCCAGAGTCTCACCTGACTTCAGGGGAAAGACCTCCTTGCAAGCTAGCCCTGCATGTTGTCATTTAACTGGCTTGGTAAATGTTTGGTTTTCATCTGTTGCCTCAGGTCTTTTGACCTCAAGCAAATTCTTCAAAATCTTACTGTATGAAACTGGAGATGTGGATTTCAGTGCTTATTGCAGGTGTGTGTGTGAAACATGTATATGGACAGAAAGTTTCTGGTACCCATGTAAAGTTGGTCTACCCTGAGGAAAATTTTCAGCTAGGATTTGGTAAAGGAGATTAAATGACTCACATGCAGGGTGAGTACTGAGAGGACAACTTGTCTCTGAAGGTTGAAAGACGCAGAGTGGTGGTAAAAGACAATTTGCAGGTGAAACCAGAAAATAACCTGTATTTCAAAGTTGAATTATCCTAATCCTTTACTTGTTTTTGCAGAGGAAGGACGAAGCAGAACAGTTGACTCCGGTACTGCTCGATAGCCTGAGAGAAGAGAGCTTGCAGCTTGTATCAAAGCTAAAGGTGGGATAACGTCAGATAATTGTTTACCCACCCAGTAGCAGCTCTTTCACACTGAGTTTAACAAAAATGCAGAACATCTAGTTGAACAAAAAGGATTGCTCTCTAACTTGATCAGTTCCATCTTCATTTGTAGTAAAGCCTGCTGAAAGGTTAGGTTGCTGTATATCTCCCTTCGAGTGATAAAGGGTTTCAGTGCTTGTTTCTAAATCATGAATGGCTAAACACAGGCAGGGAAATGTCTTAAGGCTGCATTTTAATTTAGCCCCAAGTAAAATCTCAGCCTTTGTACACTCTTCTGGAAAGGAGCCTTGAGTGCACATGCAGTGACCAAGGCAAATCTTGCCCAGGACTGTTTGCACAGCTGAGCCATGGGCTCTTCCTCCTCCAGTGGTGTCTGTCCTTCCGCTGTCCTCTGTCTCGCAGCGGGTAGGGAAGGGTTGGCAGGCAAAGCAGCAACGTCTGTGGGAAAGCCCGTTGAACTCCAAATGAGCTTGCTGGGAGCTGGGTCACCTCTGGCTTTTCCAAACCAAAGTGCAAAGTTTTGCTCAAGAAGCAAGCCTGGGGAGGTTGGCGTAACCAGCCAACAATAATATGGCTGAAGCTAAAAACTTTTTGATAAGGGACAAGAGAAGGCCCTTGCTCTGTTCAGCTTTAAGCTCAGGCTGTGCTACTCTGAGTCTCCCCTCCCATTTGTGCAACAAGGGAAGCAAGTGCATGACAGCAAGTAGGTGGCACTTGGGCTTTGTTGTGGCCATGCCATGATACTCCTAGGCCTGTCCCAGCTCTGGGCTCTGCTGGGTCCCTGTCGTTTCAAATGACAAGTGATTTTTTTTTGTGATGTGAGCCAATATATTTGCTGCTTTAAGGGTAAAACCTACCAGGCTTGTTTTCCTTGGTGCCTTACTGACTCCTTGCTGAAAATTAAACTTTGTGAGCTTGAAGTTTTAGCCATAAATTCTCCTCCCACTGAACATCAAGCATTTTTCTCAGTCTGAACCCCCAGGGTAGGTAACCATGTCTATCAAAAGAAAACCAGTGATGCTTTGTTTTCAACAGGATTGTTCCAGTTCCTGTGCTGTGGATGTGAGTGCCATGTGGTGGGACACAGCTGGCTGCAGGGAGCTGTGTGTGGTGACTGCTTGTGAGAATTCTGTCTCCTTGTGGAAACCTCTGGCTTCTGACCACTGGGGAAAAGCCTACACTTGGCAGGTTGGAGAGGTATGAACACAATCCTTATTTCTAGAATTCAGGGCAGCTTTCTTCTCCTAGTGTGTTTGTTCCCAAGATACAAGGAGCTTGTGGTCTTGGTTGCAAGGTAAGTTCTTGAGGTGGCACAAGTTTTTCATTCCATCAGGCAACAGGGGAGAATGATTTGTGCTGCTGCTGGAGAAGGTCAGTAGCTTCTGTGGTTGTGTCTTATCTGCTGGAATTTGATACTTCACATATCAAATGAATGATGGCTGCAGCCACTGACTTAAGCTCTTTCCCCTTATGCTCCCTGGAGACACGTTTTGTCTCTTATATCAACAGGGGTTGTTTAATTAGGTAAACAGCAGAGAGTGTGCATCTTCAGCAGGATCTGAAAATTAGTAGCACTCTGTATCTTTCTCTTGAAACTCTCTAGAAAATGGCAGTAAAGTCAAAGGGACATTGTGGGTGACACTGAATTCTTGTTTTGCTGTCCTAGATTCCTGTAATACAGATCGTTCCTCTGCCAGACACCTGTAATCTTGTGTGTGTAGCATTGGGAGATTTGGAGATTGCAGAAATAAGGTGTTGTATTTATTTCTTACTAGTGCTTTGCACCCTGAATAAATAGCTGCAGCTTAACTCTCCTCTTGTGTAGTTGTTGAAATTCTCTCTTACTAATGTGTTGCTTCCTCAGTTGCTTTAACAGTTGGAAAATATGGAAGGGATTCCTGAAAATCAACTGTAAAAACTTGCTTATTCCCCCTTAGAGGTGATAGACTGTTTAAATATACATTTATTTTTACACACTACAGCGTGTTTGAATTGTGCTTCCTTCTGTCACTATGTGTACTTTTCTCTTAATTCAGGCTCTTGCTTTATTCCTCTGAGAGTGACTCTTTCAAGCAATCACTAGTGAAAACTGGAAATATAAAAGCTGTTCTTGGGCTAAAGGGTAGGAGGCTGGTCAGCAGCAGCAGGACCATGCAAGAGCAGCAAGTGGAAATAGTATCACTTTCAGAGACAGGAAGGTGAGTCTGCTGGTTTGGGGGTGGTCTCAGTGTGGAAGCAAAGTAAGGAAGCATCTCAGATGCAGAAAAGGGTCAGGTGCCTCTTCTTTCTGGAGGTGTGGTGAGAACAGAACACACACACACTGTTTTGACTGCCTTTTCTCACTCTCTCTCTGGTAATCTGCTATTCAGGAGCAAGGACGGACAGACTTTGATGCCTCCTGAGGAAACTGTTCTAGCTTTTGCTGAAGTGGAAGGAGTGCGAGACGCCTTGGTTGGCACCACTGCAGTGAACAGCATTGTTGTTTGGTCAGTGTTTCCTTTGCCATCAAGAGATTTCGAGTGCAGGTGTAGGTGGGAGCTGTAGCTGCTGGCTGCAGACATTGTATAGGGGTGCTGGTTCGCTGCTGATGTGCCTGTGAAATTATAGTTGTCAAAGGGCCTACAGTCTGGCACTCTTACCTTCTGTACACTCAGACAGATAGTGAATGAACCAGGCTGCAGTAATTAACCCCGCTTGCTTTTGCATCACATTCATTACATCTCTTGCTGCGGCCTCTTTGTTTGGTTTATGTGAAACCAAAAATGTGTCTGTCTTGCGTAGTGGTGGAGCTGTGATTAGAAAATAACAGGTAAAGGATGGAAATGCAGTCAGAATTTGTACATATTACTGATTGGGGATGTATTTTAACCAACTGCAGGAACTTGAAAACAGGCCAGCTCCTGAAGAAGATGCACATTGGTTATTCCTACCCAGCTTCCGTCTGCCATCGAGCATATTCCGACTCTGTACGTATGTGAAACTTTATGGGTGGACTGGGCTCACTGACAGTGGTGGGAACTTAAAGGATTAGCATTTCTAGGGTGGATTGAAATATCAGCTCTGTTTAGACACACCGAAAGAGTGTCAAAGGAAAATGGCTTAACTAGAAGTAAGCCACCTTCAATTCTTGGCTTTCTGCGGTGTACTAATAAAGTGAGTGTCGTGCATCAAAGCATATTCCAAAGCACCAGCGTCCTGCAGGTGGGGAGCAGAAGTGCTGGTGCCTCTTCCATTTCACCAGTGGGCAGCTGCCAGCCTGGGGATGGGAAACCGATGTGAAACGGTTGTTATTTACATGTGCCCCAAGGATATGAACTGTTTACACCCACGTTTCGTATCCATGATTCTTTCCCACTTGCTTCCGCCTGTGCTGTGTTTCCAGATGGATTTTTGTAGTTTCTCAAGGATTTGGTAGTTCTCAGTGAGCACTGAAGCTTGTGGGACGAGAATGTCTTGTCTGATAATGATGGCTTAAGTCAGACTCACTGGGGACTTCCTCAGAATACCTGTCCTAGTGTATTTTGTGCTGGCCTGGGGCTGTCTCAAGAGCCACTGTTTTCAGCTGTGCTGGTTTGCATTCTTGTTAAATTTTAAGCTCCTAGGGATTAAAATGAGGCCCAGAAATTTTACTTTAAATGTCACCTCCTCCTACAGCAAGTTTAGCTTTTTTGAGGTAGAAAGAGATAAGTGCATAAATCTGCCAGGTCACTGAGCTGTCATTCTCCTGTGTTGCATCAGCCCTTATCAGTCAGCAGCTGCTTTGGCTTTTATCTAGTTTGATAAGGAAAGTAAACCATTTCTATTTTATTCAGTAAAAATAATGCATCACTGTCCACGGGGCTTTGATTATGGAGAGAATGCAGCAATTAATTTTTGGAAAATTCTTTGGTGTTTTTTTTTTCCCCCCTCTCTTGCTATTGTTTTTGGTGATGTCTTTTTCCTTTGTGTCTCAGGGCCTTCTGTTTGTTGTTTTAAGCCATCCCCATGCCAAAGAGAGCGAGTCCTGTGGAAACCCCGCGTTCCGCGTGGTAGCCTTCAACCCCAAAACAGCCAGGAGCACGGGGGTGATGTTCTCCTCCCTCCCACCAGGCCATGCTGGAAGGCAAGTACCGGGGGGGGACACGGGTCCTCGTGGTGGCTGTGTGGCTCCTTCCAGCTGGTTTTAGTGGGGGGCAACCACTTAACGAGCCGAGCAGCACCGCTGGCAGGGATCCATTTGCCATCTTGCAGATGATAAGGAGGCTGCATCCGTCGCTGCCTTTTTGTCCTGTACGTGGGACAAACGCCCCTGGAATTGGGGCGAGGGTGTTGGCCGTTTCCTGCCCGTTTCCTGCGCCAGTCTGTGAGCTGACCCCCGCGCTCCCGGCGTCACCGCGCGGCCGGGGGGACCTTAAATGAAGTTGGGGAGGGGAGCAGTGATTTTCTGCAGGCTGTAGGCTCTGGTCTTTCTCCCCCCGACCAACTGGTTGGGGAAAAGCTGTCACTGGGTTCATCAGGCAAAACGCTCCCCCCCCCCTTGCCCCAAGAAAACCTCCGCAAATGAGCCTTTGTGGTGTTAAAGAGCACTTTGCTCGGTTTATTTTTGTTAAGCAGCTGTTGGCAGTCAGCTGACCTTTTCCTTCCTGTGTCTTGCATTTTGGAGACTAAGCTGTTTAAGACTCCTTCTTGGGATGGATGTTACGATGGATGCGCACAGATTTTTGGGGATTGGGATCTTGGCTTATTTGGACAAATTTCACGTATGTGCTGAGGCCGGGGAAGGGTTGTCTTGACATCCTTTGTTCTCGGGTGCACTGGAGATACAACACGTAACACACCCTGGCTTCCAACAGTTGGTTTAAATGTATTTAATAATTTTCTATGGGAAAAACTAGCTAATTTTAAAAAAAATGATGCCATCAGTGTTTTGACAACCAAACTGCAATGCCGTGACCTGTCTGTGCACAACCTCAGGTACCTGGAGGGTGACGTGAAGGATGCTTCAGCCGCAGCCGTGCTGACCTCGGGAGCCATCGCGGTGTGGGACCTGCTGCTGGGACAGTGCACGGCCCTGCTACCCCCGGACCCGGAGGGGAGCTGGGCACTGGCCCGTTGGGCCACCACCAGTGCCTGCCTGCTGGCCGGGCAGCGGGACGGGACCGTCTGCCTCTACCGGTACCACCAACCCCAGCCAGGAGCAGCCTGACAGAGGCCCGGGGATGGGCGATAGACCCCCATCACCGGTAGTAACGGCGGAGCCTGGTGCTTCTGCCGCCTTAGCGAGCGCCCCCGGGTGTGTGAAACGCCATTAAACCTGTTTGTTTTGTAACGGCTCCGTGATTGCTGCCGCGCCGTGACGGGGCGGGATTGGGAAGCTGTGCCCGGGGCTGGCTCTGTCCGGAGCGGGACGGGGGGCTCTGGCCCGGGGCTGGCTCCGGCCGGTGCGGGGGTCTGTGGCCAGGGGACCTCCCTCCGTCGCGGGCGGGCAGGGCTCTGCGCGGCCGCCGACCGCCAGGGGGAGCTGCCGCCCCCGTTCCCCGCCAAGTGTCTGCGCGGCCCCGCCCCGCCGCGCGCTGTCTGTCGGGAGCGGCGCGGTGCCCGCTGGGAACAGGTCACCATGGCGGCCCGTGTCCTCTCCGCCTGCGTCCGCCGCCTCCTCTCCCGGCCGCCCCCCGCCGCCCCGCGGCCCGCCGCGCTCGGCACCCTCTGTCCCCGCCGACCGCTCGCCCCGGCTCCGGCGCTGCAGCAGCCGCTGGCGCAGGTAAGGCCCGGCGCGGGAGGGAGGGCGGGCGGCGGGCCCGGTGCTGCCCGCTGACCCCCCGCTCTCTTGCAGGTGCCGCGGGTGGCCTGGCCGCCGTGCCGTCGGTTCTCCGAGCTGCCGCCCCTGACCTTGTCGGACATCAAGGAGCGCGTCCTCTACGTCCTCAAGCTGTACGACAAGATCGACCCGGAGAAGGTGAGTGGGGACGGGGCGGGCGATGGGGCCGGCCCCTGGAGCCGCTGTCAGCTCCGTGCGGACAGGCTGGGGAGGGGGGCTGCCGGCTCCGCCATGGGCGAGCTGGGGTGGGGGGACACACACCACAGGCTCCGGTCCTGCCCCGGGTTCTGATGGACTGAAATGGCCACGGCCAAATGATCTTCAATTTCTCTCCCCCCAGCTCACAGCTGAGTCCCACTTCATGAAAGACCTGGGTTTAGACAGTTTGGACCAAGTGGAAATCATCATGGCTATGGAAGACGAGTTTGGTAATTGAGAGCTGTGCATGCTTAGATTTATTGCTACCTCTTTTTGGCTAATCCTTAAATGCAGCTGCAGCAAATTAACATTAGTTATTTTCTGTGATAGTAACATTGACTTTTCTCTGATGTGATTCGAAGAAAATAATAGAATCATACAATCTTGTGGTTCTCTGTCAGTGACAACATATGTTCATCGCTGGTGGCACCTGCAGGAATCGGGAGAAGGCATCTGTCTGTCTGTCTGCTTCTGAACTCAGTCCCTTTGGGACCATAGAATCTTAGAATCGTGGAATGGGTTGGGTTGGAAGGGACCTTAAATGAAGTTGCAGCCCCCCTGCTGCCATGGGCAGGGACACCTCCCACTAGACCAGTTTGCCTGCTCCTGTGCCCCCTTCTGGGCACCACCTGATCTGTTGGTGGAGAATGGGAGAGCAAGGAGCAGCAGTGTGTAAGTGAGGGCAGTGGATATGAAGTTTAACGTGAAGGCTGTGCCTGGAGCTGATCGTGGCTCCTGCTTGGCAAATCACAGATATTCCAGGTTTTTCCTCACTGGATTGTTTTTTTCATCCTCATGCTACTAGGGAAGAAAGGGAGTTTTTCCCATATTAGTTAATATTCCAAGTTTCTTTTTACTTCGTTTTGTGCTTTCATTGAAAGCTTATAAAATCTGGAGTATGTCCCATGGGTCATAAATGTCCTAGAGGTTTGGTCATTCTCTAAAACCAAGGCAGAGGTTTCACTTTCAGAGCATTTCCTCACGCTTTATCTTTATTCCACTGACCATGTACCGTGTTTCTTGGGGGACTAGAACAAAGAATGTAGATTTTTCTGGAATGTGTTTCTGACCAGTTCCACAGCCCTTGGTGCTCCCTTGCCCCCCAGCTGCGGCTCTGTACCAGCTGTTGGTTGTATGAGCACCCAACAGCAGACTCAGAACCTGAGAGGCTTCAGGCCCTGACTTGCCCGGAGTTAACCAACAACATCCCCTCTCCCATCCCACACTGGTGGCTGTGGGAGCTCTGGGGAAGGCATTGGTGGCTTTAATGAGGCCTGAGGGGCACTTGCCAGCTGGCTCGGCCGCTTTCCTCCCTGCTGCATCTGCCCTGTCCCTTATCCAGCGTCCTGTGGAAGGCAGGACGGAGCTTGAAACTCAGCGTAGTAACAAACTGCTGGCTCTGACTGACACAGCAGCCCCTGTCTCTTTGTCCCCTGCCAAGCTGCCAGCATCTGAGCCAGCACTAATTGCTTCCTTTAGCCTTGCTCCCGTTTCCGTTGTTTTGAGCTAAATTTGTGCACTTTCTTCCAGGATTTGAAATTCCTGATGGAGATGCAGAAAAGTTAATGTGTCCACAAGAGATTGTAGATTACATTGCAGATAAGAAGGATGTTTATGAATAAAAGCAGTTCTTCAATGCCTGGTGAGTAGAAACGTGCTCCTGTGAGTGTCTTGGGTAACGATGGTGTGCACCAGGGTACACGTGTGACACTTGTGATGACAATGTGTGGCTGTATGGCAGGCAGGAGTCTGGCAAGTCTGGGAGGGAGGTGGCAGCAGCTGCTCTGAGCCAGAGGGATAAAGTGTATGTGTTTTCCTGAGGCATTTGCTGTTGGAGGGAGGATGTGGGGCTCAGCGACCTGTCATCTCGCCCTGTGTGGCACTTCAAGCACTCAGATTGTCCCACAGATCTGGCAAATTGACCTCAGTCCTGTCAGTTCCATCTTTTTTGGTGCTCCTGAGCCACACACAGGGCGTGTGAGGTAGGCACCTCCAGAGGTGTGTGATGCCACAGCTCCTGGCTGCCCCGTAGCCGGCGTTCCCTCCCCGCCAGCCCCAGCGGGAGAGGAGCAGGAAAGGAAATGGGCAGGAAAGGGTTATTGGAGCCACTGCCCTGAGGTGCTCTGGGGCTGCAGGGGAAATGAGCTGGTGGCCTCGGGCCAGTGTACAGCAGATCACTGCACATTCCTGTTTGTTCCTGTGTGGCTTCTGGCCTCCCCCCACACTCTCCTCCGGGGTCAGTGTAGGGGCTGTGCCCTTTGGCTACTCTCTGGGCCAAGGTGAGGATCTCAGCAATCAGAAAGACATGTCTTCTGGCTGCATGACCCACTTCTTTTATGCCTTAAAGTGGTAGTTCTCAGTTGATGAAATACTGAATGTGTGGATTTTTATTTTTAACAGGAGATGTCTCTACCACTAGGACTGGGCTGGTGTCAGCGGGTATGAATATGAGCGCACATGCTGCACCCTTGCTGCTTTCATCAGAAAGTCATACTTGGACGTTGTATTTAAAGGTGTCTGAATGTGTTGTCCTTTAAAACCAAGGAAAATAAAGAAAGGAAAAAAAAAAAAAAAGGAATAAATATATGAGACCATCATTGCATTGATGGCTTTTCCATCTCACGCCCTCGGTGGCTCGCTGTGTTAGTGTTCAGTGTCTGAGGGACACTTGAGGGATGAGGAATGGACTTCTAGAGAAGCCAGGCTTTGACCAGCACCTCAGCCGGGCCCACTCCCCCACGGGAGGGTAAAAGCAGCACGTGCCAAGCTCAGGGGGAGGTGTTTGTGGCTCTGCTGGGCTCTGAGTGTGTCTCACTGAGAGCGTTTTGCTGTTCCTCCGTCCCTGCGCGTGTGAAAGCCCCAGCACCTCCTGTACCTTGTGCTGCTGTGCACAGAGCTCTGTCCTCTGCTGGTGATGGCTCTTCCCCTGATTCCCAGTGATGCTGGCGTCCTTTGCTTTTTTCCAAACACCCCCTGCCCCCCCCAAGTCTAGTTTATTACATGTCATTTCATCAGTAATGGTGAAGACCAAGCGAGTCAGAATGGTTCAGGTTGGAAAGGACTTTAAAGATCATCGAGTACCAACCCCCTGCCCTGGGCAGGGACACCTCCCACCAGACCAGGTTGCTCAAAGCCCCCTCCAAGCTGGCCTTGAACCCCTCCAGGGATGGGGCAGCCACAGCTTCTCTGGGCAACCTGGGCCAGTGCCTCAGAGTAAAGAATTTCTTCCTAAAATCTACTCTAAACCTCCCCTCATCCTATCACTACACTCCTTGACGAAGAGTCCCTCTCTAGCTCTCCTATGGGCTCCCTTCACATCCTTTTTGAAAAGCTTCTGTTTTCCTGATGGAAAAGGGAAAAAAAAAAAAGGGTGTGTATGGAGGAATGACTTTCCTGCTGCTGAAAAGCAAAATCCCATCAGTGTTTCTGTCAGCCCAGCTAATCTCAGCACGGGAGGCTTGCCTTAAATCTCTCCTGAGACAGAAACAAGTTATTTCTGGACACCACACAGTTTTTCCTTTGAGCCAAGGAACACTTTCAATATGTCAAAAGAGGCACCGCGGGGCTGCGAGCCAAGAAAGTGTCACCCGATAACGTATCCTCCGCTGGCAACCAGGGTGGCAGGGGATGGAAAATAGACTGTTGGGGCTGCACACGGGGCCTGAGCGCGGGTGGGGCTGTTCTCGGGGCTTCCTCTGGGGCTGGATGTTGTTTTTGCAGCCGTGTGATGCTGAATCCTCGGGCAGGTGGGTGACCCCTCTGCCTTCCAGGGCCCGAGTTTCGCTTTCCTGCTGCGGTGCCTTTGGAAATGCCCCCATCTCTCCTTCACCCCTTCAGGACCCCTTCACCCCTTCTGAAACTTGTCCCGAGCGGTGCAGCTGGGGAGGAAACGGTCGGTTTTGGCCGCTGCATCCGCGGTGGTTCCCTCCATCTTCCCTGGTGTGGACACCGAGGTGCCTGCTCGGAGGCAGGAGTGACAAGAACCATCCCCGTGCCACCCAGGTGTGCCTGTTGCTGGTTTCCCTTGGTGATGGTGGCTCTGAGTGATGTGGTGAGGGAGCCACGGCC
The DNA here is from genome assembly GCA_013400055.1 of Nycticryphes semicollaris. Taxonomy (NCBI): domain Eukaryota; kingdom Metazoa; phylum Chordata; class Aves; order Charadriiformes; family Rostratulidae; genus Nycticryphes; species Nycticryphes semicollaris. The sequence goes on from VXBJ01005971.1 coordinate 200,318, forward strand.
AGATGTGCCCTCAGGGAGCCTCTGCCGAGGTAGAGCCGGGCATGGCTGGAGGTGGCCCTGGGGACAGCCCGGGGCGGGGGCAGAGCCCTGGCGGTTCCGAACGCGGGTTTTTTGGACCGAACCCGTTAGAGAAGGGCGGGTAGAACCCGTGTGCCCGCAGAGGAGCTGTGCCCGTCCTACCCCTGGGCACCGGCACGGCGGTGCAGCTCACGGCAGGGTGACGGGGGGGCGAGCCGGGGTCCTGTCCCCGCAGCCCCTAGCCCCGGGGGGTCCCACAGCCCTTTCGCGGCCGAGCCCTGACCCGCCCTCCCCGATTCTTCTCCGGGCAGCGCGTCCCGGGGGTCCCGCAAACGCTACCGGGTCCGGATCCGGGTCCACCCCGAGGGATGGAGCGGCGGTGCCCGTGCCGGTGGGGCGGGACCGGGCCGAGGGGCTGCGGCTCCCCNTGCCTCCGCCCCGCCGCAGCGGGGGCGGGCGGGGGCTTCCTGCCGCCGCCTCGGCAGAGCCGCCAGCGCCATGGAGCGGCTCCGGTTCCCGCGGCTCCTGGCCGCCGCAGGTGAGAGCCGGGGGCCGCCGCCGCCGCCTTCTCCCAACGCGGGGCCAGTGGGCGAGCGCGGGCGGGAGGGGGCACAGCCGGGAGGGCAAGGTTTGGCAGGGTCCCCTCGCCCCGTGGCCCGTCGCTGGTCCCTTGGTGGGGGATGCCGTGAGCAGGGGGGGGGGCGGGGGCGACCGAGAGTGCGGTGCAGCCCGGCGGGCGCGGGGGTCTTGCGGGGGGCC
>VXBJ01005971.1:209399-286358 GCA_013400055.1 Nycticryphes semicollaris
AAAGTTGAGTTTGTTTTTTTTTTTTTTTTTTCTTTTTTTTTTCCTATAAGAAACTACAAGGAGTTTTTACTGGGGAACTGGTTTTCCTGAGAGCCATGCTCTTTGATTTAGGATACAGGAATAGAAAACAAAAGGACATGGCCAAACACTGTTCATTATTCCCAGAGATAGAAAGCATCTTTTTCATTCTCAATTTTTTTTTTTGTCTTTTTAAAAATTTTTAAAATGATGGAAGAGTAAACATTTTTTTTTTTTCTTCTCTCAAAAAACAAAACAAAAAAATATTCTGTAAACAAGAAGGTTCCCGACACGGGCACCCCCAAAACAAAATTGAAAGCCTATTGAAAGTGCAGGACCCCCCCTGGCTTGCAGGCTGGGTTGCAAGTCACAGCTGTGGCCACAGTTTTTCAAACTGTAGAGCTAAATTCTTTAGTTTTATACATGAAAACAAAAACTGGTGCAATACTTTCATTCATCATCCTAAGTCAGTATCATAACTTGATCTTTAAACGCCACAATCCCACAAGAAGGTAGGCAAACATCAAGGCATAGTAGAGAGCGCACACACTGTTTGTTAAGAACATCCTTGAGTAAACATTTACACGTGAACTGCTGCCTCCCCGATATTGCCGATTAGACAGAGAGAACATCATTCAGTGCAAAGTTAAAAAAGCTCATACTCCAACATTATCAGCAAAATGCAAAAAGAAAAAAAAAAACAGAAAAAAAAACCCAGGAAAAAAAAAAAAAAAAGAAAAAGTGGAATTCAAGGAATAAACATGATGAATATACACAAATGAGCTCATTCCAAGCAGTTTTATATGGATAGCACTATCTGGAAGTGTAAATATATACTTTTTTCACATTATAATATTGGCCTGCATGATTCAAGTATTCAAACTGATATGTTTTGGGCTAAAACAAAGTGGAAAATGTGCAGAAAGTAACTGTTTCCACAGGTGACCCCCTTGCTGTAGGTGAAAAGTCCAAATTAGTGCTGCTTTGTTACATCTTGAGGTCACAGTTTATTAGTTGAAAAAAGTAAAAGGTTACATGGACTCTCCACCTCCACCCAGGTGGTCAACAGAAAGGAAAGCGTTGATGGGGGATGGGCTGCTAATTCCCCTGGTGTCATTGCTGCTCGGGGTGCCCCACAGGCTCGTGGAATAGTTGGGGCTCCCCCAAAGTGAAGTGCCATGAAGGTCTCCACTGCTAGTTCCCGACAGCCCAGCACCATTCCAGTGATTTAGATCATTACGGTTTGAGAACGAATGGGAACCGTCAATGGATCCAAGTCGGTTCTGGCTGGATCCCAGAGATTGCCAGCCAGGAGACGGAGTCAGAGACTGGCCTTGTGCAAAGAAGCGACTAATCTCCTCTTCACTGGCAAACTCAGCAAGAATAGTAGTGTTCCCTAATACACACCTGCGGAAGGATGAGAAGAGCACCTTTGTTAAACCAAGGCATGGCCTTTCTCTTCACCCCTGTGCTAACAGCTACTCCAAACACCTCGGTGCAGGCCTGTTAGATGCTAAGCTGGCACCGAGAATCCTTGCACCCCTGCATACATAAAGTATTCACAGCCCAATAAAACATTTACAGCTGTTTAAGATTTGGACTGAAAAAAACAAACAAACCCCAACCCAAACACTTACATGTGCAGAGATTTTTGTGCCTTCACTACCTCTTCTTTTGAACTGTAACGGACCAAAGCATTACCATGTGGGAGGTTAAGGTGGAATGTTATTAGTGGACCGTGCTGCATGCACAGAGTACGCAGGGTTGAGCCATCGATCTAAGGGCGAAACAGAAGCAGAACATGAGAACGGCCCTTACAAAGCTCCACTCCAGCCTCAGAACCACCCGCCAGCCCGCGCCCTGCCACGCTCCCTGCCTGCTCCAGCCTTACCTGAGGTGTAAGGTTTTTTAGAACAAGCCAATTGGTTATTCTCCCTGAGCTGCTCTCACCCCAGCTTGAACCTAAAAGGAGGGAAAATAAAAGGAGTCGGTTCCTGCCACACAGGTAATAGGAAGAGCGTGAAGAAGCTGCACCACAACCGACGGGGATGGTCATAAATAAGAAAAACTCATATAGTGCTCTCTTTTCCAGACTTGAAACCATTAGAAGGGTCCCTTGGGATGGCATGGGATTTAAAGTCTGGCTCTACTGATTTTATTTACTTTCTGAAGCATTTGATCATGTGAATACATTTGTAAGTAGCTACACTGTTGCCAGGTAATCACAATTAAAGCAAAAATAGAAATTAGTTTGTTTTGACTCTTGCTGCAAGCCCAGAATAGTTCTGAAGCACTGAAGGCTCCCTGGGCTACAGGGATCTGATTTATTGGGGTGTGAGCCACTCGGTGAAAAACACTCAACAGGCAACTGCATTCAGCTGCCCCGATGTCAAACTCTGAAAGGGTTTGGAGAGAAGGTCCATGCTAAGGGCAGGAAACCCAGGAGTGCCATCCCTGTTAGTGCTGCACACACACAACACCCCGTGGTTTCATTCAGCAGAGAGTCTGCCGCAATGCAGCGTAGGGTGTACAGAGCAGCTCCTGCTCTTGGCAAGACAAACGGTACAGATGTTGGCTACCAGTGACAGATTATCTAACCAAATGCACAAGAGACTGCCTGGCTTGGTAGCAGCACAAAACCCCCACTTCATACACAGAAAGACAGCCTTACCAGGGGTATATCTGGCATCAGAATTTCCCCATCCTCCACCCAAGCGAAGGGAATTATCCCAAGTGGACAACGGTGGCTTCTGGCCTGTTAGCCCTGGAGGTGGGCGGGACGGAGCAGTGATGCTTTTAGGTGGCAAAGGGACCTTCCACAGCTCATGAGCCAGAGAGGTGTTAGTGACTGATCCAGGAGACCATGTTGATTTGGAATCACTGTTTCTGGCTACTGAAAGACACATAAAAGGCAACCGTAATCACTACGCTGCAGGAACCTGGCTACAAATCAAAGCTGCTAACTGGAGAGGAAAATCCAACTAGCTACTTTGAAAACTCGCTAAGTTACCATTCCGATGAGACCTCGGGACTACTTTTTATTAACATTTAGTATCCCCCTGAAGCACACCAAGGGCAGTATGAGCAGACATCACCTGAAGTGCTTTGTGCTGTACTGCTGAGGGAAACATTGTAGTTGGAGGCACGAATGGATGACCAGGCACTAGTTGAAGGCAGCGTGGTGTTCAAAGATGAGGATGACCCTATAAAAAAAAAACAAAAAACAATAAAAATTGCACAAGTCAGTCACAGCACAGTGCATCACAAACACACACACACAAAACTGAAGGGCACGATGTGTAATCCAGGCTGAACACATCTGCAGTGCCAGACGAGGGACCTTCTCCACTCTTCTCGGTCCTCATCCTTGATGTAAAGGCACGTGGTGGGACACACACTCCACCAGCAGGAAGCACCCTGTGCTCGCTGCAAGCAAGGCCAGTTACTGTACTGTGGGTGCCAGAGTGCCAAGTTTTACGTGCTTCCTTTCCAACACACCCCCTCTCCCCACATGGGATTACATCAGAAGGATGCAATCAGTGTTTGCTCACTCTGCCCGCATTCCTGGAGCATCTCTTGCATTGCATCAAGCGGCAGCGCCTGAGCCAAAGATGAGCTTTTCAGCTGTGAAATCCAGAACACAGAAGACAAACAAGGAGACGAAGGAAGGAACAAACACATCTCCAAGTAAACAGTCTCTCTGTGTGACTGAAGGAAGACCAGTAGGCAATTAATTAGAAAATGGAGCATCTGAACATACCACTGTTCCTGTCCCTGAGGTGGTCAACTTCCCGCACAGTATTAATTGAAAGATTGTTTATGACACTGCCAGGAGTGACGTAAGGGTCAGTTTCAGGGTCGATGTTTGGATAACCTTTCCATGGCTCACCAGGACGAAACTCTAGGAATAGAGATTAAGAAAAGAAGCTTATTTTCTTTCTTCTTTTTTTTTTTTCCCCAACCAGGAAACAGCTGACTAAACAATACATCTCTTAATGACTGAAAATCCAAAACCGTTTAAGCATTTAATTGACTTAGTTCAGTCTTCTTTTCACTTTATTCACTTCTTTTCTAGTTTTCCTGGTCCCCTCTCCCCAGGGCAAAAAAAAAATAATCACAAAGCAGGGAGATAAACTTCTCTCAGGACAACAGAACTACTGCTCTCAATTGCCAAGCAGCCAAAAACCCGCACTTTAATGCTGTTTCTGGAGGCTGCTTCCTTTCCCCACTCTGCCCCCCACAATCAAGGAAGAGAGAAGAAACACCCCTCCGCAGAGCAGTTGAGGACCAGGCAAAGAGGGAGGGCTGGTGTTGTGCCTACCTGGTGGCCAATTAACACTGCTAGAGCCGTTAGGCGATTTGGCACGGGGCCAGCCGTCCCCAATAGATCCAGGGGGACTGGCTGGTGAATTACTGCTGTTCATAAAGTCATACGGAACAAACGGAGACTCTTCCAGCCTAAAACCACTTGAAATAGCACCTAATAACAAAAAAAAACCCAACAGAAAAGGGGGAAAAAAAAATAATCAAGTAGTTTTCAAAGTAAATTTTTATATACATATATATATACACACACACACAGAGAAAATCACACCCATGTAAAACATTCATGAAATACATAGCAGCATCCTGTCCTCTTATGATGCCAAGTTACACAGGATTACATAATCTAAAATGAAATCCCTCTGAATAATTCAGGAGAAAAGCCTAAAAATAACCTCCCATGGAATCACCTCATTAAAATAGCATACTTCAATTTAAGATTAATTCCAGAGGGTAAGAGCATTCTGCAAGACCCCAGCTGGCTAACAGGGGTAGTGAATACATTCCATGATGGGAGGGCTCTAGGAAGAAACATCTATAATATATGAAGGCTCCTTAGCTACTGCACAGCAAAGCCAAAGATGTTCTACAGTTCTGAGGGGATGTGTGACTCCTGCTAGAGATTCAATGCAATTTGGAGTTCAAATAATCAAGTTCATTACGCTATTCAGAAATCATTACCTACAGCTAAAGTAACACCAACACTTCTGACTTCTGTTTATGGGTAAGAGATGAAGCTCAGAAGTGCAGTAGCAGGGTATCTCCACTAGATGCTTAAGGCAGCAAGTCATTTCATAGTAGTAAAACAGCTGACACATCTAAAAATACCCAAACAATCTGAAGACTGAACAGTAATAGGAGACTGGAGACATTTTATAACTATCTTTAGACACAGAACCTTTGTGCTATAGACTCAAATTTTAACTGGATGAGATTCCAAGCAACTGAAACAGTTGAAATGTCACATGAATCCTGGTTACTGGAATGAAATATGAAGCAACTGAGACTGCCTCCTATAAAACTAAGTACAGCTACGGTACTAGTCTAGCCCTTCTAAGCTCTCCCCATTTTAAGAATGTAAATGTACACCTTCATAATCAAAACCTGTAATTAAAAATGTCAGACGTGACCAGAACGTGTGTGCACAGAGTTAAATTCCATAAATCACCTTAGGTAGGAAAGCTAGAAATCCCCAAGCTTTTGATTTAAGCAAATAGGAAGCATTCCAATCCAGATTAAGATAAACGAAGTAGCAATAGTCACACTTAAAGAAAACTCTGGTTAAAAAGGAATCCTGCACAGCATTTCTACTAAATCTTATCACAAGACCACTTCTGTAAGTGAAAACACTCAAGACAGCTACGGGCTGCTGTCCGAGCCAAGCAGCAAGTTTGGCACAGACAAGGCAGTACAAATTTTGACAGCTACAAGCAACAGTCGTTACAACTACAGGGTGAAATACAGCAAACCTGCACTTTATACACACAGAATGTGGAAGTTTGGTGTGTAATGCAAAATGCTACTGAACGACAGGTTTAACATACCATGTTTGCTGGAGTTTTGATCTAAGGATGTGTTCACAGAAATGCTGTCTACTGTAGTCCATTTCCTCAATCGAGACTGTGGCTCTTTAATACTGCTCATATCCATGTTTACATTCAAGTTTGAGTTCATTCCTAAAAACACAGACAGCTCATGAAATACAGACTATGGGTTTTTCTTCTGCTAATTACCACTATTGCCCTAATAAACGTTTAAGAGCATATTACTACGGTTATTTCATGCTTCCAAGTCTGTTTTGGAGAAACGTTCTAGCATTGAATAGAGTGAACTTACTACAGACAGAAGCTAAGCAATGCAAAGCACTCCCGACTTCTCAGCTGATGTCTTCATGCAAAAATGTCAGTGGAAGTAGCCATTGAGGAAGATAAAGAAAGTAAAAACACCTTAAAAACGTGGTATTTCTAAGGCCAGTCTAGGGCTAACAAAACAACTGATCTCATCTGAGCAAAGGAGAAGTACTGGACTCTAAAAGGGCTTTGCTTAGCAGCTTCCCCAGCAGGAGGGTATCTGTTCTCATCCCTGTTCAGCAGCAGAAGTTCTGTACCTGCAGTTACCACCTCACTCCCATCCTCATTTGGGCTGTTCAACAGGACACCTCACCGGGTTCTGAACCACACTAGTACTTTGCGTGGAGCTGCACAGGTAATACCACCCCTGATACTAATACTCCCCACTAATACTGCTGTTCACACCCAGCACTAAAACCTCACTAAGAAGAAAATGAACAAGCCTTGTCTTTGCCTGTTCAAAGCTGTTGTCTGTATTGTTTTGTCTGCCACAGAATGAACACAATGCCAACCCAAAGCAGTTCAAATACCTGTGAGAACCAGCGATTCTGGGCTTGGACAACGTGTCCACACTTTTGACTTTGGGATGCCTGCTCTCCTTCCAGGTCTGTGAGAATCCTTAATTCACACCTGGGTTAGACCTGAAGGGCTGGAAATGTGTTTACTTCATTTCTGAAAACAAACCACTACAGCATTTTGACTTAGGGCCTGAAGCACACAGGGAACTTCCCAAATCTTTACTAGAAACACCTTCCCTGAGCACTGGAAGCTTTTGTTCCTAAGTCGATATTCACTGCCATACAGAAGTTGGGTCATTTTTTTGGGGTGGGTTTTTTTTTTGCCCTCCCCCCCCCCCCCCATTTGTTTTTCTTAAAGGCATGAGCAGATGTTGATGCCAGAAAAGCAGCCCCTTGAAAAGCCTCAGAGAAAGTGCCTTGTAACAGGACAGCTGCGTTTTAAGAGATGTAACAGCTATGAACAGCTGAAACAGAAAAAAGGGGAAAGTCCAAACAATCCCACTTCCACCATCTTTCTCTGGCATTTTGCTGTTGTCAGAGCAATAACCTGTGCAGAACAATAATCTTTCTTCTGACTCTGAAGCAGCCTGCAGAAAACAGGCCTCTAAAAGAAGGGTCAGAAAGATGACAAGCTCGGCAGGCACAGATCCATGTCCGTAGCTCTCCATCTGAAATCTGTGGACTGAGGGATGAACATCAGTCCCTGGATATAACCTAGAATTCAAACAGTCTTCCCAGAAGTAATTTTTCATATCCAGTTGTGGAAAATGTTATATTGTTCAGCTATACTCACTATTTGGCAGAAAAAGGGTTATTTTTATTGTTAGAAATACTTAATTCTATAAATGAATCAGGATGTGACTGCAGGACTGGTTGGCAAGAGAGAAGGACACACAGTGCCACAGAGTCTCTGGTTTTGATGAGTATCCAGTAAATCCTGACACATTCAGTTCCCCAGAATATACACAAGGACCTGCCTGCTTTTGTTGCTAGTTCTCCCGACACTAATATTAAAACATGGAGGAAACAACATACCTGCAAGATTTTCCAGAAGACAACTTGGTAAGTTCATCTCCTTCTCACATGACTATGCTACTCTACTTTGTGCACTTGGGGCATGCTACCGACACTCCTCGACTCAGTTTTCCACTGAAGGGTGCAGAAGCTCCAGCAACCTTCTAATTCTACCTTAAAGCTTTTGTCTGTGTAATGAGTGTGGCTCCACTTATAGCACTACAAAGCACTTCTCTGAAGGGATCCCAAAGAATCCTTACGTACACTGCAGCAGATTCCTGAGGGACCTCAAAGCAATCTTACACAGACTGCAGGTTCCTGAAACGTGGCAATGATCAAGGTGAGAAAGCGGCTACTTAGCAATAGTACACAACAATTCATCTCAAGAAGTGAAACAGAAAGGAACCCAACGTAGGCAGAATGCAATTACTCAGCATGAAGTTTGGTGAGAAAGTTACATATTCCTTTCATTAGAACTAATATAATGCCTCTAACAGCTAAACAAATTTCATTTTAAGGCCTTGCGGCCTTTGAATGAAAGCAGTAATTATACCTCAATGCCAATCATCAGCAGCAACTATTAAGCAGCAGCCTGGACTTAAGACTGGCCACAAGCAAAATTCCAGTGTGCCACATGCAGTGCAAGAGCACAGCCTGCACCAACCCTCTGGCTCCGTAACACTCCACCTATAAGCACAAGGATTTCAGCAGCAGTCTCTATTTAACAAACTTTTCTACAAAGGGCGATGGGAATGCAAAGGAAATCAGCCCAAAAGAAACGACCAGATTAGAATAATGTGGAAGAAAACTAAACTGAAGAGGAGGAAAAAAACCATAAGGATGAGGAAGAAGAGGTAAATGGTATACAGTGGTATCAAGTATAAGATAGCATTAAAAAGGGACCTAAAGTAAGGAGAAAATATACAAGCCTGGAATTTCTGAAGTAGAAATTGGACAGAAGCCTGGAAATGTAGGGAGAAAGAAACAGGAGATGTTTGAATTTGTAAACATTCAGATATTTTGCTTGAAATGAGACAACCATTCTTTAAAAATGCAGAGCTAAAAGCTTTCTTTTCTGGACCAAACCACTGAAAGGGAAATGGTGTTCTTCCTGTGCAATTCCAGATTCATTGAAAACGTTTTTAAGATCCAAAGAAGTGAAACCACATCAATGGATTCTTTGTGTGGATGCTACTCCTAGAAGTCCTTCAGCTCCAGGAATGATAACAGCAGAAGGACTGCGTGTCATCCTTGGGACCCAAAGGGTAAATAAAAAAAAAAAAAGAAATGAAAGGAGACAAATGTTCTTTAAGAATGTAAAGCATCTTGCCCTAATTTACAGACAGTCACTTCTGGGAATGAGCCTATTTGTGAAAAAAGTTCCTTGCTGAACAAAAATAACTGGAGAAGCCCCACAAAGCCTTCCTACCCCCACTAAAATTGTAAGTGCTAGCAGGATTGCAATCACTACTGTCTTCAGAGGAGGCAGGCAACGTGAGAAGAAAGGCACAAGCATTAACTGACTGTATGAAATTAGCACGGAGAAACCCACCTATAGGGAAGCTGCTGAATGCATTTATTGGTGATGGCCCTTTTTGTAGCTCAGGAGTCGTGTGGGGTATGACATTCTCGAGGAAAGATTTCATGGTGGGTTGATGGAGTGACTGCTGTTGAGAGGGTGGAGTTTGCTGCTTCATTAACAGGTTTGGATCAAGCTGACGGGACTGTTGCATCATCTGTTGCTGCATACTAAGAGATCGACCCTTAAAAAAACACAGAGCAGTTACAACATCAATAGGCAAGAGTTTTTCCACCTTTAAAGCAAGACAACGAAGCACATCTTTGGGTCCTGCATGTGTTAGCCCAGCAAAACCCCAGCGTTAAAGCCAAGTCACTCCTCCTTCAAAGCTTGTCAAAATCCCATTCACTCTTGCACACTTTAGTACAATTGGTAACAAGAAACGCAGCTCAGGACGAGAAGCAAGTTTTGAAAGATAGTTTGAAGAGTTAAATAATAAACGTGTTTATTTACCTGCTGCTCCTGCTGCTGACGACCACCAGAAGGCATGCTTCTTTGATTCTGCGCTTTTTGCTGCTGAGCCAACAACCGCTAGGAGACAGTGTTTTGTGGTGGTTTTTTTAACAACAGTTTACACAGGCTGACGTAAGTCTCTACTTAGACTTTCATACAGAACACGCAGCGACTAGCTTTGTTAGCTTACCTGTAACTGGGAGATCTGAGAAAGCTGGTTTAACTGGGACAGTTGATTCAACATGGCTACCTGTTGTGGGCCAAAGAGTGGGCTCAGGCCACCGTTGTTTGGTGCATACTTCAGTAATGATACTGGAACCTGCCAGCACGAAGAGCGAGTGACAACATACAATTAGTTGCACTAAGTGTAGAATATTCTCACCTCTGGTTAACAGTTGCCTAGTTTCTGAAACACTCATCAAGCCAAGTAAGTTTTGCAGTATTTACAGAATAAGCATCAGCAACACCAACAAACCAATCACAGTTTTCTGAAGCAGGATTTTTTTGATAATTTACACATAGAATGTTACCTGAGGGGAAAGTAATGGAGGAGGCACTTGAGCACGTGGATTAGGCTGAGATGAATTAAGAGTTTGTGCTGGAGGCTGCTGCATGCTCCTGGGCTGTGCTGCTATATTACCAACACCAAACATACTGGGATTGCCATTCTGGGGAAAGAAGGGACAGTTAGTCACAATAGACCTCTTCTGACGCTTCTCCCACCCCTACACCTTTAAATTAGAAGTTAAACACATATCAATCACATAGGTAGTGAGGATGTTATATCAAAAGGTATTAAATGCTGTCAAGTAACATGCCAAGGATATGCACACAGCCTTACCTGTCTAACAGAATTCAAGTTTTGCATACCCAGCCCTGCTAGGGAGCCAAGGGCTTGGTTAGGTAGTGCATTATTTGAAGGGGGAAGCTTCATGTTTTGATTGGACATAAACTGCATGTTTTGGGACTCGTCTGCTACAATGCCATCCTGCTCGGACAGACAAACCGACGCGCAACACCCAGCCAGCAAGCAAGCAGAAGGGAGAAACCATTGCCAGGAACAGAAGGGAAGAGTCACATGACAGTCCAGCACCAGCAGGAAATAGGCAGAAAACAAAAGAGATCAGGTTAGTCATTTGCACTGCAAATGGGCTACAGAAAGTGCTTAGTATTATATATCACTATGTTAAAAAGAACAAAATATATCTTATGGATTAACAAAGAAGCCCTAATTTCCCTCTCCACTAAATGCAGACAGCTAATGAGCACACCGATTACTACTTAGAATGCACAAAGAAGTTTAGAAGTGTCCACCAACAAGACACCTACTGACCTTATCAAAGTAAGGACTGCGATCCATGGAAGACTCTTTGGAAATTTGAGGACGAGAACCAGGGCCTTTTCCAACCACACGATTGTAATCTCCAACGTTGAGGCCGTGCTTATCCATCTCCATCCGCTTTTCTTGCAATAACCCTAAGAAAAGGTGCGAGATGTCACTAAAACGTTGACGAATTACTCGGTTTTCCAGATATACAAGAAACCAGTTTATGCTTGTGAAGGGCTCAACTAATCCTGATCCCAAGCTAAATACTAATAAAAGACCAGTTTTAGCTTTCCTCTCCCTGGGCTTTAGTGAAAAGGGAAAGGAAACACTATGAATCCATGGCTACAGACAACCTAAAACTATGATTCAGCAAAGCCTCAGGTTTTCCTAGGCTTCACCAAATTATTATCCCCAGTTTTCCCTTAAAATCAGGAAAGTATAATTGTTTAAACTTGAGTTGCCAGTTGTGAATGCCACTTTTTTTTTTTTTTTAATATCAATAAGCTTTGTCTTGGCTTTGAAGTAGAATCTTTATCACATGCCCTACGTGCGTGTTAGCACTTCAGAGGCCCTTTAATTTGATTCAGTAAAGTAGTAAAAAACTATTTAGCAAAAAAAAATATCCCCAAACACAAATTTAAAGTGTTTTGTGCTTATTAAAAGCAAATACTAAGTTATCTTTTATCATTAACTCCACCAGGCAAGCAGAAGACCAAAATCCAAGCAGTAGTTAAGGATCCCATCTAATACCTCACTGCATGCAGTGCAAGAGAATTACTTTCCAAGCAGATGTTTAAAATTCAAATTAAAAAACTGTAATAATTTAAACATGAGTTTTGCCATTAATATTAAAATCTAGAATTCAAAGAACAATTTCTTTACACAATAGACCATAAGCCCAAAAGTGAAAATACCTCATTTTAAACTAGAATAAAACCAGTGCAGCCACAATAAAACTACAATGCTACAATTACTTTTAATTAAATATCTGTTGTTATAATGTGTTGCTATTAATGTATTAAAGAATTACACTATTTTTTATTTGCTAGGGGAATCGTAACAGTCAAGGGATTCTAATAATAAAACTGCTCACAAATCATTTTACACTCAGGTTTAAATGTTTCTAAAATAACTGTTCAGTATTAACTTAGTTCTTAGACCTGAAAGCGTGTTTCCAAGAATGAACCACAATGAGCAAGTGTGGTATTTGGAACATGTCTGTTTATATTCAGTGAAGATATCCAGAAGGCAAACTAGGTATTTATATTACAAGAAACAAACCCACCACACCCTGTGAATATAAATAAGCTTAGCTTGATTTATGGAGAATATTATTATAGCAACCAGGTGATTCAGGTGTGTAGCATTATTCACAGGCACATTTTTTTTTTCCCTTTTGCTCTACAAGGATATTCCTTTTCTTTAGGGAAACATATATTTACCTCTATATAGCTGTAACGATACAGTTTTAAAAAAGTAATTACCAGATGGATATAAACCAAAAGAGAGATTGGAAAGGAAAGCAATAAACCCCAGCTAGGTTCTTCTGTTCTTACCTCCAGACATGTCCATCTTATTGCTCTGTATGGTTTCTTCTGGTGATTCTCTCTGAAGTAATAAAATGAATCATAATTATTTAATAATAATATCTTTAAAAGCTAAAACAAAGAGATTCATATATACTATTTCAATTCAAACCTGCAAGAAAAACAAAAAGCGAGACAAATCAGATGCTATTTCAAAGCATTTTTCCCCCTTTAGCTGTTACCCCATTGAAACCAGGTATCTTCACCAAAAGACATACAGAACTAAGTAAAACAACAGGCTACTGGATGAATACCTGAGTAGTGTTTGCAGAAACACCCTTCATCGATCTCTTTGTAATGTGGATGTAAAGAAAACGGATGGGTGACAGAGGGGAGACAAGCAGACTATGAAAACCAACACCAGGCAATTAGACATTTTAATCTCTGTGTATTGTAACTAGCACTCTAAGGTGGCAGTAAAACCAGGTAAAGGTAAAGGTAAATACTTACTGAAAAACTGAGATTTGTGAATTGCTTAATAAATGGATTGATCCATGTTTCATCTTGCTTATTTCCACCTTTCATTATTCCCTTAAAAATAGAAAGGAATTCCTGTGATACTCAGGAGATGCTTACCACCTACTGCTTAAATTACATCAGAAAACATTATGAATGAAGATTAAAGCTTAATGGTACTCCACTCGGTGCAGCAATCTGTTCCGACTTCGCTTTTAGAAATGACAACAGTGCAAAAATCTTGACTCTACTTCCTCTGGGAATTATTTTTCAGAATAGGAAAGAAGTGGTGCTCTGGAACCTCACCACTTTTTTTTTTGCCTTTCTTTCCATGGCCAAATCACATTCTTAAGTTTGGGCCTGACATCTCACAAGCCAGAATTACCTTTGTGGGCATTTTTTTCATATATGGCGGCCAATTTAAAGATGGGTTAGCTTCTTGTGAAGAACTGCTGTTCCACATTCCAATCTCTACATCCTCCTCTTCCTCCCAGCTGGTCTGACGACTGCCTGTCAATGGCATATCGTCTCCACACCAACTATCTTGCATAGATTTAGGCCCTGGTTGTGAAAAAAAATCAAGCATGTGAACATTTCAGTAGCAACCGACTGCTCTTAGCATCGAAATTAGCTTTGTGGTTACTTCAAGGCAAAGAAGCCCTCAAAAACATAAAGCTTTTAGAGAAGTATTTTGCCCTCCCTGAATGCTTTCATTCAAAGATGATGCAGAAAGCACTCACCAGGTTTATTTGAAGCCTGTTGACCAAGAGAAGCGTTTCCCCAGCCAGAGGTGCCTCCTGTATCGCTGATGGGTTCTCCCCAGCTAGTACCAGTATCCATGGGTTTACCCCATGCTGAAGTTCCATTATCTACAGTAGTGGCTGGAGTAGAAGGCTCTCCCCAACCTTTTTAAAGCAGTATAAGTTATTGGCATGGTTTTAAACGACATTAAAAAAAGCTATCAAAAGAGACTGAAGTGTTTTGCCTTTTCTAGACCCATAACATACAATAAAAAGCATAATAGTACGCATTTATATTCTGTGTGAAGGTAATTATTACAACTCTAAGTTCTCCCATAAAAAAAGACCCCATAATCACAAAAATAGAAATGTAGATAATTAACAGTTTGATAATAGCAATTTCTGAGATACTAAGTTTCTAAGAGCTGCTTATTATATTTAAGCTACCCCTTTTCAAGCTGAAAAAGAGACAGAACATAAAATAGTTCATAAACACCAGTCCAACTCATCTGCAGTATCATTATTGACTGCTCTCACAACAAGATGAGAAGTCTGACCTAGAGTCAGCCCAACCCCCCACCACTTTTTCGGGGGGCTCTTTGCCAATGTTAAGTTTTAGCTGTTTTAGTATCAAATTGAGAAAAATACTTTAGTTCCTCAGCTACTATTTTAAACATTTTTCTCTCCCACCCCCCAGAATACAAGTAGAGCTGTCTAGTCTTTTTGCTCAAGATATTTAAAACTAGAACAGATCTTCCAATCTGTGTAAACATCTCCAATGTCTGTGAGCATAGCTGTTCCTTTCTTTTAAGTAACTAAAAATGGTACTTCAATAGCACATTCCCTTTCCGCTTTGAAACCAAAATATCGTTACATGAAGCAAAGAACAAGCTAATTGCTTTACAATTAAAAAACCCAAATATTTGTACAAAATCAAGTCTTACCAGAACCCGAACTGCTCTCCTTGCTAGACATGGCACTTGAAGACAGTAGCTGCTGATGTACCTGTGCTTGCTGGTCTGAACTGCTGCTACTGTTTGGGACATTTTTATTCCACATATTCACATTTTTGTAGTTGTACTTGCTGGGATCACCCCAAGCAGAAGTTCCATCATCAATTTCCATTTTACGGCGTATTGATTCAGGGGATGGTTCCTCCCAGCCAGTGGGTTCTTCCTCCTTCGCTGGTGCTGGCATTGGTCCACCCAGCCAGCCTGACCCTGGGGGTTTGCTTGTGGCAGATGGTGCTCCCCAAGAGCCAACCTCTTGTTTGTTCCATTCTGGAGAGTTGATTGGCTTTGATGAATCCCCCCACCCTTGAGGCTGATTGGATTTAGGAGGGTCTCCCCAGCCCTGGTTCTGATTAGACTTTGCAGGCTCATCCCATCCCGAAGAATTATTTGGGTTTGTACTATTACCTCCCCAAGTAACAGAATTTGATTTACCTGGTTCATTCCAACCAGATACGGATCTGTCACTGTCGCTTCCTCCCGAACTGGATTTCTTAGCCTCACCCCAATGGTTACTTCTGGAATTTTCACCCCAGCTATCACCGGCAGAAACTGCCCAACCCTGGCTGGCCTTTTGTCCATCTACCCATCCCTGTTTGATCTTCTGTGCGTCATTCCAAGATGACTTTTCCTCTTTGCCACTTCCCCATGATTGATTGCTCTTGACCATTACTGTAGCAGCAGAATCTTCTTCCCACCCCCCTTGGCTGTTTGACCCTTTGGAGTCTCCCCACCTTGTAGCAGACTTTGGATCTCCCCACCCTGATACAGATGAGGTATCATTATTATTAGGGCTAGGTCTATCCACACACCCCCCTGAGCTGGAAGTCTGTGTCACAGAGCCTCCCCAGGCCTCTGTCCCATTGTCAGTTTTTCTTTCACCCCTCGGTGATGTTTCAGTATCCCAGGCAGTGTTCTGTTTGATTGGAGTCTGTCCCCAACCAGAGTTGGAAAGGACACGTGGATCTAAGTCAGTTCTATTCACTATGCTTTGGAGTAATGCATGCTGGTCAACTTTCCTTCGCTCTCGATTCTGGCCTTCTGTAGTTACTCTGTCTTCGTGGCATCCAGTGCTCTCTGAACTACCTTCGCTGTCCCCCGTACCTGTTTTGGCCCATGCACTGTTCTGCTCAGGCATCTGAGAAGCAGCAGGACTCTGGCTGTTCAGGTCATCCTCCTCAGTAGATTTCCATCCATTTGTAAACTTCCTGCTGTTTCCATTCACACTTTCATTGGAATGCTGATTACTAGGCAGTTTACTCCATTCCCCGTTGGAAATGCTAGTGCCAGTGTTTTGTGCAGGGTTGCCCCATCCTCTTCTACTCCCGCCAGCACTCGCACCATTCCCACTTCCCCACGGCATGTTCTGGGAGTTGACTGTCCCTGCCTCCCACACCCCTCCTCCTTTATTCCCGTTGATTTGAAAGTTAGTGCTGCCAGGCCCGCTAATGCCTGGCTGCATTAGAGTTGCATTCACAGTGTCACCATTAGCTTGGCTGTTTGGGCCTGAACATTTGTCTCCAGAGTAATTAGAACCATAGGCACCCCATGTAGTACCATAAGATCCACCATTTTTCGCCTCACCATTGCTAAGATGAGAAATGGAAGTGCCGTTTGCAACTGGAGAGGCCTGAATCTGAGAATGATTCATTGTGCTCACACGCCAGGCCCCGTGCCCTGTATTATTAGGCAGTTCGTTAATCTGCACCGAACCAGCAGAGTTTGGTAAACTAGAGGTCATAAAGTTAGTAGTGTTATTTGGTCCATTCATTTCAGTGTTAAGGTTTTGAGGTTGCCCACTGAATGAAACCTTCCTTGTACCATTTACTTCAGAATCACAATTTTCCTGAAGGCTTCCCCAGGAACCATGGGCTGAACCACCCACTTTAGAGTTAATACTCTGACTATTAGATATCTGACCTATGGTACTGCACTGAATACTTGTGCCAGGATTACCACTCCCTACAGACCCTTTCAGGGCATGTCCATTGTTCTCCAATACAGGCCAGGCACCATGGTTGCCATTTGAATTCAAAGTGCTTGGATTTAACCCTCCATTTGATGAAGAGTTTATGGTGCCCCAAGCATTCATTCTATTGTTGCTACTTTCAGATTTGCTGTCAGGAGCATCCACAGAAACTTGACATGTGCTTATTATGGTTCCGTGGGATAAACCCCACGGCCCATTAATACTTCCATTGCCCACATTATTGCTGTTGCTACCAACCACAAACTTATTTTGAGAACCATGTCCAATGCCATTTCGAATGCCATCATTTTCACCACCTGTGCTCCCTGAAGCCATTATAACGAGGTTTCTCTCTGACCCAGAGCTAGAGGCAGAGTCAGTGTCCATACATTCTGATGTCAACTCTGGGTCACTGCCAGTGATTGATGGCCATGCTTCTTTGTCAGAGCCGTCTACAATAACTTTATCCCAGTTTGTGCTGGAGTCACTATTTGAAGAGACTGGTCCCCAGTGAGAATTTTCATAATGGGATCCTAGACCACTGTGGTTCAGATCTAAAGAGAAGAGGGAAAGTCCAAGAGCATTATTATAAATTTAGTATTATTACTTCGTTGAGCAGAAGAGGAAAAAAAAAAGTATAAAGATACGAAGAATTATTTTGGTTGTTTTAACACTACAGTCACTGAAGCTGATGGAGAAGGTTCCAAGTACAGCTGTTCAGAACACTGTCACATGCATAACCTAGAACACTTCCCACCAGCAGGCAAAGTTCCACTCTCACAACAAGCAGGAAGAAGCACCCCCTACAGTTCTTTTTTTTTTTTTTNTACTCTATGTCACCATATAGAAAAAAATTTGTAAAAACCCACATACTATAAACTAAAATACTATATGAAAATCAAAGAGATTTGGAAAGGCAGAAATCAAAATAGATTATTAAACTGACCTAGTAGTACCAATTGCTGGATGCCAACAGCCAGGGAAACACACACACACACCCCCTCCATTAAAAGGCATTATATAAGATTTCTTAAGTTAAGATTATACTGCAACAATCAGACACAAAGAGTCACAAGACCAATCTAAAGTTCTGCTGCTGTAGAAGTACTGATTAAATACAGTAGCTGTAACCAAAGCTTCTCGTTTTCATTTATATAAGAACTACTGTTTCTTTTTCGATAAATAAGCTGATCATGTCTGGAAACCAAGACACGCACCCTAATTCACTTACAAACTTTTCATGGTTAAATACATGCACCATGAAGTAGTTGTTACTAAATAAGTGCTATCAATTTTCATCTCATGTCTAAAGCTTTAGAGCAGAGACAGAACACAAACCCCTGTGCCCCCCTGCCTCCCCAGTTAAATCAAAACACAGTCAGACAGGTGCACCAGAAGATGAAACCATGGAAGTGTGAAGCATGTGAAAACCAGTAATGAAGTTGGCAAGAGAACACAAGTACAAAATGTCAGTGAAGTTTTTACTTCGTGTTTGCCTGAACTGAAAGAATAACCGTACTAGGGTGTGCTCAATTGCTGCATACATAGAACACAATGCTCTAATTGCTGTATACATAGAAAAGAATGCTCTCCCCATTAAAACATTCAGGTTTGGTTTTCTTGTATGTTGTTTGGGGTTTGTTTTTTTTAAATAAAAAACCCCACACTTTACTTTGTAATGTTCCTTCTATTTGCCTTTACTTAGAATATTCACAATGTATGTACCTAAAGATAACAGAAAAGAAGTTTTCTAGCTCCTACTCATTCTTAATGGGTTTTTACAGCACACACCTTACATCTGACCAGAGAAAAGGGCACTTTGCCTGAATACCTTCAAGAAGCTGCACCCCTTCACCTTAACAGATAGAGCTAATAGTAACAAAAGCCTTCGTATATCAATCCTTATCCCTCTCAAAAGCCCTTTAAAGAACATTTAGGGACTCCCTACTTTTAAAATACAACACTGATTTACAAGCCTCTCATGTTTCCAAGACATACAGGTTAATTGTGAAGTCTGAAAGGAAGCTGCCAGCCTCATCAGCTTCCTCCTCCTGCTAAAGGCAGTGTCAACTCTGCGCCAAAGCCCCATACCCTGCTGCCCACCAACCCCTACCTACAGCTCAGTAGCAAGTAACTGAGTTGCACCTACTCAGTGGTGGCACAGCAGTTTGGAACAGGGAGTAGTGGCAGGTAGAAAAAGGGCTGCAGTGGTTAGAAGCGCCTGGGAGCTCAGAGAGGGGAACCACACAGCACCCTTGGGAGAACTGGAAGACATTCACTCAGCTGACCAGTCACCTGTTAATGTTGTCACCGAGAAAAACACTGTAATGCAGTGCACAATCTGAACAACTGTTCAACAGAAACCAAGATTCCAAATTTTTCACTGGCACTTTAAAAAAAATTTACATTTAACCTATAATAAAAGGCTAATTAAGAGTTAAGTCATCTGCACTCTCAGGAAGGAGAGAATCAACAGTATCAAAAGCTGCCCTAACAAAACAAAATCTTGATTACATAAACATTATGCCAGCAACACAATCAGTTTTAAATTAAAACACCATGAAGGTATACATATGGCACACAGCCTGAATGCAGCGTGAAGGAAGAGGTACAGGTTACAACCACAAACCAATCCTAATTTGCACAGCAATAGAATACACAAGGAGAAAGCTTGTATTTATTAAAATTCTTTTATACTGATTTAGATGTGACACACAGTTTGTGATGAGCCCATACACGAACAGCATATAATGATTATTTTCCAGTGTTTCAGAATTTTATCCTAGTACATACAAAACTACCCTGACTAGCAGTCTTTTTCCTGCACGTGTGTGTTAGTGATTTCTAGTGTGAGCCACTGCTCTGAAATGTTCCTGTCTGAATCTCCACAGCCCACAAACCTCCGAGATCAATTATATAAATATTGAATAAGAAAGCTATTCTCTCTGATTTTTCTTATCTGGCAGATGCCACAAAACACCCTCAAAAATCGAGAAATTACTGTTGGCAACGTATTACACTCGGTGCACAGCAAAACCAGCCAGGAACAGCTTAAACTTCTACCCTGGTTTTTGTCCCCAAAACTATTTAGAAGCTGCAACTGAACTTTTGCTGCTTAAACCCTGGACAAAATAAATAAATAAATAAATGCAAAAAGGACACAAACCCGTGCTTCTTAAAATTCAGCAATCTGCTAAGATTTTTTAAAAATAATTTGTCATTTAATAATTTAATGCTTTCTAGCTATGAATTATGCCAGCAGGAAAAGTTGGCAGGAAACTGTACGTATTTTCTAAAGTTGTTTGTTCGTTTTGAAGCCCCATCACCTGCTCTAAACCAAACTGCAGGGTTAAAGACTGTAAATGAAGACATATTTGAATCTTACTCCCTGTCTCCTTTCGCAGTTTCAGTACGTACTGACACCCACAGCCTGTCAATACCACACCATCCAAATTACTGTACCTCACTCCTTATGAAAAAATGCATTTTATTAAACAAGCTAAAAAGCACCTTTATTATGAAATAACAAATGCTGAAAAATAACAAGACCTGGTTGCTAACATGACATATCTGTTTCTCTCTGGTAGAGAAAAAGGTCTTGAAGGCTGTTTGTGTCTTCTTAAAGTCCCCCACCTCAAGAATGAGTAGAGATGTCACTGTTTGCCTCTGCAATAGTCTCCTAACTTGCTGCAGGACAGGAAAGGTGCCAAGACAAGGGTTCAGTGTCCCCCTGTGCTAACCTAGAACAACAAAGGGACTGTCCCTGCACTTTCTCTCCCTCATCCTGTCTCTGTCAGCAGGGACTTTGTCCCCAGCTAGTGCTGGACCCAGCTCCCCTGCAGCACTGCACCAAGCCATGGGACAAAAATGAACCCCCAGGATGGTTTTCTATTGTGGGAAGAAGCTGCACTGACTCACTGAGTGACCAAATGCAAGACAAGAGGAGAGGAGAGGAGGATTCATGTCCCCTGCACTGAGAGCAGTCTTAAAGGGAACCAGGAAAGATGCAACATGGAACGTTCTCCCGAGCACAGCGCCCACAGCAGCTTGATGGGGACAGCCCAGAACAAAGCCAGTACAAACCACAGCAATGTCTGTGTCGTTCCAGAGCATCTCATACAGCACATCCCTAGGCCCTCAGACATCACATTCGCTCCAAAATATTACTTAAAAAAACCCAGACCAGCAAGCATCCCTCACATTCGTGTCCAGTAAGCAAGACACACAGCTGCAGGCCCCCACACACCCCAGAATAAGCTCAGCATTGGAAACAGAAAGGTCCCCAGACAGGGATTTTCTCCCCTGTGCCAGGAGATGTCTCTGATACAAAGTACAGGTTTGCACAGATTATTCAATTTAATACCATCAAGAGGCAGTTTGACCAATAAAGGTAAAAAAACCAACCAACCAAAAAAAGACACTTCGCATTTTAAAGCTCAAGTGCCACAGACTCCAAACATTCGTCGTGATATGAACTCTGACATTATTTTAGAAAATGAGAAATCTTTAACCAACTGTAGTACGTAATGACACAGAAAAGTATACTTAAGTCAGCCATTCACAGAGCATGTGTGTTATTGGAAAAAAAAAAAAAGGCAAAGAATAAAAAAAATGAAAAAAAATATAAATGAGACGAAATTGTGTGAAGCATGTAACTACTACAGAGAGATGGAGCACAAAAAAAGGTGAGATTTAAAATAGCTAACCTGACTGGTTAGGGGAGTGGCTCACCAAGTCCCGAATGGGAGGCATGCCTACAAAAAGAAAAAAAAAAAAGGCAAGAAAATTATAGAAGTGTTACTGACGTAAACTAGCCTTTTGAGAACAGTCCCCAAACCACTCATTACTTCAAAACCATTTATTGGCACCCTCTTTTTTCAGGGAAGGTTTCTCTTAAGAGCCCCCTCTCAATCCTACTGGGCGTGTTAGTGACAAGCAAGTTCTGAATTGCCTCAGCCCCAGCACGGAAGAGAGAGCCACCGAGAGCAAAGCCAGCTTTCTACGTGTAGCAGGTAGTTACTAGCAAGTTTGCTGCTTTTACCATTTCCACTACTAGTTTGGTTTTATACATTTGGCATTTAATTAACCAATTTAACACATCCCTTAATTTTAAAAGTTTGATTTCTCTTAAAAAGAGGAAGAATTTATAGCCACCGAAACCAAACCCAGTTAATTTTTTTGACTGTACTAACTTAAGAATTTCAGAGGCCAGCCCTGAAACTTTATCAAGTTTATATCACTTCTTTGAATGGCACACTCTCTCCACTTCAAAGTCAGTATTTTGCTCCCTGATTTGCAAACAGAACTATGTACGGTCCAACTCTGACTTAACCTAAGCTCGTACGTAACAAACTTTCATCTACCACTCCTTCATGGTTTCTTCCTCCTACATGTGCTATGGTCAGGGGATCAAATCAAAGCCAATGGCTCAAACTCAAAAATTTTTACAGTTGGAGACCCTAAATGTTACATTTAAGGTGATGTTTCCTGAATTAACTTCCATCCCTACTAGCTACAAATCTCAGCTGCTCGCTTCTTCCCCGACTCCTACAACACACGAGAAAAAAAAAGCCCCTCAAGTTACAGGAAGAATCTGTTGTTTCCAAAGGCTCCACTGCAAGATGCACATGGATAAATACAGCGAGTCCCAGTGGCGTCTAAGGAGGAATCCAAGTAACTGGACTAGAGCCAGGAGCCTGATGGTGCTCTCCTGTTTTGTTCCGTCCCACAGTTGTAAGCAATTACTGCTGGCAAATATCTTAGTTCACTGTATAAATCATTTCATTTGCAGAATAACCACCTGGCTACTCTGATGTGTAACAAAGCACAGAGCAAACAAACACACCAAGACAGTGCTCAAGACTTTGCTTGCACGTGAAGTTTACACATGGGGGGAAATTTCAGTACAGTGAACAACTGAATTGGGTAGGAAAGCTCTTCTGGTAAAGAGCTACTTACGTAGACTTCTTAAAACAACCATCTTGGTACTGTGTCTGTTTCAGAAGTAGTACATGGCAGGAGCTTCACTTATGTGTCTTTATTAAAAAAATAACACTAAATGTCCTGAAACCAGCAGGAAAAAACCCAGCCCATCCATCCTGAAGCCCTACTCCTAGACAATGCAGGTTAATTTTCAAATAAGATGACAATTGGCCAGGCAAAAAACACAAGAGATTTCTTTTTTTACCGTTGATATAATTAAAAAATTCTCCAAATACTGAAGACTTTAAAACTTACTATGGCCAGGGCAATTAAAGGCAATTAAAGTTTAAATTTAGCAGTACTTGTGCTCCCTGACTTTTACCAAGCACCTACCAAACAGCCATAACCACAGCTGGAACTGGGGAGAGATCCTTCCCAGGGGCTGACAGGGAATGACAGATAAAACTCCTGGAGCCACTACCAATTACAGCAATTTTGGCTTCAACTTTTCAAGCTACAGTTTTCCTCTTAACCCTAAAATACAGATCAATCCCAATATCCAATAACTAATGCTTTAAAAAAATTAAAAAAAAATAAATAAATCAAGCACTTAATTTCCAAAGATACTGTGTTAAGGTATAAAATTTGTTAACCCAAAAGGCCTGTACACAGATATTCCTTCAATAGGAAGGGATCCACAGACGTGTCAAATTTCATAAGACTTAATTTCAGAGATGACAACAAGGAGAGTACCTAGAAGTTGCTGCTGGAGGCTAAAATTGGAACTAGGAAGAGTGAGTAAGACTGAGACAGGCAAATGACAGTAGTATTTCCTTTCAGATACAAAGGTGTGAGAAGACACGAAGTCACTCTTGGATGCTGCTGGACTGTGGCCATCTCCACATTCTCTCACAGGCAATTAATTAGACAAGAATTTGAAACCATTACAAAAACCCAGCACTGGAAAATTATTTTTCTTTACACTGTCATCTTAGCTGCAATCCTTAAAGGATATGACAAAACATCCAAAGGAGACAGTATTCCTGGTTACACCAGAGGAAAGAGACTTTACAAGACCCCAGCCACCCGACCCCGCTTGTGGGTTCTGACCAGTTTACCTTGGACACACAGGAATGCCTCAAGCACAGCACACAGTTAAAGATGCTATACAAAGCTATACATATAAAGATGCTTACAGGATGCTGTAGACAACACCAACATTTTTCTTAAGATAGGAAAAGTGATGGGGCCAACCTTTCTCTCCCCTAAAGGCTCTCAGAACCCTCTCCTTACCGGCTGGATGTGCAGACACATTATTCAAATAATTAACACGTTATTCAAGCTGCAGAACTACTCCCAGTGAAGCAGCTGCCTCAGACACTCAGTGTGTGAGCACTGTGGCAGTGTCACTTCCCAGACACACTAGTGCAAAACCAAGCAAAATTGAGCAAAACTGGGACCAATGCACTACACAAATGGGAACCCAACTGAACATTGGGCTGGCATGGACAAGAAATGCCATAAAGGACAGCACACTGAGAGAAGCCTCTGGATACAATTAGGAGATGTAATAGGTTGTATAAAGTGTAATACCTCTTAGACTGATTTAGGTGTGAAATTTTTATTTAAGTCATTTGCTGCCGTGCAATTTGGCCAGTAGGAAGTATATGCTGGAGAAAAAGCTTCATTTTAGAAGCAGGCAAGTGCGTGATAGGTTACTTTAACACTGACTATAGACAGGAACAAAATTATACAGGTGAAGTTAAAAATATAATAAATTAATGGCTTTAAAAATCACTTCTTGGAAGAGTTCTATCAATACATTACAAAAATAATACTGTAAAGTAGTACCAGATACATTCCTCAAGGGATGCAGGGATAAACTGCTTCCAATGCTTTGATTGTTTACTTGAATTTTAAATACTCATTTTTCAAGATTCAGTAATCAGAACAGCTCAAAACTGAACTAAAATTTGAAATATCAAGGCTGTTTTCCAGAAATCTTCTTTTCCAACTGAAGGGACTAGAAGTCACACCCTTTGTAGTGCATGAAACACTAATTCTGAGAAACACTGGGAATTCAGTACAGTTTCAGAAGAAACCATCTGTGGGACAGTGCGTATCACTGCTACTTGCACATCAAAACCCAAATAGAGGTATAAACCCAAGAAAGTAGTGGTCCAACATATTAGTGTTAGCATGCATTAGTATCAAATCCCTTTGAAAATCTAGATCCC
Organism: Nycticryphes semicollaris; assembly: GCA_013400055.1. Lineage (NCBI taxonomy): Eukaryota > Metazoa > Chordata > Aves > Charadriiformes > Rostratulidae > Nycticryphes > Nycticryphes semicollaris. The sequence continues at coordinate 234,402 of VXBJ01005971.1, forward strand.
TACAAAGAAAGTTACTTTTTTCCAGCCAGAAATAGACTGCCCTTATTGTCCCAAAAAATGGCTGATCTACATCCTAGTACATTCACTACCAGGAAATTCTGCACATGGAACAGGTGAGGTTACTACTCTTAAAAAGGTATTTGAAGAGAATGCATGACAAGCCAAGATAATGAAGGATAACTATACTCACATACTAAGAGTAATAAAAGGTAAAGGTCAACCCAGTTGCAGGTAGATGAACAAAGAAAAACTCTGACCTTACAACAAACAGCAATTCTTACAGCCTGAACAAGCTGTGCACTATCCCTGTCTCTAGATGGGAAGGGAAAACAAACAAACAAACAGCCTTAAGATGCTGTTCAGAACACTCTGGGAACTCTCTGAAAGACCCTCCCCCTTGTGAGATCTGGGTATCAAAACCGGATGCAAAAATGATGCTTTGTACTAGGAACATGCTTGGATCATTTATTAGGATAAAGACTGGAAATTCAGAACATAGCAGTGGTTATATTGGCTTCAACAACTGTTCAGGAACTGACACATCTATTGTACACCGTTGGCAACAACAAGCGACGAAGATGTCTTGAGTTTCAATATGAAACTTGCACAAAGATGGCTGAGAGCATCCTGTAATATCAAGCTACGACACAGGAAAGGAATCCATCGTGCTACAGCTTACATTTTAAACTTTAAATAATATTAGCTCAAATATTTCACTGAAAATGGAATTTAAACTTCGATTTAATTCAAGGAAAACAAGGTACCTCCCCCTCACCTGGCTGTTTTTTGCTGCTGTTCGGCACTTCTCCGTTGGTCACTGGCTGTTTAGTTGTGACAGTGCTGCCTCCTGACTGGCCGTTTAATACTTTAGGAGTAGATCCCAGGTTTGCAGCTATAACTGGTAACTGCTGACCTCGTTTCAGAAGCTGTTTCTGTTCCTGGTGTCGAAATCGCGGTGGTACTTCACGAGGAGGGTATCGAGGCAAGGTCTGCTGCTGCTGACTGTTGGCTGTGGCCCGCTTGGCATTATTATTAGTGCTGGTTACTGTGGAAGTGCCGTTAGAGGTGACAGGCTGAGGCTGGCTTACACTTGTCTTTGTTTGTTCTGGCACTAGCCCCACCCCCCCAAAAAAAAAAAAAAAAAAGCTGAAGACTAAGTCAATGTTCTTAGATGTGTTTGTATCTTGTGTAATGGCAGCGTTTTCTCTGATTCAAGTTGTAACTCATTCCCCATTAAAAACTCTATTATCCCATAATCACCCAGCTCTAATAGCACAGACCTGGAAGCAGAAGTAAGTCTTGCTACCACTGCTAACAAAGTTACCTCAGTTAAACCATGAGATACAAGCTTTCTATAGCTTTTCCCGACACATCAGCACTCTGCCAGCTTATTTTGGCGTTTCAACTTTATTTTGAAAAATATTGAAGTACTAAAAACCAATAATATAATCTTACTCCAATAGGAAACCTAAGCATTATGTACAACAACCGTTATGGCCTTGCACAGAACAAACAAGAGGAGGTGAACAGGACATACCGCACACATTGTTAAGACTTGCCTGCTTTATCAGCCCTAAAATCCAAAAGGAAATACATTCATACCCTTAAGCCACTCCGTTGCCAGCAGGAAAAGTTAACAGCACAGGTACCCCCTTACAGAGCCTGCCAGGACTGTGCTGGCATTGACAAAAAGCCAAACGCTCAACTGCAACTCCGAATTATCTTTCGGCCTGGACAGCACGGCCACTCCAAGGCAAGACGAAGGTCAAATAATTTGCAGAGATCAACTGCGAGTGAACACACCGAGGCCTGTAAACCCGTAGTTCAACCCTGCCAAATAAAGAGAAAACCACAACATCCTCCACCGGTACAAAAGCCAAGGTGTAAGCAGGGGGGTGTTCAGGTGTAGTGACTGGTTAATAAACCCATCTCAGGGCACAGAAGGAATGCTGTGAGCTACCGGAGGGGTTTCCTGGTGCTACTGCCTTTCATCCCAACCACTGAACAGCTATACTGTACTTCCAATCCCTTACCTTACAGGTATTTTAATGTACTTTCCATTTTCTGGGACGGGACATCCATCAAACAGGTTTACATTTTCCATGGAACTTCCAGAGATACCTCAAGACTCGATTGTGACTTCCCTCAACGCTGACTTACTGACGTGGTCAAGCCACCGGCTCTACTCTGAGCTCCAGAAAATGAAACAGGCAGTTTTTAGAAGTCACTGAAGGAAAAACAGTTTATCCCGTGCAGCATTCCTGCTGCTACCAGCAAGGGCACAGCTCCGTAACGCAACTCCTCTGGTGACAGACATTTAAAGAGGTTCCAATCTGCTACGGGGTCTCTCCTTCCCCAGCAACACAACCCCCCCCCGAGCCGTACAGCCAATGGAGGGGAAAGGGACCCCGGTTAAGAACTCATCCCCACATATTTTTCACCGAGATCCTAAGGGAGAAGAGTTCAGGACACAGCTCCATCAAACTGCTCCAACGGCACCTCTAAGGCAGGGGCAGGCGATGGGAAAGGACTGACCCCACGTGCTGGGAAAGAGGGAAACTGAGGCAGGCACCACTGGCTGGGGACCAGCAAGGGTCTGGCTCTGCACTGCTGGGCAAGGAGGTGCCCAGTGACAAACAGGGTCCCAGTTACTGCAAGGCTGTATTTATTCTCAAGAACAGTTTTGCACGTTGGCAGCACCTAGACATACATGGTTTTCCCTGCTGTGAGCCATGCAATGACTTCCCGGCACGTCAGAAACAGGAATATCATTGAATGGAAATGTAGAGTTTTGGGGCCTTGAAGTTTTTTTTCTTACTTTGTTTAAAGAACATTTTATCATTTGCTTTCAGGGAGAGATTCATGTGAATACAACAGAAAAAATAAAGAAAACAAACTCCTTAAAGTTTTGTTTAAAGAAACAATTTGAATACTCTCCATTTTACTTATGACTGTATTTTTTTCAATTTAAATTTTTTTAAATTTAAATTTTTTAAAAAAAATTTTAAATTTTGACATATTTTGAGAAAAACCCAAACAAGGAGGCCCTTAGAACACAACGTCACCTCAGAATCGGTCTCTTGAGTTGTGTTTCAATGGAATACTATATTTAGGCTACCGAAAGTAGAAAAGGAAAATTGGAGAGACCTCAAATTTCACAGGTGGCCAGATCCAGGCCTTTGACAGAAGTCCCAAAGCGGGGAAGGAGGAGGAGGAGCATCAGCTTCAGCTGCTCCCCAACCCGCCAGCCCCACAGCCCCACCATGTCCCCGGCTCTGACACAGCGGTGACCCAGCACTCTCTATTTCACAGCTGACTGGAGGAGGACAGAATTAAGGAGAGGAACAGCCGAGACATAAGTCAATTTAATGTACGGAGCACAGGGAATAGAAGGTATTCAAAAGCTATTAGATAAATTGGCAAGTTGATAAAAATCACCAACACCGTATCAGATTCCATCAATTTAAGTAGTTACCTACACTGAGAAACAGGTAACTGAGATCAGATTCCTTGCACGATGCTTTGGTGCGTATGACAACAAATTATGGTCAAAAACCTGAATTTCACAAATACAACTCTTAAACAATTCAATTTCCATTTATTCCTTTTCAAATTTCCTAGTTTTAAAATAACTAAAATAACTTAAAATGCCTAAGCCTTGGGGGAGGGGAGGGGGGGAAAGGCTATTTTAGCAAATAACTAGGAATTTGTCAACAGTTTAATGCACAAGCACTTAATTTCTGTGGATCGGGTACAGCAACAAAGGTTGAAATGATAAAAAAGAAAACAAAACCAATTCTTCACATGCTACAACTTGGGTAACTACTGCCCAAATGCTAATCAGTATGCCTTCTGCTCCAACTGATTCATGCTAATTACTCCTTACAGTTTAAAGCACAGTTCAGCCTACACCTGAGCTGTGCTGACAGTGATAGGCTGGAAACAACCACTTTTCACAGCCAGTGCATCATTATCAAGCCACCAGAGCAGTCACACAGGACTGGCACCACTTGGGGACACAGACAACCTTCAGCCTTCTACGCATCTTATTTAGCCTTTTATTTTATTTCCTTATTATTTTTTTTATTACTGTCAGCTTAAGCAGAAAGTGCCTCCCCACTTGAAGAGATTTTTAACACAACACAGACAATAAGAGAGATTCAGTTTTCCTACGCTACTGCTACCGTTCATGTCCAAATTGCCCCTCTCAGATAAAGTAAATTAATTTGTCTGTCAGTCCACGAGACGTGCAGACAGAGCTGGAAGCAGCGTGCTTAGGGCAGTCCTGCAACGCAGGGACATCAATGCTTCACTTTCCTAATGAAAGCTACTTTAAGACAAAAATGAGTATTCTAATGGAATCCAATGGACTTGAAGGCAATGGAATCACTGGCGACAGACTATAAAAGAGTGCAACTAATAAACAAGCTCCTTTCCGCCGAGCCAGCCCCTCAGCTACGACATCCACGACACTTCACAAACACTGGAAAAAAATTGCATTTCTCACATATTCTGTGCATTCATTTCCTCAGCAAATACAGCAATTCTGTCCACAGGATCAGCAAACCACATAGAAATCTACTGGTTAATACAGTCACACTACAGAATCCGCAGAGCTTGTATTTGTGTGTTAATTTCAAGCTGAAATTAATCCAAAGTGCAACAGAATTCCCTCGCCTCTGCTTCCTTAAGTACCACAGAGTAAGTTTTAAGCTATACAATTTACCCCATCCAACATTTTCCCGTCCACAACTTCTCAGAAGACTAAATAATACATTAATATTCCAATATGGCTACTGTAAATTCCCACACCCCTTAATCATCATCGTAGTATTTTAATTTGTTATAAACAAGCTGCCTGGTTAATAGGAGTTTGTTCTGCACACCAGTATTCTATTCTGAATCACATTAAGGCAGAAAGAGAGTGTTAACAGACTTGCAGTCTGTCGTGGTTAATTCACTTGACTAGTAACAGCGAGTTTACAGACACGAGTATTAAAAAAAGGACAGATTTTTCATAAAGAACAAACCTGCTGAAAAAACCCACAGAGCAGGGGATGGTGAAGATACGGTTTAGAGAGAGATTCCAAAGAAAGACGCTTCCAACTTGTGTTGCTTTCCCACTCTGCAGATTTCATTAGAAAATGGAGGAGAAGCATGGTGTCATTTTACTGCTCCAGGAGCTGCTGCCAACTCCTCCTGGAGTAGGGGCCCAGTCACTTAAAACTCCCCCTCCAATAAAAAAATAAATAAAAAAGTAAAAAAAAAAAAAAGAGGCAGCTGTTTGAATAACTTTAATGCAGATGGAAAACAGTTTCTCACTTGCACAAACCCAGCGTACAAAGATCAAATCGGCTCCTAAACCACACAAAGAACAGCACCAAGCTGTCACTTCAACGTTCCTTCTCGCTGCCGCCGAAGCTGACCTCTTAAAAATGTATTGTAAGGCTCCCTCCCGGCGTGTCGTGCCCCGGAGAGTTGTCAGTGCTGGAATGCTGAAGGGCAAAACAGAGGAAGTCTGGCTTTTCAAGCTGACACACGTAAGATGTAGTGCTAGAATTTTCGTTGTGGAAAAATGGCCGCAGCTGTAAGCTCAGCTAGCTGATCTGGAAAATATCTAACTGTTTGCCAATTCGTTAACCCCTGAAGATCCGCACAAAGGTAAGCTCCTGTGCCATTCCGACGGGTCTAAGTTTAACAGCAAGCCTTTGCCACCCTTTTTGCTATTCCCTTTCAAGGTTTAAAAGCCAACCTAACAGTTTTTTTTCCGATCAGTAAAAGCAGAGTTAAGCAAGTGAAAAAAAAAAACCAAACCAACAAACCAAAACCAAACCCAAACCAAACAAAAAACCCGACAAAACCCAGAAGAGTTAGTGTGTTGGAGCAGTTTTGCCTCACAGAGAAGAAAATGAGTAAGAAGTTTCCAAGGTGGGAAATATGAGTCAAAGATTTCAATTCCACACCCAGCTATTTTTAAAAGCATTTTCCGTTTCAATGGTGGATTCAAAGTTTGCTCCGTTCTGCAATAAAAGTCGTGCTTGATGCCTCTGCCTTCTACAGAAGTGGGGGGAGTTCAGAGCTGGAGACTGACAGAGGTTTCCAGCTCCGGCTTGTCCCGTTTCACAGGGCACAAAAAGCACGGGAACAGCGAACCACAACACCCCCAACACACCAACATCACCCTTCAAACGGCAGGAATGACTTCGCTGGGGCATTGTGCACACACACATTTAAAGTGCCTGCAAAGAGACATCTCATCTCACAAGGAAATTGCGTTCCGCAGCATTACACCGTGGTTACTGAAGGGAGAGCACAGACAACAACAGAACTCCTTCTCCTTAAACAGCGCTTACTTCAGTGCGTGGTTTATCAGTAGCCACAGCGCGGTTTGCAGAGTCCTCTTTCAGGAGGAATTCCGGGTGAAGAGATTGATTTCCCTGTCTCTAATAGCACGGACATTAAGCACAGCAAAAATACGTATTTTGCCAAGCCAGAAGGAATAGCACAACGATTGACAATCCTACAGGTATTCCCAACAATAAGTCAAATAAGGACTTTCAAATGGCACTTATTTTTTCCCTAAAATAGCAGTACAAGAGCACCCGGAGGGCACTTGTCAATGTACAAGTTTGCTATTCTAGCTGCTGCACAGAGAAACGTTCCACTTGGCAACCAAATAATACATTCATCCCTAACTCCTCTGAACTTTCTCTCCCATCTTTTAATAAAACCAGATGTATAAAACTAGACAGGTTAGAGTACTTGAAATCCACGGGAACGACAAACATGCATTTTTAATGACAATACTACAGCATTAAAACACTACTTGTACTGGAAACATTTATATTAACATCACCTTCTTTATCTCCATTCCTAAACCTGAACAGGAGAAAAAAAGAAACAAAAGAGAAAAAAAAAACCAATCAGCACCATTAACATCCTCAGAAGGTGGTCTTAAAATTTTACATGCACACTGGTAACTACTTCAGCTGCTAGAGAAGCAATTTCTACCTTGGCTAAACCAACATTTTTGGAGCCATCCAAACTACACCTAAACCCAAGAAACAGCATCCCTGCCCACCCCTACCATTTATCCAGCTTTTCTGAAACAAGGAACATAATTCTGAATTATTTAGAGATCCTATACTCTTGTATTTTATCTTCAGCTCATGCACAAAATAAATTATTTAAGGCATGAACGCGATGGAAACTTGGAAACTAATGAAACATTAATTTGCATCCTGAATACAAGCAGCAAAACTGTTGAAACAGTGAAAGAGCTTCGTGCAAGGAATTTGTTCCGATAGGAACTGTTGCAAAAAGTCATGTCTCTGATCCTCATAATGTCTGCTCTCCTGCAAAAGGCCCACCAGCCTGCCTTCCTCTGACAACTCCAAATTCCTGCTGAACTTCCCCAAACACCCTTTTAATGATAATGTAACATTAAAGCTGGAACTTCACACTTCCCTCAGTGAACATTAAGCCTCCAAAGAGAGAGGAGAAAATAAAATAAAATTAAAAAAAATAATAAAATTATTCCGTCTTTCAAAAGAAAGTCATTTTCTTTCAATTTGAAGATTACCATCAGGTAACAGACGGAGCAGAATTACTGCCCTCCCATTTTCATGCTATTTTTAGCCATTTGCAGCCCTGTCCCTGCTGTGACGCACGGACGCCAGAGCAGCACAAGTACGTAGGTCAAACGGTCATTCCAAATGGACGTTACTATTTACAGCAAACTATTTTATCATCTTCCTCCTTTGCTATCTTTTCAGATATACTTTAATGCGTCAGAATAAACCCAAACAATTTGATAATTCTTAAGAGATATTATCTCAGGAGCCTTATGGCAGAAACATGCAGAAGAAAACCAGTCCTTAGCTTGTACTTCAAACGCAATTCTGTGCACTGATTGAAAAACAGCACTTTAGAACACAAGTGAAGAGTATTTATGAAGTATAATGCTCTTCCAGCACTTTTATTAAGTATCCAGTTCTGTACCTAAAGACAACCATGGAATTCCCAACTGATTTCAGCCGCCAGAGTCGGGCTGGAATGGCCAGGACCCACAGGTTCATCCAATGAACCCCACAGGATGGTTCCACGCAGAAAATACAAACTTCCATTACTGACATTGCCACCATTCCACCACCACTGTGCTCTGGCAGCTCCACAACCAAAACATCAGCCTTCCCAAAACAGCACACACTAGACCTCCCCGAGACGCTGCCCCTGGTTGCCCTCATAAAGCGGCATCACACACTGACAACCAACTGATCCTACTCCATCTATTTCCCCCCCTCCCATTTAAACACACACACTAAAGTATACACTGCACTTAAATAAACTGGAGGTAAAGGTGCCTCCTGCTACCTGGCAATTGGAACTGCAGTCCTCAGCGGGAGAATTAGCACATTTTTTAGGTGGAGAACCTGCCTCCTCCATTTCAACCACACGCCACCAACTAGGACGCGGCTTCAAACGCACACCTCGGTAACGGAGACTCTCCTTTGTTTCTTTGCCTCTTCTCCAGCACAGTATGTCCTCTACCATTTTGCTACCTTCATGCCAGAACAGCACTTCAAAGACTTTTTGATTTTTCCAACAGTAATTGCATCTCTGCTAAGCAGGGCTTCCGAGCTCTTGTTCCTACCGCTGCTCAACTATTAAATTAAAGCCAATGTTCCCAGAAAACAGGGATTCAGCAAGCACTCCATGCAATCACTTATGCAATTATTATCCACTTCCCAGTGTTCCCAGTCAGTCACTGAACATCAAAATTACAGCTTTCATATCCTGTCATCTTGACCATTTTGTCAGGATGATCTCTCCCCATGCAATAGTTAGTTAAAAATAGACATATCAATTACTTGTCTATCAAGTTCCCAACCCCAGTTGCACTTAGACCATTTGGAAATTTTCAGACAGATCCATCGTGTGGATCTACACATGGCCACACTGGAAGTGTCAGTGTCAGCACACTTTGCAAACAAAACAAGAAAAGGGAAGAAAAAAAATTAGGAAAATAACTCAAGACATATTATGTACCTGCCTGGTGCTAAGTAATTAACTATGGGAAAGAGGAAGAAGACTCTGATCAACCCTTTGCCATTATTTGTAATCCTTTGTGGCCACTGTTGGAAAAAGTGCAACTGGGTTTCAAGGAGGCCACACCTTTCAGGAGCCCCATTTGGTTAAACATAATTTAAAAACGCAGAAGTAATATACAGAATAGTAAAAACTCTAAAGTAACGTACCTTTGATTTTTTGTTCAATGGCCTAGAACAAGAAAAAAGAAGCGTCAGTGATTTGTGCAGATAAGAGAAAAACCACATGTGCACGTGCCATTTCATAAAGCAACATTAGCTTTTGACTTCCCTCTTTTCCAACGTTTTAAAGTTATTTAATTATCTGCTTCAGAAGTGCCTCTCTCACCAACCCATGCCTATTATTCCTTATGCCTAGAAAGCTGTTTAAATGTTATAGAAGACAAAATTAATTTGAAAGATAACTACATGAAACAGACTGAATTAAACTTGCAAATGAAGGTGTTTGAAGTGAGTTAAAAACTGTGCCTGGAAGCAAGGAACCTCCACCACTTTTATTGCAAAATACAGCAGGGGAAGAGGGAGGGACCTAGAAATTTAAAGCAAGAAAATAAATGCAAAAGCTTTAAGCCTTTCATTTCCAAGATTCAGCTGGTTACACCTGTGATACGGCCAAGAGGAGAGATCTATTTGAATAAAGTTTTATCACATGATAAAAATGGGCAGAGAATTATTTCTTGTAAGGAAGTGCAGCTTAACTGTGCAGTTTTAACCATAAAACATAGTGACAGTGACTTCATGGAAGACCTCTCAAAAGCACAAATCACAGTCCTTCCTATCTGAAACTAGAGTTTTCTTAATTATCGCTTTTGAAATGCACTAATGCCAAAGAGAAGTGAGATTTCTTTTGATATGGTCACTGAACACTATTAATTTTAATTACGATAGCGCAAATATTCATAGTATACAATAGATTCGTGGTAATACTTAAGCCATGATTGTTTATAATTAAATTCTTGAGGAGAAAGGAAAAAAGAAAGAGCACATACAAATGCAAGAAAAATTTATTGATTTACTGGTTTGATGTAAGACTAGGTCAGATCCAGACATCAGCTTTGTTAAGGCTGACTAAGGAAACTTTATTAATGATTCTTCAGTGCCACAGCCTCATTTCTCTTAAGGAAATCAAGAGTACATTAACAGAAAATCCCTCCTCTTCAACTTCTTAAACTGACAAAAGCAAGGATACATAAAAAGAATTAAGTTATACTGTTGATACTTCAAAATGATACTTCTCGCTCCCAAGAAACCTTGAGCACAAGCTTTTAATTTTTTTTTTTTTTTATTTATGCTCTTAAGAGTTTGCTAAAAATAGCTAAAGGCTGCAAAATCTCTTCTGAAGAAAATCCACTCCACTAACAGTAATGCATCAACCCCTGGAATTAAGAAAGCAAACCCAAAGCCAATGGCTGCTTTCACAAGTGCATCGAAAAACCCCACAGCACAGAATTTTCAGTTCTGCCTGTCTTCTCCGTGTTACCCTGTTCCTCCAACACCACTGCCCCCTTCCTCATCTTCCAAAAAGCAGTTGCTGCACGTGAGCCACTACATAACACCACAACTTTCCATTATACTCTTTGTTCAACACATCTGGTTAAAAAAAAAACCCAATAAATAAATGGATGTTGAAGACTTGGGAAGCTCTGTACACACTTCAACTCCAGGACACTGTATGCACAGCACCTGGCTTCCCACCAAGTGTTCTAACCACATTTTTATATGGTCCTAAGAAGGCAAATAGGACACAGCAGTTGGTGTCCCACAAAAGCTGCTCAGCATCAGGGTGTGAGCACAGAACAAACCTTCTCTAAGTTAAGTGTTATACCTCTGCTTACTGCTGTTATTTTTCTACTCCTTTTAGTTCCAATTATAACTACAGTAAATGTAAAACCTGAGCATTACTTTCCCTTCCATGGTATGATTACGTGATGCCTTATCAGTTCTTGCCTTGCCTATAGAGGTGTCTAGAGGTTACCCCAGAGGGCCTGTAATCTCACTCCCCTCCCCAGTTGTGACTTGAGTTAAAAACCAATTCACCAGCTTAACACTCCACCCACAAACAGGAAAATGAGGTGACTTATGCTGTTTCTGACTATCCATAGCACCCAGAGAGATCACTGAAGAGAAAGGGTCTCAGGAGTACGCTACTGACTTCTTTTCATAGTAGGGTGCTGTTCTCTAAAAGAAAACCAATATGAACATATTTCCTATTGCACAGTTAAATGCTTTAAAGTTTTTGCTAGGGAGCCTATAGCTGATAATACTGGTTTGTATTATACATTCTTAAGAGATCAAACAGAAAAAGCTAGCTTACAAAGCAAAGACAGCAATTTTGGTCAATCTGAAATTATTCATTAATACTAAAAGAACATAAAAGGGATCCTGCCTTCCTTATGACCCACACGAACAACTTTTCATTTCAATCTAGAATCAAGCCACATTTGCAGTAGGACCTTTTTTTTTTAACAGCAAAGTTAACGGGCAGTTTGTTACCATGGTTTTCAGAAGGATATTCTCTTTAATTTAGATCAAATTTAAGGTTCTCCGGGAACACAGATCAGCACCCTTGTGGCATCCTACTCCTCTCTCCACACAAGCTGCTTAAATTCCTGATAAATGAAACCCCCACACTCAACATTTTGTTACTCTGAGAATACAGGACACCAATAAAGACCCATGGCTTTTGAAGAACAGTTCAGCAGGTGCTCCGTGGCTGGAGAAAGAGAGAGCAAAACTAATTGTAGGCAAAGGTCTAATCTCTTCACTTTCCAAAAGTATTTATACATTTAAGCCCTCTAGAAATTTCACTCTCAAACATGTCTTTCAAACTCATGAAAAAATTGAATTTTGGGGAAGTCAGTCAGCTATGAAGGACTGCTTGTTAAAAAGATTTAAATCCTGTAAGTAAACCAGCTCCTTTCTCATTACAACTTCTGATTTGGAAAGAATTCCAAGAGGAAAATTAATTATAATTTTACAACTGAGGTCCAAAAATTATTATGCAGCTTTGTGGTCAGCTACCGAAAAGAACCTCCCATTCTGAAATACCAGCAGTTACCTCTTCTTGGACTAGCCCTCCAATATTATTTAATTTATATTTGTTTCAAGAGTAGACTTACCTAATTTTGTACAGGTGCACAACATACACCTTTATTGAGGCCTTTTATAAGCAAGGAGAGTTGAGTATTGATCTTTTGACTATATAATATTAGTTGATGGAATCAAAGAAAAACTGTTAAGCAGGTTCACTTCTCTACCACCAGCTAACAAATAAACCTGAAACAGACTTATTTAAAAAGAACATTTACAAGCTCCTCTCCCAAGCTTAGGGTCAGTATTTGGAATCAATGGCCATGATTAATAACCTGAGAGTAAACAGGAGTTCTGAAGTGCTTACAAGCATTTCTGTGATGTTTCCATCCCCAAACACCTTTGCTATCAATATTTTCATTTTTGTCCACCTTCCCTAACAGAAACTCTCTTATGATACCTATGTTTCCACACTAAAGGATAAGTAGATGCTATCTCAAATACAAAATATTATACTAATAAATGCACTAGCACTGAAAAAGTTCTCAAACTTGAAACTGCTTCACCTGACAACCAGGAAGAAGAATGGTCATTTCAGAAGAGCATTTAATCTCTGAGGAAACTGTACATAAGAAGTTCAGTTATTGTCAGTTACCACTAAGTGACTGACAATACATGGAAAGCTCAAGACACTAAATTAAGAAAACACCTCTCAGAACAGCAGCTAAAGCAGTATTTACTAGTGATGAAACAGAAGTAACCCATAAGTGCAGGGGTTTAATGGTCAACATACCTTTTTTTGAGCAGCTTCCTTCTTCTTCTTGTCTTCTTTTCTCTTTTTCCTTTCTTCCATCAACTGTTCTTCCTCTTCTTGCACTAAATCCCTGAACCACACAGTTTGTAATTAACTCTCCCAAAATACAATCTGTACACACTTAGATTCATTTCAGAACAATTATTTCACAGTGACACAAAAGGAGCTGGGGAATTTTACTTCTAATTGGATAATATTTCTACAGGGACTATGTACTTTCACTGCAAATCACAAGTGACAAAACTTTAGGAGCAGATGCAGTGTCAAGGTACATGGAAGATTTTTTTACCAAAACTTACAACGAAGACATTAATTTGATTTAAAAGCCAGAGCAAATTCTGATGTTATTTAATCTCTACCTGCTATTGTGAACTTGCATGACTGAGCTCTCACACACCACGTTTCCCCTCTGTCACACACACTCGGCTCTGACCCAGCCCGGAGGTTTGACTACACTCAGCATAAGCCCACAGCGGGTTCCTCCCCACCCCACACACCCTTTTCCACCAACACCAGTGCCTGGACAGCCCCCCAGTGACCCACACCAGCTCCCTGGTCTTCAACACAGCTGATATACAGACATTCTCCTGCCTGAGCAGTGAGCTAATTCCACTGGCTGTGCACATGTATGACACGAAGGACATGTATGACATGAAGGACACATGAGCTAGCGGGAGCTAGTTCAGCATGAGCTGAAGAGCATGGTCAGAGCAGGGCTTTTGATAGGAAGGATTTCGGTTTTAGGGTACATTAAAGGAGTGACAGAACTGTAACTCGACAGATGTGAAAACAAAACCTGTTACATTAAATTAAAGTTGCTTAATACAAAGTTTTACATGCTAGAACAGAAGGCTTAGCAGCAACACCACTTTCCAGATTACACTACATTCTCTTAAAACCAGAATTCAGCAAAGGCAAGACAAAAGGGAGGACATGGAGAGTATAAAGAGCAGAAAGAACTGAAGGCATACAAGCACCTTTGCAAGCCACCAGGGTCATAGGAACTAATTCTAATATTAAATTTAATAACACCCACCCACCCCCCCACCCCCCAAACTTTTCTTTAAGGCCATGCTTGGAGAGATGAGAATGAGAACGAACTCTGTCACACAAACACAACCAACAGAAAACACTGTGCCAAGAGGCAGGCAAAACCCCCTCTGGGCTACTTGTGCAAAAATCTCATGGCAACATGGAAGGTGGAACTGAAGATCAGTCATTTCATACGTGAGAATAAGAACAATTGCTCACAAAAAGGATTCTGAAGGTTAAAATGCAACGACAAATCTGAATGTAAAAATACCACAGTGGCAGCAGTTCGTTTCTGTCCGAAGGCTGTGAGACGGGGAGAAGCAGCCTACTATTATTTGGTTACTTCACAGTTTGGGATTGGGAGCAGAGAGCATTTCTGTGCACTAGAAAGCCTACTTGTAAGACTCTTCTTTGCCATTTCAGGGTCAGGAATGTTTCTGAGCTCAAAAGCTTGGAAGCTTTTAGCTCATGAGCCCTGACCAGGGCGGACAAGAGTAAAAAATAGGTTGAAAGAGTTTTTTCACATCTCCTTCTGAAGCACAGTTCTAGGTTACAACACACATCCCTCTGACATCCTGAATCTTAACACTAGCTCCACTGCCTTCTCCCCAGGCAAACCTCAGCCTTCAGAGAAGTCCGAATTTTTATGATACTTTGATTAGGATGTGGTAACAAACTACACAGGTTTTGAGTAAGTAAAGGAAGAAAGGAAGAAATTTACTCTTTGTGTAACATCCAGAAACTAGCATATGCCTTCTCTTTGACATTAATGGTTCATACATAACTGGCCATCTCCCAAATCTGCACACAGCTCCTCCCCAATGAGCTGCAGCTAAGGTAACAAAGAGGTGCTCGGATCCAGAGCTGCTGCAGAGAGCTCTGGACAGTAAGACTTTAGAGTCTCAGAGCACTTTGCCATGTTTTAATCTTTCCCATACTAAGCAAGGCGGAACAGGCAAAGAGATTTTATTACACCATTACTTTGAATTCATTAAAATCTCCTTTAAAAAAAGTTACCCCCGTTTAATGGCACACGGTTGGACATAGATTATCAAAGGGAAGACACCTCGTTATACAGAACTTTGTGGGGAAAATGAACTAAGAATGTCTGTACAGGGCAGTTAGTGTTTTGCTTCTGCCTAGAAAACACCGGGCTCCTTTTTAACCCCAAACCATCCACAACTACAAACCCCCAGTTTCAATAAAGATAATGATCTATATGTCAGAAGCGATGGCAATTGAATACAGTAAAACACAGGATACTCTATCGAGTATTAAAATTGTCATTGCTTCAGATACATTAATGATTAGTTAATTCTACTTTTAACACAGCCCAAGTCCCTTTCAAAAGCGATGCAGACATCAGTTCTGGTCTTGGTTTGTGCTTTTTTTTTTTAAATTTTTAAAAACCCACATGTGACTTCTGGTTCCCAGTCGCCCAGTTCCACTGTGGCAAATCCATATAACTTTCTCACTTTTTAATTAGACAAAACAGCACTCTTTCAGCACCTGCCTCTCATTATAAGTGGTGCCAACATAAGCAATACCAAGCAGCTCATCAGGTCTTCTCTTTACAGTAGCCAGAGACTCACTGTAGTTTGCATTCTGGATAATACTGCCATTCTTTTGGAAGATGTGAGTACCACAGGAGGTACTGCAGCCCATTGGAGTTCTATCTACCCTTAAACTTCCCAAGTGCTCTTTTCTCCTGTTGTGAGATTCTTCAGCAAGATGTTGAAAGTGGTTCCCCCTCCCAGCAGGGACAATGCCATTATAACAATGCTTATATTTAAATTTCAAAGCTTGTGGCCACTTGGCTATTATTAGTTTAAGACAAAAGGAGAAATGATAGTACTTTCACATGACATTCATTGTGGAAGAAAAAAAAGCCAGCCATACTTAAAATGTAAAGTGCAGAAACTCACTCCTGAGAGGACTAACATTAGCAGACAAGGCAATCATTAGACTGTGTTTTGAGTAACTGAAGCATTTTTCTCAAATGTACTTTAATTACTACTAGTACTGCCAGACAACAGCTATATTTGATCTAGATGGGAAAAATCAATTTGTCTGGAGGGAGGAAAGTTTTATATTCACAGAACTAATAATTTTTTCTTCATTTAATTGTAAAAGTATCTTTTCTGATTTCTCTTTGCAAACAGAAAACCTTTGGAGCGTGGCTACATGTACCTGTGCAGCAACCAACGCAATCAGAAAGCACTTTTCAACCCTACTTTGTTCCCACTGCAAATCCCATTCCATTCTCTACGTGTGTCTTTTCCCAGTGGTCCCTTCAGCTGGAATAACACCAATTTATCGCACATCCAGCATCCTTTTTCTCCTCTACCACTTCTAGGGTGGCCGTTACAAGTCCCCATCAGCTCCTGCTGCACATGTTAACAAAAGCCATCTGACACTGCAGGTATTTACCCGAGGTAGGGCAGCAGCAGCAGCTCTCACAATGAGCAGCCAAACAATATCAGTGTTCTTTCCATCATACATATACAGTAACATACTGCATGGACCACCACTTTAAAAAGTTTCCACAGAGCAGCTCCTATCTTTTAAGATTTTCTAATAACAAAGAGCAAGCATTAGTTCTTTTTATTTTTAAAAATAAAATAAAAAACATTGCTTCTGATGTGTTAAGATATGAAAAATAAATATCTATAAATGTTCTGAGACCCCTCTATACTCCAGCTGCACTGCCAGACAAGTCACAAACCACCAATTACAACTTGGCTATATTGTGGTGTTTTATCGCAGTTTTATCATCTGGCTCCAAGATTCATTTAGACCTGCCTTACTGCAAAAAGCAATCTTGCATTTGTAATTAGGTCTCAAAAACCATTTCACAGACAACTAAGGGGTTAGTCATGTAACTACAGAAAACAATTACAGTTGGCCAGTTTCATTTAAAACAATCCCTTGGATACTTTGCAAACCTGAGGTAATGAGTAACCGGCAGTGACATCTGTAAAGGTGACACATAACTCTGGTTTGTCCATCACTGACTGGCATCCTGAGTGTCTGCAACCAAACTGATGCTGGTAACACCGATCCTCGCTTTGAGTGAATTTGGAATAGTCCAATTTTTAACAGCTAATCTGAATCGTTAACCAATACAAGCAGCGTGTAGGTCTAGGAAAAAATAAATAAATAAAAAAGCTTCTATATATTGACAAAATGCACCCTTCATTTCCAGTTGACTTCCATCCCAAGAAGAGTCACTGATCTGCTATTCAGGAAGACTATTTCCTGAGGTACCATTAAGAATAAGGGACACCCAACAGGTAAGGTCAAGTACCATTATCTTCCTCCCACAGCCAGGAAAGGTCTTGTCCCCGGGCCCTCTCCTCTCACAGCCTCCTTGCCTCTGTGCAAAACACAACGAACACACACGTGTGCTGCTGGGCTGACACCCCTCAGACCCCAAGTTCAACACACAGAGCCCTGCCCACCTTCTCCCAAGACCACCCCAGGAAAAAGCACCACCACGAGCAGGCTGTGCAGTGGGAATTCCTTCCCGCCTTCCCACCACATCCTCCTTCCAAGAGGATTTCCATCCAATAACCTGAGAAGAATTCTAAGGGTTAAGAAAGCCACAAGTGGCTTCGTGTTCTGTAGAACAGATTTCAGGTTGTCACGGGCAAAATCTACACTAACTGAAAAAATCATTCAGCTTTTAGAAGAAAGCTATAGCACTTTCAAGAGCAAGAAGAAAGCAAAGGAGTATTTTCACACACACACACAAAAAGGAACTTGTCAATCCTGCTACAACTAAATCAACAAGATTTTATTTTACTTTTAGAATACAGATGCTAACAACTAACATTCTAATCTCTCTGGAATATTCTGCCAACAATGTAAATTATTTTTTTTTTGTTTCCACACAGGAACAATAAAACTCAAAAATTATGACACCGTGATAATTCTGTTTTCATGTATTTAAGAAATATAGATGTTAGATTACAAAGCTGTCTTAGAACACATTAGAAAAAAAACACCTTAAACTATGATTAATATCAGGACCCCAGGCAACTTCTGAAAAAAGAAATAAATAATTGCCCACCTATAGTGCATAACATGTTTTTAAAAGAGTATTAGATCACCAATATAATGTTACACCTCAGTGACTGGAAAGCAAAACTAACCCACCTTACAATGAAATAACAACAGTACAGCCCTTACTGCCCATGTTCTTCACTGAAAACTGAACCTTTCAAGGAAGGCAGTCGTATTACACCCTCTACATAAACCTGAAATACAAATTCAGATTTGCCTATCACAGTTTAAAGCAAAACTCCCCAATCTCCATCTCTGACAGCTGAAAGCGCAAGTTTCCTTTATTCTCTCTAACACACTAATACACAGCCCTCTCAGCACTCAGCAAATGATAGTATTTATGCATCAGATTCCAACACCCATTAGAACGTATAACAAACAAGCTACATTTTTAATGCTACTCCTTGAGAAACACAAGTGTTACGTAGTATTTCCCATTTATCATCTTAGACTTTAATAGCCACCTATTCCTGCTAAGTGCTCAACACTTCATATTACTCTTTGTGTACAAACCATCAGCAGCTTCAGCTGACTTTACAGCACGGAACAAGAAACACGGCAGGAACCCAGTCTCACAGCAACAAAGCCAGGAAAAAAAACCAACAAGTTCTTTTCCTGGGCTTTTCCCTACGTCTGGGTAGATTTAATCCATCAACCTCGTACGGCAAAAGTGCTTGTAGCAGCACGGTCCATCAGCTGGGAAGCAGTGCCCGAGAACTCAGATTCATAAGGTGAATAAATAAAGACTTCTATTATTCCCCTTCTCAGTCATCCAACTTCCACTAAAACACACGTACAGGGAATTTCTTTCTCCTCCTACATAATTGGATGAGCTTGCCGAAGGTTACGTTGTCTTTGCAGAAATGCAAACCTTATTTTTCAGTCTAGATCAACTGGAAATAAAACGGGCACACCACACGAAATTCACGTTTGAGGCTGGAGCAAAGGCCTTCAGTTTAAATAACTTAACTTTAAAGGTGCTTTATTTTCAAGTGAGACCGAACAAAAACCTATCTTGATCTCAGGAGAGACTGCACATTTGATGGCCCTGAGAACATTCAAGTAGAAGCTGCTATTACCTCTGTAATTTAAGATAGACAGATAAATATCGACCACTATTTATTTTAAAAAGAATTTTAATCTCCAATTTTACATAGCTGAGCACAATTCTTGTTTGTATTAGGGGAAAAACCAAACTACCAATCCACTTTACTCAATTAAGCCACCAAAGAAAAAAGTACTTTCAAATCTTGTAGGACAGGTATCACATTGGCAACTGCCTTGTGATTCTGGGTGATTCTTGATACGAAGCCTTTACCTTCATTACTGTCCCAATCAGATGCCGTTAAACGAAGAGCAGAAAGTTCTATACTGCTGCAGCCAGCATTCACTACTACTTCTTTGGTTTATGTTCTGGCAATGATAATTTTATTTTTGTAGGGCTTGATTTGCTCTTTGGCTTGCAAACTGCAAATAAGCTGCAATGCTCAAAATGTAAATGTTTCAGGTAACATTTACATTGAATCACGTTTTACTTATTACTTTAATTCTTGAAAAAAAAAAAAAAAAGTTCTATTTACCTGCAATTTCAAAAGCTCCAGCTTAGCCTTATAAAAATATCTGGGCTGAAATAGGTCTATTTAACCCCTACTCTTTCGTTACAGAGGAGAAGAATCAAGTATACCCATATTTTCCCTGGAAGACATACTGACAATGCAGTAATTACTGTTTATGCAGCACACTATCTTTGCTGTTACGATATATAAAAAGGAAACATGTTATTGCCACAATAAGATTATAATTCTAGTTCCCTCACTGAGGAAATTGTGGTTACAAGAAGAATTTTGACACATATTAGGATCTAAGGTATCGCACCGTGTTATTATGATTTGAACTCGGTATTTATCTTCGAGTGAAAGTGTGTTTTACTCGCACTCAGTGAATTTCAACACTGAAATAAACCAGGCTGCCATTCACCATTAACACCAGTTACCTACCATTCACCAGAACCGACCTTCCTGTGCATTGCCTGGGTTTCTGGGTCCTTCGAGCCAGCGTTAACAGAACTGCCCCTCCACAGCCTGGCCGAGATGCCAGCACTGGTACCACTGCTCACCCACAGTCTTTGCCAGCCGAGCAGACACCTCCAAAAAAACCCACTCTGAAAGCACATGGAAGTCCCACTGCCCCACAAGATGGTGCTAGCACATTTTTAAAGGCATTGCCACCACTGCCAACAAATGCTTGCAGGAGCCTGGAGGCCGTGAAGGGATTCTCCCAAAAGGAATTGCATGTTAGGTGTCCTTCGAAGCGTTTCAAAGGCTGCAGACTGCACTGGGGGTTCTGGTGTCACTGCCACGGCCCCCCACGCTCAACACAGGCAGTGGCCAAGCACTGGGCTGGCCACAGCCAAAGGAGACCAGTTAAACAACCAGCCAACCCTCTTACTGGCCCTGTGTTACAAACCGATGGTAAAAAGACAACTGTGAACCTTCTACCCACATACTACACAAAAGACATAAGAACTAGAAGTGATTATACACAGTGTCTGTGGAAACTACTCCAAAATTTCCAGTGACAAGTACATGAAATAAATTTTTGGGGGAATAAGTAAGTCCTTTCCACCATTTGCTTTTTTCCCTAGTTACAAATTAACTTGCAATGCTACAGGTGGAACACTGCCAGACAATTACATCTGGAATTGAAAGGTCTTTTACAACTCTGCAAAGGCAGGGAACACATACGTGTGTGTGCAGTGTATTCAGCCTGTGTCTGATATTCTACACAGAATTCCTAACATTCTGAGACTTGAAGTTTTGGTCATTTTTCTGTATGCTGACCTACAGGTTCCCTAATCTTTACATTTTTTAAAAAAACTGCTAATAAGTATTATTTCTCAGTTTCTATAAAAAACCAGTAACTCGCTTTTCTATTAAAGCACCATTATATAAGAATCAATTATAAAATGTGTATTTTTAATTCCTTTATCAATGCTTCCCTCCAAATATCGTACTACACCAGAAAGAGAATTCTTCAAGTTTATAGCACAGAAAAAGTGCTCTGAAATTAACACAAAAAAAATCCCCAAACCAACCAGTGCCTTAAATGGAAACACTCTGACAACTAAACCCAGACTAAAACTCAGCATTTTACACAGCAGCAAAGAAAGCCTCAGGCAGCAATAATAAAACAACAACACTTATTGCAGATGTTGTGTGCGTGTTGATTTTTTCCAACTATTCATGTACAGAAGAGGCACTGCCAAGCTAAAAACTGAAACAATTACTTCAATGAATAATTAATTAGTAAACGTGTGTCAGCTACTTTCTTTCTTGCTCTTAAATACCTCAGTCTTTAAATTATCACCTTAAAAGTGAAATTACAGAATTCTAACTACCATGTCTACCACCACCAACTACCTGGAATACACTCATCTTTCCCATTTTCCTAACCCAGAAGCTGGCTCAGCAGAACTATGTTCCAAATCACAAGCACTATCAATATGCCATAGTTCTGGAATAATGTTTGTGTTACAGTTTGGCCCTGAAATTTCAGCCGAGATGCTCACTGTTACACAAACATACAAAAGACAAATCTATTTCCCAGGAAGTTTAACATCTAAAATACACAAGATTTCAGTAGCAGCAAAAACAATCCATATCTTCATTCACCAAATGGGGAAACAAGATAGATTAAAAGGCTTCTGCATAATCACACTGGTCATATAGAATATCTGTAACAGACACACAAACCCAAATGACTGGTCAATATCTGGCATCTTAACCATAAGAATCCCCCAAACCATAGAGTGCTTCAGTTTGATTAACACAGGGTCAGGGATCACACCACACAATGGTTTTGCTCTAAGACAAGAAAAAGAAGAGGTAAATACAAGTTACCATCACGGGACCAACCTGACAATTACACATGACCTGAAAATGCGTGTGTAGAGGGGAAAGGAATGCATAATTTTGCCTAAGTACCTTCCAAGGTCTTGAAAAGTATGAGCAGAAGAATGCTGCCTCTGCAATAAACTCTTCCCTTTGACAGCACAAGTCATCCATCCCCTAAGAAGCTTATCAGGAGAAA
Organism: Nycticryphes semicollaris; assembly: GCA_013400055.1. Taxonomy (NCBI): domain Eukaryota; kingdom Metazoa; phylum Chordata; class Aves; order Charadriiformes; family Rostratulidae; genus Nycticryphes; species Nycticryphes semicollaris. The sequence goes on from VXBJ01005971.1 coordinate 256,539, forward strand.
ACCCCCACCCACAAAAACCCAGCAGAAAATGAAGTGCTTCAATATCAACAGGGATAACTACATCTCTCACTGCTTCTCTAAACCTCCCTCATTGAGCCATATCTTCTTTTTTTCTTTTTTCCCTGCAGCCAATAAGGAAAACCTCATGGAAATATGGGGATTACTCTACCATGGAAGAGTAAAAAAAAACCAAATACGGTAGTAACTCAGTAGAACACATGGATGAAGTCTAGAGGTATACATGATTTCAGGTAAAAAGTTTGTGTTCCCAGAATCTGGACAGTCTACAACTAATACAGAAGGACCCTCCGGAGCAGAACACAGGTGAATGAAAGCAGTGTGTGAACCTCCCCTATAATTTGCATCCTGGTGAAGGAAGAGTCAGATTCCCGTGCTTGGAAAAAAAAAGATAAAAATATTATAAACATATTTTGGATATTTACCTTCTCTCAGTTCCACATAAATGAGGCAGGAAAGCCCTGTTTACCAAACAGAATTAAAAAGTTATTTCTTAAATCAGATGAAATAAAAGGTGATTTTTACTGCTCCTAACTTTAATTCTTATATTTCTCTAGTTAACAACGGGCAATTCTTGTTCAGCAGTAGCCTGAACAGGTCACATTTAACTTGCAGCATTATGCAACAATACAGTGTGCAATAGATTTATTTGAATTACTGTCACAAACCACGCACTACGCTTATTTTTCAGATCAGGAATATTTACCTGGGACCGGGCACGTGTGCATTTTAAAGACAGTGCAGACCAAAGGAAGATTCTTTTCCAAAAGGCCAAACAAGCCAAACTGCTAATCCCAAGTTTAAAACAGCAATCACCCCTACTGGATAAGCAAGCTGCTGTAGAAGCTATAATACTTATCTTATCACAAACCCAAAGCTTAGGCCAATATTCCTAGTAAGAGAAAAAGGGATATTTGCTACCTATCAATTTATAAGCATAAACTCCAAAGGTGACTTAAGAAGATACATGAAGCAATGCCAACGTCCCATGGAGTTCACAGGCTATACATACACTATGCAATTTTAGATTAAGAAAAACTGTAGCATACATTTATTTGCCTTTCCCAGGAAAAAGATATTTGCTCTTTTACAATTTGACTAGGTCGTTGCAAATTTAATAAGATCGCAAATAATTACATTAGAGAAGGAATGAGGTCTATCTGTTGAGTTCTACGACAGTAAAACAATTAATCAGGCCTATCCAGAGTAGGCATGCCAGTTTTATCAGGCTATGGGCTCACAGGATGAAAACTCCCTCACTAAACATACACCAGCCAGACCATAGGTTTCTGAAAACAACCCGTACATTAATGCTAACTTAAAACCAGTTCTGAATCTTTGAAATGAATAAAACATACACCTCTGTGTCGGAAAACAGGGAGACCCGTTCCATATCAGAACTTACTCAGTGAGCCTTGTTCTGTCCCAACCCCCCACGAAGCTCAGAGTTGAGACAGTTTCTATAGTTTACTTTCACTTCTTGTCCCTGCCTGCCCCTCCTGTCAGCCTGACAAGAGATCTCTCTTACCCTCATAAAAACATGAAGATCTACTAAGACTCGCACCACAAGATTGTTTTGAACTTAGAACTCTGTCCATCTAAATAATATAGTTCTGAAATCACTTCTGGCATTGAGTATGCACTGAGGGCTTCCCACACAATACCAACAATTCAATTTTTTTTTTGGTACCTTTTATAGACAGATTACTTAAAGTTTTGCAATTTCAAATAATTTTCTCCAAGTAAAGTCCATTTAACAATGGCCATGACGTTGTATTTACAAGCAACACGCTAAGTGTATCTTAAAGATTCCATATATTTCAGCAACAAAATGGGAAAAATTAGTCAGGCTTAAGCATATTACCAAAAAAAAAGAGGGGAAGATGCACGTTGACAGTAGGGGAAAGCAGTTTTCACAGTGTAATCACAAATCAATCTGGAACTTGGAGATTGATCAGACACAGTAAATAAGAAAAAAACCAAGGTACCCGCAGTTGATACTCAATCAGTATTCAGGGTTTCAGTATATTTCTTATGGCCCTAGTATAGGTCCCCTTAGAAGTCTGCTAGCAAAAGCCCCTTTAAAGTCTAATTGAAAGAGAACATAAAAAGAAAGTAGGACCAAAGTCAAAAATAAAGAATGTAAACAACAGAAAGAGGTAGGTATTTGCAAGCAAGTTCTACTAAAAATAAACAGTGCAGAATACAACTTCTTAAACACAAAAGCGATGTACAATTGACACATTTCTTAGTGCAACAAATCTTAACTCTTTAGCTAAGTAATTTTTAAAAAGAATTGCCCATTCTACAAAGTTCTCAAATAAAAACTACATGTTAATAGGAAATTCAACGCCTTTAACTCTTCATGTAAAAAGGCAAACCTCTAAAAGTTATGTGGCAATATAGAGTTTATTTGAGCAAGTTTCTTGCCAAGCCAAACCATTTCTTGCCTCCCAATCATATTTACCTGAACTGTATAGGGAAAAAAAAACAAACAAACAAACCCTTCATTAATTTTGCAATTATTGTTAGGTACTACAATTTAGGACAGCAAAGTAAAGTCATTTTTTCTCTTCAAAACCCTACCCTATTAAAAATATTCTATTACAAAATGTAATACTGTTATTATGCAGAAAAACCATGCTAAAAAGGTGTTTAGTCTACAGAATTAACCAAAATTGCAGAGCTTTCTCCATGCAAGAGAGCAGCACACTTTAAATTCAGGGCTTTTTTTTTTTTTTATCCTTACAATTAACATGAGATTAAAGCTCCAGATAAAGCCCACAACGATTTCTAGCCCAAGGCCAACTCTTGTTCTGAACTGTAGGAGTGAATATAAATGAGTATCTTACCTGCTTAGTTTTCTTTCGACTTCTTTGGTAGCTTTAGCTTCCAATTCTCTGGAACAGAAAGTGGTGTTGGTTTCCATGTCAACAGTAATGCAGCACAAAGCAAAAAATAAAACTGGAGCGGGGTTAAGATACACACTGAGCTCCATATGCTGGTTTGTCAGGAGGAAACGGGGAGAGCACAGATTGCCAAGTTAATCCAGTGATATGTTTACCCAGAGCCAGCGAGGCAAGTAGAGCATCACCAGCACCAGGTATCCTTCGCTCCTACCCAACCCCGACTCCATCGGTCCAAGCACTTGAAGGAAAACAATTCTGCTGCATCACTTCAGCCCGAGGATGCCTTTAAAACACAGCAGCAAGGAAGCCCTCCTTGCCCGATCAGCCCGCACCGGCGGCTGCAAAGGGCTGCCAGCTCCGCAAGGAGCAAACAATAACGAGCACGGGAGGTCAAAGCTCGGCTCCGCGGGGAAAAACACTGCTTTTGGGCAAACGCCGCGGCCCCTCTGGGAGGGGGGAGCCCCTCCCGTCCCGGCACGGCTTCCGCGGGGAGCCTGCCCGCTGCCGCGCTGCAGCCCCCGGTCCCCTCCACCGGAGGGGCCGCCAGCCCGGCCCGCGGCTCCCCTTCACCCCGGCCCCCTCCCACGGAGGGGCTCCCTCCGCCGCACGGCCCCTCCCCCGCCCGCGGCGGCCGGGCCCCCGCTGGCGCCAGTGCTCGGCGGCGCCCGCCCTTCCCGCCGCCCGGCCCCGCCCGTTACCTCATGTATGTAAAGTGCTCGGAGTCCGGCCCGGCGTTGGCTGCGGCCCGGGCCCGGCGCTGGCGCGGCGGCTTTAGGCGGCCTGGGCCCGGCACTGCGGAGCGGGAGGGCCCGGCAGCTGCTGCTGCAGCACCGCCGCCATTTCCTGCCTCCTAACCCGGCCGGGTCCGGCCCCGCCGCACAGGAAGGGAAACCCCGCCTCGGGAAGCACTTCCGGATCGCCTGCGCTCCCCCGACATGGCGCCGCAGCAACCGCCTTAGCAACGGGGTGGGGGAGGCGAAGCGCCTTCGCCCTGACATTGAGGCTGACCCCTAGGAAGGCCGACCCCCGTCGCAAAGGCAGGCGGCCGCCCCGCCGATCCCGCGGGCGAGCCCCCTCCCCAGGCGGGTGGCAGCGGGCAGTGACGGGCACCGTCCTTGCCACAGGGGAGTCTCTGCTCGGGGCCTGGACAGACCCCTACATGAGAGACGTGAGGTCTGCCTTGCTAGGGCAGGAGCCCGGCGCAGAGGGTGCAGGCTCTGTGAGCTACAGGAGCTAATCCCAAATTCAGGGGCTTCTGCCACCTGCAGTGGCACAGCCCGTCACCCTGGCAAGGGCAGCCATGGCAGCACGAAGGGGATGAGGTGGCCTTTCGCAGTGCACTGTTACTGCTGGCCTGGCGATCACTTTTGGCTTTAGTGTACCATGGTAGTTCTTATCCCAAAAGCACATACATCATTCCAGACACTTATCTCACCAACCACACTACAGAAAAGGACATCCATTTCCCCGAGCGTTGCAGGCTGAGGCACAGAGAGAAACATAACACACGTTTCCACATAAATTTTTTCTATGTGGTACAGTGGTTTCAGGTCCTGAGCACGGCTGGTACGCTCAGCTCTGTTCTGAGACTGGGGCTTCAATAGCTACTGAGACTGATGGAAAAGAGATTTTAACATGGAAATAACCACCACTGAGTAAGACAGACCTTTCTCTTATCCTTCCACTGACTTTATTACGTTGAGGGAGGGGATGGGAAAGTATCTAGCACTTGCAAAACCTAGCTAGAAATTGATTATGCGAACATACAGCTTAATCCAAAAAGTACACAGAGAGATTCTAACTTCAAATATGAAAAGCAAAGAATATATGAGCCACAGTTCTGTGTTACGGTCCTTGACTTCACTAAAAATATCCCAGAAAATAATTTAGGAAAATCAAGCCAGTCAAAGGACTGACAGGGAATAATGAAGAGAATTAAGAACAGTAATGTCAAGAAAGAGCAAAGCTGAGAGCAGACAAAAATTCACAAATGTGCATTCTTTCAGGCGCTTCCCCATGGAGAAGGTGGAGCTACTATTGTGATGTAGCCCAAACACTGTGGAAGTGAGAAATGGAAAATTCTTAAAAATGAAAGAGAAACAATTTAATTTTCATTGTCCAAGTCCACAGAATAAATAATGGCAAGAAAGTAGCTGTTAAAATTTCAAGTTTAGTTAGAGCATTTTAAAGTGTTATTGCTGCCATCAGTAAGAAGCTTAGAATTAGAAGCTTGCTCACAAAACTACTTTGAAACTTTAAAAAAACATTATGGTTAATTTCTGCTCCCAAATTCCAATGCCTATAGGGTAAAATTAGGAAGATGCAGATGCACCCCACCTTAGCAAAGTGATAATGAAAGCGGGAATACAGATAATAGGTTTCTGCTTGGAAAATTTAACTGAGAAGGAATGAATGCCATAGCAGGTACACTGACGGTGAGGATGTATCACACTTGTAGCTACATCTCTGCAAAACAATCTTAAACCCAAAATAATTATTGAGCTATTATGTTAGCTTTCGGTCTGTGCTGTCTGGTGGCACGGCTGGGTCACTTTGCTGCAGAGTAAAAATTGTCACTGCGATGGCTGCTTACTGGCCTTCCTGCACCGAGTTTTCACCCTGCACTGGGTGAAAATACCCCAGCGCTCTGCACATCTGCTCTTCAAGGGAATAATTGTTATTGTATGTGCCTACAGTACTGTTGAGGAATTTAAATTTCTTCTCAACTCCCTTCCACTGTCCACAAGGAAATAAGCATCATCCTGTCTGCTCCACTGAGAAAAGTGGTTTGGTTGGGGAAGTTCTTGCTCTCTTTTTGCATCCGGCTTGTACATTATCACAAGCATTTACCAGCCTGGTTACAGTTGGCCTTTTTATTTTTATTACTGCTAGCAAAAAAGATGAATGCCATTTCATTCACCTGTGAAATAAATGGATGCCCTGGACAAATGAGCAATTGTCTCTGGAAATCGGCTGCAATATCAACTGTCTTTCTGCCAGCATGAATGGGGTAAAGTATTTTTCACCTGAAGAAGATGCTGTATTATTAAAGAGGAACATTTATGACAATGCAGCGTAGCCAGTGACGGTATCTTTGTCCTCTTCTTAGAGACTTAATAATACAGTGTGTGCTGCTGTGAGCCGCGCATGCATATGCATAAAGTGACGGTGTTATCTTCGATGTACTTGGAAGGGTGCTGACGATCTGAAATTGGTTTCTCAGCTTCTATTAATAACTTGTAAGTTAATTTTGGTCGTCTTTATTTTTCTTCGTATGGAAAAGTTTGGATTGCCATGTAATAGTGTGTAACTGAACGCCATTATTTCCTGACACCTGATTCAGCTTCCTGTTACTGTTTCACTCACAGCAGTCCTGTTTTACCTGCCTTTAAAGGCACTACGCTTGGTGTAGGAGGACTGCTGTTAAGTCTGTCCTCAGTTACGAAGGCTAATAAATGCATTATGTGCTCCTGTTATGTCATTTTGTTAACTGTATTATGCCACTGTCAATAAAATTCACAGTCAAGGTCTGTAGCTTGCTTTATTATTTTAGATTGTTCTCTAATTTTAGTCATGCACATGCTCCTAGCTGTTGCAGCATTGCTTCCACTCTGGCTTGTAAATACTACAGCTGGTTTGCTCTCAGTGAATCTACTGCCTTAACTAAACCCCTATTACCTACCTCGTCATCTCCTCCTCGCATCAGCGTCATGATGCCACCTCTTTCACCCTCACAGGTGGCACTTTCCTTCAGCTAAGTTCTTACAGACAGGGAACTGGCTGGTGAACCACTGGGTACACCAGGGAAATTCAAGTACCCTCACAGTGGAATAACATTTTCCTCTTTTATTCTTTCTGAGAGATTTGGGTCTGGTTAGCCTGGAGAAGTGAAGACTGAGAGGGGATCTCATCAACACTTATTAATATCTAAAGGGTAGATGTCAAAAGGATGGGTCCAGACTCTTTTCGGTGGTACCCAGCAACAGCAAGGGGAAACAGGCACAAACTGGAACACAGGAAATTCCATCTCAACATGAGGAAAAAACTTCTTTACTTTGAGGGTGCCAGAGCCCTGGAACAGGCTGCTGAGAGAGGGTGTGGAGTCTCCTCTGGAGATATTCAAAAGCAAGGGAGGGTGGTGGTGGGCAGCTCTCGAGGAGTTGTCCACCAAAAATCTGTCCTGTGGACCATGCTCTACCCATGTCTTTTGAGCTCCTTTTGTCCCTTCTGATTTCCACGCTGGTCCTAAGAGCAAGGCATTCCCATCAGGTCATCTCCAAAATAGTGTCCAGTGTTAACCACCCACTCTTGGCTGTAGCTTTAGTACGCGTTTTGTTGAGCGTGAGGTTATTTGACAGCCAAGGGCTGGGTCATCTCTTCTCCTGCTTACTACACTTCTTTAGTTCATTCTTTGTTCTTTTACTTCTGTATTTCTTGGAGCTTAGACCTCTGGACTTCTTTGCTAAGGTCCTAGTTTCTGATTCTGCCAGCAAAGGGACAGCAAAATAACGCCACTGACACACAAAGGCCAAGTGTTCGTAGGCATTACAGCGCGTCGATAGGCATCACATAACGTCCACCCAGGCTAATGCTGTGGTGGAAGATTACTCTGTCAGGAGATATTTGCCAGCTGGGCCTGCTGGAGACTTCCATCCCTCCCCGCTCCTTTCCCCTGGAGACATGGAGGTGTTTGGAAGCCGTGGCTGTGCCTCCTGGTTTCTCCCACACCTGGTGGCAGAAGCCGGGCTCTGGCTGGTGCAGCAGCCGCCTTCCTGGCCTGGATGCACCTCTTCCCTCTGGGAAGGATGAGCGGAGGAGCTGTGGTGCATAGGGATCACAGGGAAGAGCCCCACCGCTTGCAATGAGCGGAGGATTGACTCTGCTGCTGGAAAGGGATGAAGCAAAGGCTCCCTGCACAGGGAGAGCCTTCCCACAGCAGCCAGCACATCTCCCAGCGCAGATGCCAGCTCCGCTGCTTCCCTGGTCTGGCTGCTCTGGTTTGGGATTTGGGAATCGCTGTGTTTTGTGTTGTTAGCACTGCAGCCACGCTGTCAGCCGCTTTTCTGTTGTGCATTTGAATGGCTCCAAAGCACTGTGGTCATACGTGGAATTAGAAATAGTGGAAACAACTATTCAAGGGCAACCGACCTGCCCTGCATTCAGGCAGCTGCCAAAGATGGATCTTTGCTGTTACATTTTCACCACTCAGTAAACATGCCCTTCTGGCCACTGATCCCCAAATATTTCTTCCCAGCAACAGAGGTCACCACCTGCACCCTGCCAGCCTGGCACGCACGCGGGTCCTCCCCTCTTCAGATCCCCATTAACTTTCTAATTAGGATTTTCATATAATCAGAGCGAGGGAATAAACTGCAGGAGACGGAGAAACGTACTGACTGAAAATAGTTAAAAACGAGCTGGCGCCATTTCAACGTTTCCCATCCCCTCCACCCTTCCCCTTTATCTGCAGTTTGCTGTCAAGGCATCACGCAAAATGAAGGCTTCAGCGTGGAGTTGGAAAGCCGACATGTTAGAAAATACTTTCTGCTTAATGCCTGGGGAAAATAAAGCAAGGGGCTGCTTTTATAAGGCGATGCGAGACGCGCGGGCCTGGGAACGTGGAGAATTTGCCGTTAATAACCCTTTGCCGCTTGTTACATTCAGCATCATTATACAGAATGAAGATGCTGTCACGAGCAAAACAGATTGTTTTCAAAATTGCACTTGACTTAGATAATCTAAATGAGCTGATCTGACAGACAAGGGAAAACAGTCTTCTCGTTAACACAGAGGCTCTGTGTGTTACTCTGCTGAGAGGCTCCTTCCCTTGTTCATTGTGGAGCCTTTATTTACAGGATGCATTTTTAGAGCTACTTAAAAATAGCTCAGCTGATGGTAAGAGGTGGTGATATAAAGGTACTGAACAGGCAGACCTTGCTCATAAAAACAATGCCTGCCCGGGAGTCGCTCAGTTAACTCCGCCGGACTATTTATGATAGCGAGGAACATCTGGGTCTCTGTAGGGCCCATAATTAGGAGGAAAAAGCACCAATGACAAAGTTGGAAGTTGCTAACAGAAAGCACTCGGCTCGCCTTCCCAACAGCCCTGGAAAACAGCTAGGAAAAGCTTCTGATAAGGCTGACGATGAAGCAGTCGGTGCCTGGTTCTCCGGCCGCAGCAGCAACAACCATTAGATCTCTGCTCAGGAGAAGAAAATTCACTGCCTTGCCTCCAGGCTCCCAGTGCCTTCCCAGCATTATCGCTGTTACACAGAGCGATCAGAGCAGGGGAGAGCAGGCACTTGGGGTTATTAAATGAGAATTTAATCCTGCCCTTTAAATCAGCAAAAAAATTATAAAAGATAAAGAATTTCCCTGTGTTTTAAAGCTAGTCCCGCATTCTTTCCCTGATCTGCTTTTGGGAAGGCTGCCAACTGCAAAATGGAATCGCTGAGCCTGGATTTCACTCTGCATCCAGCCAATTACGCCGTCCTCACATCCCCGGTCTCTTAAATGGTGCAGTGCAATAGATGTTTCCAACCTTTATTTATTTACCAGGGCTGCATTGCACTTCACAAGAAAATCACACCGATGGGCTCGTTGGGTCTTTTCCTTTCTGCTGTTTCCTGTGCCCCGCACTGCTCAGACATTAGCGAATATGGCCTGGTCCAAATTGCTCATGGAGTCTGTGGGAGAGTTTCCCCCCAGTTCCAAAGGTCACAGCAGAGGAGGGGTCTGGCCACCGTGTGCCCTGGGCATCACCTGCCACTGCGGCCGGCTCAGCTGATTTTGCCCATGCAGAGTCTGCTGGGTCACTGTGAGCTGGCACCTCTTCCACAAACATACTTCTTTCTAGCTCATTTCTAAGGATTTTTTGCTAAATAAAAGGACAATTTCAGAAACTAGTAGGGCTCTATTTGAAGAGCTCACAGAGCTACAAACCGCTAGCCTTCACTACCCAGTGGAGATGTGGGGTCTCCTTCTCCGGAGATATTCAAAGCCCACCTGGATGCATTCCTATCCAACCTGCTCTGGGTAAACCTGCTTTGGTAGGGGGGTTGGACTAGATGACCTCCAGAGTTCCTGCCTATCCCTATCATTCTGTGATTCACCACTAACAAGAAGACGTGGATTCCACATGCAAGGGAAAGTGTTTCCCCCCTTCTTCTGCCCTCCAGTCTCAATAATTTGCCATGAACTCGATGCAGACACTGAAGTTCACTGAGGAAATGGCTTCTCCTGCCTTCAACCTTCCAGCTGCACCCACGGCAGAGCTCAGGCCCTTCCGCCAGGATTAATCCCGGCTGCTGAATTGGCGAGAGAGACGTGAGGCAGTTCTTCAGAGAAGCCACCAGAGCCACTGCTGAGGGACGGGAGTGACAGGACTATTGGAGCTGTCACCAAGGGGAAGACCCTTGAGGGTAGATGCAGAGGTGACACTGCCTGGGAGCAAAGACCATGCACGTGCTGCACCCGCAGCAGAGCAGCTCTCGCCCTCGCCCTGGGGGACGCACGCCCTGCCTGGCCAAGTACAGTTGTTTATGTGTATTTATTCTGTCCTCCCTCATGTTTAACAGGAATAAGCTGCTTTGTAATCAATGCTTATTGATCGTCTAACTCAACAACTGCCCTTTCTCAACACACTACCAGATTAACAGAAGATTTCCCCTATTTCTTTTGCACTTCTCTCTGACAATAGCACAAATGATTTCTGCTGTGCCACAGACTGCTGCTTTTTGTGCCAACAATATTCTCTGGTTTAGGCTTCAGAAAGCAATTCATCTGATGAATTTCCTAATTGCGGAGAATAAAGTGGGGGCAGGACACACGTTATTGAGCAGCACCATAGACCACAGCATGGGCTCTGGCATTGGCTACCTCCTGGGGCTGTCTCCAGGTGAGGAAGTGTCCTCATATAAAGTCACATCGGTGCTGCCAGGGAGGCACTTCCAGCCGTCATCGTGCCTGGGCCATGGCAGGCATCTATGATTTTTCTGTGCTACTCTGAACTCCTGTGCTCCTGTTTCTTCCAGCTGAACGTGGCCCCAGTCAACAACAGTTCATAGACACACAATGCACCTTATTTCGTTAATGTTTGCAAAGGCCACAGCGTGCCCTGAACAGCAAAATATCCTAAAATGTTACTTAAATAAAATGTTACTATATAGTTTATTTCCTCTGCTATATAATTGAAATAATTCCACCTTTCCAAGCAGAAGACATGCAAAAAAGTTTAAGCTTCAGGAAAAGTGACTTTAACACTCAGGTCTATTTAAAATCTAGGCTCTGGTCCTACTGACCTGGGATTGCTTCTCTTCATATGTACAAATCCAGAGGGGCTTTGGTGACAGTGGCTGAGGTGTGAGGCTGAAATGCAGCAGCTGGTTTTGGCCATCACATGACAGGCAAGATTTTGCATTGTGCTTCTGAATGCCAGCCAGCTCATTCCTTACCTAGTCAGAGACCAAAACAATTCTTTAAGGGTAAGTTAGCCCAAAGAAGCTGCTTTAATTTATCCTCATTTTTATTTATTAATCAGACCAACAATGATCTGATGTTGTCCACCCTCCACACCAGGTAGGATCAGCTGTAAAGCTTTGAGGTGAGAGAGGATGCACTCTACAACAGGCTGCAATGAATAAATGCAATCACTTACAGCATCTGGAATGATAAAGAAACGCACCCAGAAGTCATGCTGTACAGTTATTTATCTGTAGGAACTGGCTCACTGATGGCTCTGAAAATGCCTCCCTGTTCCAGACAAGGAAGGTGGACATGTACGCATGACAGTGGCTCTGCTGAGGTATGGTTATTTTGTTATGTTTTTCTTCCATTTAAAAACATTTATAACTATGTATTTGGGAATCTAGAGGAAAAAAAAAATAATCTCACCTTTTAATTACCTGTTCCAATTGTCTGTTCCAGGTTTGTCCCTACTCCCTGCAGTCCCACTTATGGTGCGGCGCCTGGAGCGGCATGGCCACGGCTCCCCGCTGGCAGCCCCTGTGCAGCCACCGCCCTGGTGGCAGGACTCTGGTGATGGGCAGCATCACTCTGGCATGGAGCTGTGAGCCTCAGCCCCAGCCCAGCACACGTCTCCAGGTCAGCAAGGGAAAGAAAGCCTGCATACCCAGACCCCACACCCTAGATTTTGGTACCTGGCAGGTTGATAGACCAGAAATGTGACATCTGGCTGGATGGCTGCTTTCTAGAATGGGTGACAAGCACCAACTGCCCAGCACAGACCTTTGTCTGACACTAATTTATCAAGAATTATGATTTTTCTTAGGCTTCCCTTTAAAGAAGACTTTCAAACCCTGTATTTGTCTTGGCCATCATTAAAAAATGATGATGCTTTCTGGGCTGCACCAAGAGAAGCGTGCCCAGCAGATTGAGGGAGGTTTCTGCCCCTCTGCTCTGGTGAGACCCCACCTGCAGTGCTGCATCCAGCGCTGTTTGGAGCCCCCAACAATAGAAGGACACTGACCTGTTGGATTGAGTCCAGAGAAGGTCAGAAAGAGGATCAGAGAGCTGGAGAGAGCTGGGCTTGTTCAGCCTGGAGAAGGCTCAGGAAAACCTTTTAGACCCTTCCAGTACCTGAAAGGGCTACAGTAAAGATGGGGAGGGACTCTTTATCAGGGATTGTATTGACAAGATGAGGGGTAATGGTTTTAAACTGAAAGAGGATAGATTTGGATTAGATATTGGGAAGAAATTATTGCGAGGGTGGTGAGGCACTGGCCCAGGTTGCCCAGAGAAGTTGTGGCTGCCCCATCCCTGGAGGGGTTCAAGGACAGGCTGGATGGGGCTTTGAGCAACCTGGTCTGGTGGGAGGTGTCCCTGCCCAGGGCAGGGGGGTTGGAACTTGATGATCTTTAAGGTCCCTTCCAACTCTAACCATGCTGTGATTCAAGGAGGAAATGGGCCACACCTGCACATGTTACCTGGGGGGGTCACCACCGCCTCTGCCTCCTTCCCACCTTGTCAGAGCAGTCCAGCCAGCAGCAGCACAACATGTCCTCTGTCAGAGACAGGCTCTTCTCCTTTTGCTTTTAAAAAAAAAATGGGCAGTCCTGGGTGAGACTTCAGCTGGAAGCCAAACCAAGCCTGCTGTGCACGTGTTCTCTGGGAAGAAGCCACGTAGCCTCTCTGACAGTCACTCAGGGGCATTTTGGGCTACCAAAGCGCTGAGCTGTCCCTGCAGGTGCCTCTGTGCCCTGACCCTGCAGGGAGATTGACCTGCTCCCCAGTCTACTCCACATGCCTGAGAGGGGAGTCACGGGGATGGGCTGGAGAGGATGAGCATAGAGCATTCCCTTCAATTATTCATATGCAGTGCTGGATGGCATGCAATTTCCTGCACTGGGACGTAGGAAAACACATCTAGGCTGACACCATGACTCCAGTGAAATGTGTCACGGGAACTGTAATGGTAGAGTGGTTTATATCTCATCATAATGATGCAGTAAATTACTTAGAAGACTGTCTGAGGTTTAACAAGATGAAAGGTCTTTCCTGTGAGACCTTTGAGGCCAATAGCTTTGTGCCCACTTCCAGCTGCAAACAGGCTGTGAATGATGTGGCCCAAGGCTGAAGAAGTCCCTGTCCTACCTGCTCCCCATAGCAGCAGGGCAGAAATCTCAGCATGACTGCATGAGCTTTGGACAGACAGAGCTACCTGTTCCCCTGCAGTTTGTCTGGCCTTTTGATTTGCAATCAAGAAATCAAGCCCAAATACTCAGCAGGTCTGAAGAACATAACTTTGTAGATCAGGCATATGCAAATCTCCCCACTTCCTTCTGGGCAGGAGAGATGTTTTGCTCCAGGCACCCAATACATGAAAAAGCTGCATCATGCTACCGATTTTGTGCACATCATCTGAGGGCACAAGCTACCTGGAGATTAGTTTTCCAAGAACACTAATTTAAAAATGGTTTTGTCACGATTATTTAAATTGTTCCTAAGCACACCTGAAAATGTATCTATTTGCTGCATCCAGATGTCAGTGCAGCAGAGCAGAGATTCTCACTATGAGACAGGCTCCAGAGTCATTCTGATAAGGGAGGAGAGACCTGAGGTCTCCTGCTCTGGACTGACACTGACATCTCTGCCTTCCCTGTTACCAGATGTGCCCTGCATGGATCTAATTAATTTCAAGCCTGTGTTGACTTGTCAAAAATTGCAGGGTATATCCCAAGTATTTAATTCATTTTTGTCTATTTTCATTTGCATCTCTTACAAAAGGCTTGGTTGGTTGTTTTTTTTTTTTTTTTAAACTTGGGCTTTTTCTCAATAAGCTGCTTTTGGTTTTCCCTTTCAGGCTGGTTCTGAGTGTTACAGACTTTCTAAGAGCACAGCTGAAGAATTCTTCCTTTTTCACCACACTGCATTTGCTTAGAGACAGGCTGATGGGGGGTTTAGAGAAGTTGCACTTTCAGTTAGCCGTAAATGCTGTATTTTCACAAAACCAGATAGTTTTACCTTATTAAGACTATCCACATTAAATCATTGGAGCTAAACAAAAAGTAAAGACTGCTCCTAAATTCATGGGGATTTTGGGGATAAAACTAGGGCAATTCAGGCTCATTCTACTTCGACTGTGATGGTTTCTGTTAGCAGCTCTTTGGGTGCCAGTGGATGGCACCCAGCAGCCGGGGCAGTGCACGCTGAGTCCCCAGGAGAGGCCTCCAGCATCCCCCAGCCCTTTGGGCTCCTCTCCTGGGGCTGGCAGCCCACCCTCACCACTCCAGCTGCCATGCCTAGCCCCAGTCCTGCACTCCCAGATCCTCCTCCAGGCACTCCCAGGGCTGGAAAACTTCTCTTCCTCCTCCTGCTGCCAGATAAACTCCCTGCAACCAGAGTCACGGGACTGGCTGCCCAGCTCCTGCTGCCTTCCAAGGACGCCTTTATCAGAGGATGGGCTGCTCCTGGAGATATTTTATTTCTGGACAAGGCTAAGATATGTGGCTTCTGACCTTAACAAAGTGTTCACTGTTCTCCAGTCACCCTCTCCTTTTCCTCCTGCTTCACTTTGTGCTCCGAGAGCATACAGGGAGGCCCCGGGGAGAGCCAGGACCTCAGCAGTGACACTCCATTGCCCCCTTTTGGGGCCCCCTTTTGTGTCCCCTCCCGGCTGCCTCCCCACACCGTCGGGAAGGTTCTCCAAGAAACCAGTCAACGGGAGCCGAGGACCACAGTGCCTGGAAACCAGGGGCTCCACTAAACCTGCATCGATATACCTATATATGCATGTGCCTACTTTTGCATATACCTTTGCACACTTAAGCAGATGTGTAATATCATCACATTTTCTAAGCCTTGAACTCCCTTAGAAACAAGGGGGGATACTGCAATTAACGGATCACACCCTCCAGCAAGCTGACTTCAACCCTGCCTCCTTTGGCGGGAGCAGCAGCCACGGGAGGGAAGGAGCAGTAAGCTGGTGGCAGGATCCTGGCTTTGGGCTCTTTTTTCACTCCAAGCAGTTTTTTTCTCCAGCCCAGGGGCTGGGATCTCAGCTATTGGGCTCTACAGTTCAGCAAATCCAGCTGTATCTGAACCTTGTGGAGAGGGTTGCTCTCAAAATGACACATCTGACCGTGAAGGAAAATCTCAGGTACGCCTAGATAGTGGGAGAGAGAAAGAAAATGTCTCCCCCCTGCTCGTTCCTGCCCGTCCCACACACTGAGGCTGGTGCAGACCCATTTTTGCTGGCTCTGAGCAGGGTGATCTCCTGCCTGTGGGGCTTTTCCTGGAGCCCAAGTGACAACCAGCTCCACCGAGCAACTCCACTTTAGCTTGGGGAGGGGGAGGCAGGAAGAAAAGCCAAGAAACAAAGTGTTTCTCGCCCCGACTGAATCACAGATATTTCTGACCAGCTATTTCACCAATAAAACAAAGGCTGCTTTGAAATGGATGCCTGGCCTGGCCGGCTGCCAGCGCCGAGCAGGAGACAAAGGCTGGGAATACAAATGCGGTGCTGGAAGTGGCGAGCCAAGGATGCCTCTGCGGCAGGGAGAGAGCGTTGTCATGGAGACCACGGCAGCCAAACTGGAGGAAGGAAAGGGAAGGACCCACACTGGGATGGACTGGGAGCCACCAGAGCCAAGGGACAGAGGCAGCGGTCCCTCCAGTGCCCAGATGAACACACCCCCCCAGAGAAGGGGGTTACACCCAGGAGGCAGGACCAGATGCCGGCTCCTTGTCGTGCTGGTGCCAGGGACATGGGCTGCCCTGGTGGACAAGGACAGAGAAAGGGGGTTCTTGCAAAGCAGATGTGCTTTAAACAGAAAATTGGGGGTTCTTGTATGGCTGCTGAGCACTGGGTTGACTCCATGAGGTGCCCCATCACGGTCCTTGTCCACACTCCCTGCACCAAGGGATGAGGCAGGAGAACAGAGCAGCTCATCTATGAATAGGTCAGTTATAAAAGATCGACAGCAGCTCTCACCTGGGCAGAACAAAGCAGTCTCAGCTCAGAGGAAAAGTGCTTTCTCCACACTCTGTGCAGCTCTCCAGTTGTAAAGCAGGCAAGTGAAGCTGCTGCGTGCCCACAGGACAACTGCAGCAGTGGCTTTCCCAAGATGAGAGCCTTAGGATGGGGCAGAGGTGGGGCAGGTCAGGCAGGAGAGGGGCCATCCCATAGCCCCATATTCCTACAGGTAAAAAACCTGTACACAGGACACAGAAGGTGATTCCTTGACCCCCTGAGGATCGTGATCAAATCTGAGCTTTTTACATTCAGATCACTAAAAAGGCAGGTTTTAGTCTCTGTTGTAGTGGTGGGTTAGATGGTTATTAGCTTTCCCCCATTGCCCACAGCTATATAAACACACCTTCTGGCTGGGTACCCAGATACCACAGAGACTAGTAAAAAGGTCAGCATCCTTACAGACTGACCGAGGGAGAGCTTCCCCCTCAGTCAGGAGTAAAAGTCAGGGTAAAATAGCCAAAAGTGTTTAAAGGTGAGATAGAAACCATATGGAGAACTTCTCCCAGTCAAGAAGTTTTCCAAAACTTCATGAAGCCCGCCAAGGCCCCTGCTGGGCTGGGCTGACTTAGGCAGGAGGGAGGTCTTTCCTGCCTGGAAGGTGCTTGGACTGGTGGGATTGGCTGTAGAGAACTGCACCCATGTCTCCATGCTAAAATCACAGTCTCTCTCAGACACAGCAGAATTTGTCAGTGCACTGCCAGTGCTGTCTTCATCTGCGAAGGAAAGCTCTGTGCTGCCCAAGCAAATTAGAGCCAGCCCACAACAAACGGGTGTGTGTGCTCCTACAGCTTCCACAGCTGCTGAGGGCATGTGCTAGTCTAAGGAGAGGAGAAGCAGAATGAATGGCATCCTTCAAGCTGACTGTGAAAATGGGGGAGGAGTGAGGGGATATAAGGATCTTCCCCCCTCATTTCATCAATGCAAAAGCTGTCTGGGCGGGGGAAGAATTGCTTTAATTGGTTAATGCAGCAGGCACAAGCCCCGCTGGACTGGCCTGGGCAGCAATACAGACTGAGCAACCTGCTCAGCACCTCCTGCCCCTGCAGAGCTCACAAATGATCTGAAAAAGATGTAACAGTCGCCATGCAGAATTATTTCAACAAATTGTGGCTGGTGGACTGAACGTGATTTCTCTGCCTGATACTGGCGCAGGGTGATTTACCACTTAAAACACAGGAACTGCTCCCAGGTCCATTCTGAATAGCCTGCAAGTCCATGCAAACAGCTCCTGTGTCCTGCTGGCATCTGGGCTGAAGCACCAGCCAGGTGGAAAAAGCATGGCTTTTCTCCACTGCAGGCTGGAAGCACACCCTGCCCTCACTTTCTGCCTGCCAGAGGCTCACATCAGACAGGGGCTATCACCAGCAAAGACCAGGTCACCAGGGCCACCAGGAGGTCTCTGCTCCTCAGCAGCACCCACCACCAAATCTGTGACAGCAGCATCCCAGGCAGGAGGGAGAGCTCCTGGATATCATCCCACTGAGCCCTCGTGGCCAGACCCCCCCGCTCTGCCATGGAGGACCCTTCACCACTGGTAACTGGGAAGTGTATGGGAAAATAAATCCCGTGCACCTCTCGTAAATCCCAAAGTCCTTGCCAGTTTCACAGAGCAGGTAAGGAAGCAGGAAACAAAACATCATTTTTTAAGCAATGGGAGGCACTCAGGTGCTGCCGTGATGAGGGCTATATAAATAGCTAGAAAGACATATTAGACAGAACAGAACACACTGTCAGCACACGACAAATAATAAACGAACGATAAGAATCCCCAGGGAGGCACTTTTCTAATAAATGACATTTTGATCTATAGCTTTAACAACTCATCCCAAGCCATCATGTACTGAATTAGGAAAAGGAAACCCGTAGCCTGCCCTGTCAGTCCTGAAGAGGGTCAGAGAGGCATAAATATAGCTGTGTGGAAGGTAATGAAGACATTTACTGCGCTCACAGAGTGCCCATTCCGCCAGAATTCCTTGTCAGCTTTACTGCTGATAAAAATAAGCAGCTAGTTTTCTATTTTCAATATTGAGCTGCTAATGCTCCTGCAGCTGCCCTGGGCAGAGGAGCCAGCTCAGCCCTGCCCTATGCTCCCTTTTATTCCTGCCCCTGCGGTCTCTACAAC
This sequence comes from Nycticryphes semicollaris, assembly GCA_013400055.1. Lineage (NCBI taxonomy): Eukaryota > Metazoa > Chordata > Aves > Charadriiformes > Rostratulidae > Nycticryphes > Nycticryphes semicollaris. The sequence goes on from VXBJ01005971.1 coordinate 275,080, forward strand.
ACACCGTGAAACAACGGCAAAAGCAACCAGAGTGTCTTCACAGTTTAAGTGTAATTAATGCCTTCTAGCAGGCAAAAATCTTGAGGCAGGTATTTTTCCATTTAAATTAAGTCCATGCTACCTCTGCAAACGTGCTGGAAGTCACCACCGTTTCCAGGCAGTTGTGATAAACCAGGATGTGGTTGCCACGGCTCTGAAGGCCAAAGAGCCCCATCCCCACCAAATCAATTAGCAAACACCTTCTCCCAGCCCTCTCAATAGCAGCCTCTGATCGGCCATCTCTGGGTCTCATTTGTTCTCGTGTAGCAATCAAAACTTCATTTATCTTATTTTAATTAAAGCTAAAAAATTCAGTAGCCTTCCATTTCTCTCATTGCTTTACAGGAGGAAAAAAAGCAGAATAAAGTGATGGTATGGAGAGAAAGGCCTTTGAAATAAACATGTGCCGATTCCATTGGCTTCTATTTAATATGTAGCCCTTTCCTTAAAAGAAATAATTATGTTTCAAAACCTCCTTTCCCTGTTCAGAGAGCTGCCTCTTTCCACATTAATGCTATTTGCATGCGCCATCTCCTCCTACCCTTCAATAATTTAAACCTTCATTTTTTATTCACTCAGTTGTCAGATTCATTTACATATCATATATCTATATTTAACACTGAGTTCGCTCGCCTTTTATTTTTTTTTTAAACAGGAAATAGATTTCCCTTCTAATTTAACAACATCTCGGGGAACGGCTTGGCTGTGAAGAGAACATTACTTACATGTGTGGCAGTCAGCAGCGATGCTAAACTCCCGTTTGATGGGAGGCAGAAATGCTGACCGGGGCTTGGCAGCCTCCCGTGGCCAAGCCCAGACCTTCCCTCTTCTCCACGGGAGCTCGGGCTGAAAGCGCATCCTCCTCTCCGTGTTCAGGGAGAGGAAAACGACCTCGTTACCTGCCGCGGGCCGGGGCCAAGGGAGCGCGTTGGCAGGGGGATTGCTCCAGGCTCCCACTCAAATATTTGCCGTGGTTTGACATCTCTGCCTTTATTAATAGCGCGATGGCAATTAACGTGATTGCTGTTAACACTTTTTGTTAATTGTCGGGTTTGTGGCATGTGTGGCTGCCGGCGGGGTGGGGGGGTGGCACGCCAGGAGCCTGCCCGGATGGAGTGAGAGGGTCGGCATCCCAGGAGCCAGAAAACCCCTTGCACGGGTGTTGATCCTGCCCTGGCTGCAGCCACAGGGGCTCTGGGAGGGCTCACATCGGGGAGGTCCTGCCTCTGCACTTATTTAGGGAAGGCACTGAGAGCTCAGGCTGACCTTCAAGGGCATCCAGCCAGGTCTGGCACAGGTTTGTGCCCCAGCAGACGCAGGGGTGATGGAGGAGATGGCAAGCAGCCCGCAGGATGGCTGATGGCCCAGCTGGCCACACGGGTGGTGCTGGAGAGGGATGAGCCTGGCAGTGAGCCCTGGTGTGGGGCAAGCCTCGGGAACAGGGTATCTGTGGGGAATTCTGCATTTGCACAGCTTGGGGCTGGCTGCCTTGCAAAGGGGTGTGTGTGTGTGTGTCCTCTTCAGCTGTCTCTACCATAAATTCACTCAGAAAACCAAGGGAAATCACCAAGTAAGGGTTCAGCTGATGTTACAGCTCCATCCGGAGAGCAACTGGCACTTCCCTGTATAAGCAGTCATGACGGAGCTCTGGGATCAGCTGGCTCTGACATTTCAGAGAGGCCTCTGCCTGCTGGCTGCCCACCATGACCCTGGGGAACAAGGGGAGGCAATGGGGGAACACCAACCAGGTTCCTGTAGAAGACTATGGAGCAAGCCCATACGGCAGCGCCTGGAGTGAGAGCTGTGTCAAGGCCACGCTGGATGGTGGCATCCACCTTGGTAACCCAACCACAGTGGATGGTGGCATCCACTACGGTGAGAGTCACAGCTGTGACAGGAACAGGGCATTAAATCCTGAATCCTACCATTCCCAGTCCACTGACAGCAGCCTTTGGTCACTGAGAGAGGTGAAGAGCCAAAAGCCCCCTTCTCCATCCTGCCCAGGCTTTGGTTTTGGACCACCCTGGCCTGTCCATGAGTATCATGGGCCCCTTAGAAGGCATACCTGTGGAGCTAGGATAAAGAAGTGTGTAGCAGCATCTGATCTGTCCCATGAGTGGACTATCATGGGAAAAAAAGGGTTATGTTCACGGACGATAGGCTTAGGACCTATGGAAAACAAACAGTATTAAAGGCAATTTGAAATAGAGGACATGAATGTGAAAGGGGTAAATCAAAGAGTCGGTCACTGAGAAGAGGCTCAGATCCCCCTCCCTCATTTTCCACATTACTAGAAAAAACAGTGAACTGATATCAGACAAATGAGCCCTCTGGACCCAATTTTTCAAGTTAATGAGCTCCCCTTACAGCTCTTCCCCAGAACGGAGACTCCCAGCACCTACCCTTTGCCACAGCCTCTAATGAGCAAAGCCACCATCATCTATCTCAATATCTGCAGAGGAGATGGCTTCTGGCACGGACAGAGTGAGTGTGCAGGGGAGAGACACCCTCTCACCTCATCCCATGGCAGGCAGCACTGGCAGGGCAGGCACTGAGCCAGCAGCCTTGAGGGACCTGCAGCACCTCCAGACGGGAGCGGGCACGGTGTCTCTCTAACCCAGGGACTGCATTTTGGCTGGTGGAGGGGTGTGCTGCCTGGGGCAGCTCTGTAAAAGATGCCACCTGGGACCTGCTGATATTTTAAAAGCCAGGACGTTTCAGTGGCAGCTGCCATCTGAGTGAGCACTGACAGCTCACCCAGCGAGCCCAGTGCGTTACTGCCTCTCCCAGGCTTTCAGCATCAACCTTCAGCTGAATCGGTGTGTTTGCCTGGTTCAAAATAACCTCTTGTTTCAGGAGGAAATTGCTTTTCTTGCCCCCAGGAACCTCTTTGCAGTCTTAGTCGGGAGATTTCAAATGGACTTGAGAGTATTATTAAAATTCTCCCTCGTAATTGCCCTTTGAAAGGCTGCAGAGAGGGAGGAGAAGGAGGTGCAGGACAGGGCTCCTGCACTCGCATCTCTCTCCTACTATTATGGTTAAATTAACAGGGATTTTTTTGTAAATTGAAGACTAATTTTCTCTTGGGAATAGATCATTAAATTACAGAATACTAATGAAAATTTACAGCATCTGGAGGAGGGGCTGGGGGAGGGGCAGAGGGAGCATTTTGTTGTTTTTTTTTTTTTCCTTTTTTTCCTGGCCCGGCTGGCCATGGCCACATCCAGAGGAGGGGACCTGCAGCATCCCAGTCCAGGAGCAGAGGAGCTGGGAGAGGAGACAGACACATCCAATGGGAGCTTGGAGGATGGTACCAACAACCCCCCCCCAGCCCACGGAGGATACACTTCAAGGACAGGCCTGCAGACCCTGAGAAAGGCAGCGATGGGGGACGAGACCCTCCATCCTCTTGTGCCAGCGGTGGGAGCTTGGCTGCCCATCGCCATCCTCTCCTCTGACAGCTTTGCTTCCCCAGACAGGGCTGCAGGCAGCGTGCTGGCAGCGAGGGGCCTCCTTCACCCCCGCACCGTGCCCATCACCCCTCCTCAGGCCTGCCCTGCGGCGGCGGCAATGACCATCGCCCTGGCAACAGCGCTGGCTGGAGATGCAATGCCTCACGGATGTATTAAAGAACAGCGGTTCCACTTGACGGCCGTATTTTTCCAGTCGAACTCAATTTCTTTGGAGCAATGAGGCTCAATAGATCTGGGAGTGTGGAAGCGAGGAGCTGCCTTTTGGGGAGGGGACACTTGGGAGCATTATGTCTGGGGGCTCGGAGTGAGGAAATGCAGATTTCTTTATTGCTTTGATCATACATAATTTAAATATTCAAACTACTCTGGAATTCATTGAATTATACATGAATTGCACAGGCAGCATTTTTGTAACTCCTGAAAGGCATTAATACTTTTTTTTTTTTCTCTCCTGTCAAAACCTTGTCTAACCTTAAAATATTTTTTTTAAATTTTTAAAAATCCAAATCAGCTGCATCCCAAATCGCCTTGAGAATGGCTCTCGTGCCAGCTGGTAATTCCACTGAATTTATGAGTGATTTGGTGATCACGGTTTGCCATGGGCTGTAATTTAATGTATCTTCCAGCAGTGTTTAGGGTCAGTCTAGCACAGTGGGAGAGCTCCTCAGAGCCTTACCTCCCCGTCTGGGTGCTCCAGCATCAGCCATGGCAGCAGCCGCTGTGGATCCCCCTCCGGCATCAGGGCTGCACCCTGGGTTGTGCCCTGGCTCCCTAGGATTGTTTTGGGGCACAAAGCTTGTGGAGCACTGGTCACCAGGGCTGAGCTCCTGGCCTGGCTGGTGAGGCCAGAGAGCAGACCCCAAACCAAAAGGTGTTGAAGGGTGACCCCAAAAGCAAAACTTCTTCTATTCAGGGAGACAGAGCTGGGTAAACTAATCCCAGGACTGGGCACGGATTAATTTCTGCACATACCAATAGGAAAAACATGGCTGTCTAAAACTAATCAAGGCCAGAAGCATTTAAAATGGTCTCACAGGGGTGCTGTGGCTCTGGCAGGTTCTTCACGCTGCACCAAGAGCCGCAAGTGTACCCAAAATTATGCTGCTGCCCTCGCTGCTGTGCCCAGCATGTGCTGGCCCTCCGTTTGCTGCTCCTGCCCTGCCAGCCCCTGCCTCCATCAGCTCAGCTGCAGCAGCAGCTTTTCTGGGCAGGAGGGTGAAGCTCAGCCCTGCTGTCACCAGCTGGGGGAAAGGAGAGACTCCACGACAACTGAGCATCCCTTTCTCCTCCCCGCACACACCATCCCTCTTTCCTGTTCCCATTTTCCATGGCACTTTAAACCTGGAGTGCGGGGTGTGCTGCGTGCATCTGGCCCTCAGATGGCAGCTTGTGTCTGTTAGTGAGCCAAGCAGCCAGATGTTTCGGGGCAGGAAAGACCACCACCAGATGTTGCTCTGCAGATTGCTGTGAACATGCTGCACGGCTGACAACACAGGCATGGCAGGGCCATGAGTGTCTGTTGCCTTGAGCAGACAAGGAGGGATGCAGGGCTGGGAGAGCTCCTGGGTCCCACCAGCATCCAAGATCCTGCCTGCTGCTTCTTCTCCAACCCAGAGCTGGATCCACTCACACAGAGGAAGCAAAGCTGCTCTGAAAAACATCCAGGGTCTGGTGAGAACTAGGACTACAGAGAGATCTTCCTCTCTCTCAGGAGATGCTGACATGTAAATGCTGAATCACACATCACTTTTCTTTTGTGCTTTCTTTTGCTTTTGCTGGTCCCACCTGGTGCACCACGTCGCTACGTGGCTGCCTCCCAGGAAAGCCTCATGGGACATGGCTACAGGTGCTGTTAGCTGGGACTGAACTGGGAAGCGTGTTGTCTGGCTAAGAAAACACAAGGTATGCAACACAGCCAGCCAAAACCTACCCTACCTCTAGCAGAGTTTAAGACAGATCAATTAACACCTGAATGAGACATGTTTTCCCTCCCAGGATGGACAGGGAGCCTGCCCTGTTGTTTCCATTAGACCCAGTAACGAACTTCCCAGGCAGGGATGAAACCAGGGAGCACTTCTGTGGCCTGCAGGATCCTCATTTCCAGGGAGAACATTTTCCATCCCCAGAAAACTCTCTGGGGAGCAAGAAAGAGCCTGGAAGAGAAGCAGGGAATATGCAGAGCCCTGTTTGCAGTCTTTCCCTAGTTAACTCACTCTTCATTATCCTTCTCTACCCTTTTAATTTCTCTCTAAACTCAACCAGCTATTGCTGTTCAAACTGAAATAATTAATTGGAACAAAATTGCCACTGTAGGAGAAAAGAATGATTAAACCCATCCAGCGGACAATGGGGCAATCATAGCCTAAGCATCTAATTACAGGGTTAGAGAGTGTGGATGCGGGGATAATAACAGAGCCTTTTGTAAACTGTGGCTGGATGAGCTTGGAGGAGGGTCTGTGCTTGACTTCACTCCAGGTTTAGTGCATGATTCCTGGAGTAAAGATACAAATGCAAGAATAAAAGATCATTATGGAGTGAATGCCCACAAAGGTCTGCTGGAGAAACAAAGAGCAGCGGGAGCACAAACACCTTCCTGAGCAGCTCTGTCTCGGCCGCACACATGGGACCTGCTCGAGGTGTGAGCCATTGCAGAATGCCAGGGGAGGTTGGTCACCAAGACTCTTAGTTGCAGCAGCACAAATAATGGTGAGTTTAACTGAGGAAATTAGCAAAGCACATCTCACATGTGTGCTTACCGGTATCCATGTACAGAAGGTCACTCATTAAGAGCTACCACCAGGAATCACACCGTCAGGAAGTCCAGGCGGAGCACAGCATCTTGTCAAGCCCGTGGTCATCACCAGGGCTTGTCCCAAAAGGCATGCTCTCTCCAAAACCTGGAGGCACCCTTGACAATTGCACAATTGCAGGGGAGTGACCCTGTAGACCCTCTGTGAGAGCCATCGGTGGCAGATGGAGGTTGCCCTCCCAGATAACAGCCCCAGAACTTCTGGATGTATCCCTGGTATTCCAACCCCCCTGCCATGGGCAGGGACACCACTCACTAGAGTAGGTGGCTCAAAGCCCTATCCAGCCTGGCCTTGAACACTTCCAGCATCCACAGCTTTTCTGAGCAACTTGTTCCAGTGCCTCACCACCCTTGCAGGAAAGAATTTCTTTCCAGTATCTCATCTAAATCTCCCCTCTTTCAATTTAAAACCATTACCCCTCGTTCTATTGCTACACTCCCTGATCAAGCAGTGCTGTGATGGTCTGGGAGACCTCCCCACAGAGCAGCTGGACAAGCATCAGGTCAGGAGAACAGGAGGAACCACTATAAGGGGCCAACTGCGTATTTATGTACTGGGAACAAAGCGAGTCGCAAAGAAGGGAAGAGGAGTACCCACAGCATCGCACAGGTGATGGGATGCACACCTGAGTGTGTGCCTTTGGGGACACTCAAGCCCTGCACCCTTCCCATCCTCCCCATGACTTAGAGCTCTGCATTGAACCTGCCACATCAGCTGCGGAGCAGAGGCCACCTCCTCCCACGCCTGCTGAACCGTCGGGTGGCAGAGAGTTCAACAAGCCACCTTGCTGGCCCAAAGTAAATGCCACCAATCACCTTGAGATGGTCAAAGCAGCAGGAAAAGCAGAGAGAAATCCTTTGTTTGGAGTTGCTGTGCCCTGCCAGGCTCCCGTGGGAGCTCAGTGACCAATGCAGGCCTCCCCCCTCCCCTTCCCACACCCCATACTGCCCTCCCCACTCACATTAAAACACATTTAGCAGCCAATCAGGGACCTGTGACTTCCCTTAATAAAGACATTTTTCATCTCCCCAATCTCAATGAGAGTGAGTTTAAAGTGGTGTGAAATTGCAAACGGTCACGGTGGGCTAGTGGCGGAGGCTTCCCCAGGTATCCTGGCAAATGGAGTTCCAGCTGCCCAAAGCATATAAATCTTGAGCAACTACAAGTCATTTTGAGTAATAGTTCATTTTCTGATTTAATTTTGACTGTGACCGGAGCTTCTAAAAGGCTTTTTCAGCAATGGGCTTGTCCCTGGGGAACTGGGAGGTCAATCCCGAGAACTAAAGGTAGAATATAGGAGGCTCCTCCTTGGCTTACGGCTGGATCCTTGGGGCAAGACCATCTCAGGAAGGTTTCACTTCATGCTGAGTTTCCCTGTGCCTTCCAGACAGAGCTGGGGAGGAGGACAGGGGGATTATCTTCACCATGACCCAAGCCCTGTGCTCTGACACAGGCCAGGGCGCACATGGAATCACAGAATTGTCAGAATTCCCCTCTAGAGACCATCTAGCCCAACTCCCCTGCTAAAGCAGGGTTGCCCAGAGCACATCACTCAGGACTGCATCCAGGTGGGCCTTGAAGGTCTCCAGAGAAGGAGACTCCACACCCTCCCTGGGCAGCCTCTGCCAGGGCTCTGTCTCCTTCACTATAAAGAAGTTTTTCCTCATATTTGAATGGAACTTCCCATGTTCCAGCTTGTGCCCATTGCCCCTTGTCCTGTCACTGGGAACCACTCAAGAGTCCAGCTCCATCCTCCTTCAACCCACCCTTCAGGTACTTGTAAACATAGATAAGGTCTTCCTTCTCTTCTCCAGGCTCAAGAGTCCCAGCTCTCTCAGCCTTTCCTCATCAGGCAGATGCTCCAATCCCTCCATCATCTCTGTTGCCCTACACTGGGCTCTCTCCAGTAGTTCCCTGTCTCTCTTGAGCTGGGGAGCCCAGAACTGGGTGCAATATTCCAGTTGTGGCCTCACCAGTGCAGAGTAGAGGAGAAGAATGACCTTCCTCGAACAACTAGCCACACTCTTCCCTACACAGCCCAGGATTCCATTGGCCCTCTTGGCCACAAGGGCACATTGCTGGGGCAAGGGCACACGTCTGTTCAACCTCAACACAGGTCCTCTGTGTAGGGAAAGGCTCCCCATGGCATCATTTCGCTCCCAGTGCATTCCTGTGTCAGAGAGGAGGTGCTTAGAAACACAGCACAAGCTACTTCAGAGACTTGATAAGAAACACAAATGCTTCTTTTTTCCCATGGACGATGCTGTAATAGTAATTCGGAATGTCCTGTCCCCAGGCACGGGGCAGGACTGTCACCTTGGTGCTCAGTCAAACTTGCACCAGCCGTCCAAGCCAGAAGGAGTAAGGGAGCCCTGGGGACACACTGCTAATGGAAACCCCCGGAGAGTCACAGCCCCACACAGCCATGGGCACCAAGAGCTCAGGGCTGTGGCACCACCAGTGCCTGCGCCTGCTGGAGAGGGGGGATTCCCACTCCCCATAGTTCACGGCAAACAAATAAATATGCAGCAGGACCTGAAAAGAGAGCTTGTCAGTCATGAGCCCGGCTTCTCTGTCCCAACCTGCCCTCATCATGTCTAATTTACGGCCAGCTCTGCTCCATTTCCCCACCGTGCCAGCGGGCTGTGGCCTGGGCTGTGGCCTCACTGCCCCCAGGCTTCCCACACCCCCTGTGAGTGCAGGACGAGTGCGGTGGCTTCCAGCAGCGCCAGGTGATCCCAGCACCCCATGTCTGCTGCATCTTTCCTGCCATTCCATTGCAGCTACACTCAGGTAGGTTTCTCTGTGCCACCACACAAGATAGCAGACCTTTCCTAGCATCCAAAAAGCGCGTGTGCCATCCCCAGAGCCGCTGGCAGGGTCTGTCCCCATCTCTCATGCCGGATCAGCGATCCCAGCTGATGCCCAGTTTCGCCAGCAAAACATCCCCTGCACTGGGGGTTTACTGGTTGTGCCAAGGTGGAGGTGATGACCCTCCTCAGCATCGTGTGGCCGTGCTGGGCTGGGAAGCGCGAGGAGTCTGAGCCTGACAGGATGGTTGCAGGGAGCCGCAGACAGACAGCGCTGCTGCAGAGCCGTAACAGCGATCTGGCAGGGATCGCACGCGTCAGGCTGGGTGCCAGCTGCAGCCATTGGCATAATTAAATCAAGGTCCCACGCAGCCAAACAGCCTCAGCTGACCCGTGAGTGTGTCTGTGCCGCTCTCTGCCTTTGTGTGAAGCCGTGCAGTTAAACATCCCCTCGCTGCCACCTCGGCTCGGAGCCAGCCCACACAGGGCAGCCGGCCAGGAACGCAGGGACTGGGGACTCTGCCTCCCCCCCAGGGTCCACCAAAGCATTGCGAAAAGTTTGGATTTCACCTCAAGGTGCAGAAAGAGCACCCCAGAAATGTCAAGAACTTAAACGGGTTTGGGTACCTGCTTCCCTCTGCAGGCAAGGATGCAAAGGGATCACCTGGAGAAGCTTCTGCTCACCTTAATGACACACCAGCTTGGATCCTGCACCCTGTCAGCTCTCTGTCCTTAGTCCCCCAAGGTGCACAAGTCATGCACTTCCAGTCACACAGTAAAAACACACAGAAATGGTATCCCCCAACCTGTCCTGAGCCCCAGGTTGAGTGCTTGCAGGACCAGCAGTCAATGGAGCTGCAAGTCCTTGCCCCTTTGGGGAAGGGCTCCCAGGTGCTCTCAGAGGGGTGAGTGAGGCTCCAGAGAAGCCAGGACTACCCTCCCCCAGTTCCTGTCATTCCCACTGAATAACTTGATGGGAAAATTGCAACTCGAGATCTTGAAGCATCACTGGGAGGACAGGACAATACCCCATCACCGACATGATTGTTTGTGTGACTGCCAGGGTTAAATTATGTGAAAAAAGCAAAGAAACAAACCCTTGCAATCAAACTCGTGACAAGAAGGAAAAAAACTGCTGGAGTAAAATCAATGTACATGCAATCAAGCAGCAACCATTCAGGAAAAAAAAAGCAGCTGCCTTACTGTTCAAAGTCTTCTTGCACCAGAGGGTGGAAGGCCTCTTCTTGGCACTTAAAGGACGATGACTCTTCTGTGACCTTTATGGAAAAAAAAGATAGAAGATGTTAGAAGATGTTTCAGCTCAGCTGTGATGACAGGAGCAGAATTCTGAGAGCGAGAGGCAGAAAAGGCAGCACAGGTTCCTCTCATCCTGTGGAAGCCTGGCAGAGCCTGGATGCAGCTGGGCAGCCCTGTGCTTTCCAGAGGCTTGTTGATGCTGAGGTGGGGGGACCACAGACTTCCCAGGTCCCAGTGCCAGCAGTGACATGGGTTGGATCCCCAAGGACAAGCAAACGCACCCAGCAAGCTGGGGAGGCTGCTGCTTTTGTCAAAAATCTGTTTTTCTGTGAATATTTTCACACTGCAGCAAAGATACAAACTCTTTGTCCTGTCTTTGCACCGTGCAGACCGACAATAATTTATCGGGGTATTGCTTGTGACAGGGTAAAGCCACTTTGTGAACCCGAGCCCCACAGATGTCATAAGCCAATGGTGCAGGGATCACATTCAGCACAATTTAGATCCCGTACTTTGAGCTTGTAAAAGGGAAATAAAAATGAGTTACAGGAACAACATCATTGACACAGTTTTTAAGAAGTTCAGTGGGAGAAGACGAGTGAGTCTCTGTGATTTAAGAAGCCAGCAGTGGGTGGCTGGGTTCTGAGACGCAGGTGGGAGCCAGCCCAGGCAGTGTGATCCTGGCTGTACCTGTGTGCAGGATGGCATGGGCAGCCCCCCAGGGCAGGATTCAGCCCCTCCAGCTCATTCATCATCTGCCTGCTCTTCCTGCCACCACCAAGGGTTTGCTGGTCCCCGGGAACTGATGCTACAGCCTGGCAGCCAGCTCTGGGCAGCATCTCAGGGACCGGCCACAGCCAGGAGAGTCCCAGCAGCATCCATCCCTTTTT
>VXBJ01005971.1:286413-408338 GCA_013400055.1 Nycticryphes semicollaris
CCCCCCCCGCCAAATGCTCTGGAAGAGAAGGAACAAGACCGAGTCCAAGCTACAGATTTTGCTGCCTGCTCTCTGAGCCAGCCACCTCCATCCAAGAAGCAACACAGCAACAGAACAAGCCTGCGACTGTAATATATACAGCCTAATTAATCACATTACTCATGAAAATATATTGGTATAATTAATAACACAAGGCATCTATATTGGCCTCTGTGGCGCAGCAAATTATGAGGCAGTAATACTTGGACGTGTTGACCTGGATTTCATACATAATCCATCAAGCCATTCCCGCCAGATCGGGTCTCCGGAGGCACGAACAATACAAAAATGATAATTAAACAAAAGCAAGATGGACAGCAATAGTGTCACATTAATCACTCCCAATATTGTGGGGAAGGGATGGGACACCCTGATTTTGTCTGGTGTGTTCTCACACTTTTCTCTGTGCAGGTTTTGGTATTTTAATAGGCCTAGAAGGGGTTCTATTGCTGTTCATCACATATAAGAACAGATTACAATTTGGTGAGAGAAAGCATATTACAGGGTCGTTATCCAGGAGCAGCAAGGAGGAGAGGCTGCAGCTTCCCACAAGGATTCAGGGAATGGGCAACATGTAGGGACAGCGTGTTCCCTACTGGGGAGGGCAGTCCTTAATGCAAAGGGAAGAGAGAGCAGCTCAGAAGGAGAAGGGAGCCTGATGCTCTGGGTGAAGGGAGGAAGGAGGGAGACAGACATACATTGTTAGACTCAGTGCCAGAGCCTGAGGTATTCCCAAAGTCACCAGGGGTGAGCCAGCAGAAGGGCAGGAGGGGCAGAGACCTGCACCAGGAGTGATGCAAGGCTGGGGAAGGTGCCTGGGTGAAGGCTGGAGGGTGTCATGTGCCTGATGGCGAGGTGGCAGGGATGGGCCAGGGCAGAGACATACAGTAAAGCCCAGCAGAGGTGGCCGGAGGAGCTCCCCCCAAAGCGGTAAGCTCTGCAGGACAGGCTCGATGCTGCCCTGAGCTCACACCTGCAGCTGCAGGCACAGGGACCAGTGTCCCTGCTCAGGGACCACAGGGCTTTGCCCACTTGATGCCTGCTCCCTGCATGGCACAGCACTGCAATCGTGCTTCGTTCAAATTTCAGCCATCCCACACCTGGTACCATCGCTTACCACAACAGCCTTCCAGCACTGAGTGCATCATCTTTAGAGAGGTCCTCAAACGTATTTCACTGGCTTTATATTTCATTACTGTTATCAGTGCTTGAGAGACAAATGCACTTTCAGAGAGAACCCTTTGATGAGCCGTATTGGATAAGGTATGAGGGATGTAGCTGGCTATTAAGTGAATCTGGATTTAGTATCCCATTAGTGAGATTATATGCAGCAGTGCTAAGTGAAAGGTTTGTAGAGAAGACACAAAAATATTTTCAATTGAAAAAAAAAAAAAAAAAGGAATCCTCTGGTCAAAACAAAACAAAAAAAATAATCATTTTGCTTACTTCAAGAATGGCAGCAAAGAGGTCTGCATTTACAGCACGGAGACTTAGTGCACAGTCCCCCCAAGGCTATACCTGGGCTTGGGAGGGCTCCCATCAAAGCTTCACCTACTAAATTAGTTTAATCATGTCTGTCATTAGTCATCTTTGTTCGAGCCCTCATTTGGAGACCATTTAAAGGGGATTAGGGAAAAATCTCCTCTCTTTATTCCTGTATAATAGTGATTAACTCTCAGGACTCACAAGGCATTTTCATATTGATGGAAAGAAGCAAAATGAACTCATAACCACAAAAGCCAGCGCCCTCCACCACGAACCAGGACTCAAAGCCAGCATTAGGGGAGGAATTATTGGGATGACACCTGGGGTGCTAATTCATACACAGGGGAGCTGCCAGTACAGGGCTAGAGATTAGAGGGCTTAGGGAAGCCCCAGTGCAGTTCAGCACGACAGGAACTGATCTCGGGCAGGATACTGCACTCTGGCAGGGGACCCAGGCTGGGCAGCTCTTTTCCTGGTGCTGGTGCCTGTCAGGGCTCCTGCACACCCAGCCCCAAGTTGCCCGAGGGGGAGCATTTGGACAATGCCTGGCTGTCCTCCAAAAGGGCCACCACAGCATCATCCCCCTTCTATTAACTGCTTGCTTGGCCCTTTGGCTGCCTGTTTGAGCACCTGTGCTTGTGTGGGGCTGAGTGTGCGTCTGCATGAGTGTATGTGGACGAAAACTGCTCTTGCTGGAAGGTAGAGAAGACAGTAAACTTATTTTCTTTAAAAAAATCCAATAAACAGAAAGATATGCAGAAATATAACTTAGAATTAATCTGACTGCAGCTACTCCAAAATCCATCAAACGCTCTGAATTACACAGAGGAAAGCCTTTCACTAGAGATGCAATTTGTGTTTTTCCAACAAGTGGGAAGTCCTGCAGAGGAATCCTTTCCCTGAGGAGGGACTCTGTTCCCCAGAGGCCCCTGCAGGCACACAGGGCACTGAGCAATTATTTTCTAATACAAGCCAACTCAAAACATCACGTAACAAAATCTTCAGAAGGAAATCAGGTACACAGAAAGCCAGCTGGCCATCAGGACACAGACACTACGAGCCAAGGCAAGGCATTTTATTCAGACTTGCTCCTTTTCTCACACTTTGGTTGTGCCCCAGCAGTGTGTGTGGCTGAGCTGTGCCAACAGGCAGCTGCCTGCCAGCTCTCATCCCTGCCTGCATCAGCCACTGCCTGCATCAACCTCTCCTGCCTTGCAAAGCCAAAATCAGCCAATCTGAGTGACCAGAGCCTGGCCGGCATCCCTATCGCCCGGGGCTGGTTACCTCCTCCCTTTCACCAAAGAAACGTCGCTGACACAAACAGCCTTTTAATATTATTTACAGAGACGCTGTCATAAAGTGTGTTTGCCCCTTTGCCCCTCGTCATGGTGCTCTTGGGACCCCCCCCGGCCCAGCTGAGGCTGTGCTGGCATCTCCAGCAGAGCAGAGCCTCGGCTGAGACACGGCAATCCCTTCCTCCGGCGGAGAGGAATGTGCAGGGCTGCAAACAGCCCGGCGCACAGAAGGGACCCTTGTTTAGAAAGCTCATTAATCTTTAACAGAGCGTTTGGGTTAATTTGAAAGGTTACTCACCCGTCAGTGTGAAGGGATCCCAACGGGAACGCTCCTCCAGCGAGCACCGCAGCCTTTGTTGGGAAGAGAGATGGGCAAATGAAACCCTTTTTACAAGCGTACGGTGGCACTTGCATCCTTTGCCCTAAAATCAGGGGTGGCTGGCGGTGTGCCCCACACCCTGGGCAGGGGGGGATCCTTCTGCTACTGCAGCCAGACTCCCCCCCAGACTGAGAGAAACTCCCTCCCCACCTCTGGTTTTTGTTACTGATACTGACCTTGCCGTGGCTCAACTCCAGCCACCAGCGAGCACGGGGCCCTCGGCGCGGCGCAGAACGAGGGGCGCATCGTGGGGGGTACGGAAGCTCAGCGATGCTGCCACGGGCTCTTTCCCCCCAACAAACAGCCGGCAGCGGCAGTGGGGGTCCCCGGCAGCGCGGTGGCTCCCCAGGCTGCCGGCAGCAGCTCTGCTGTCTCTCTGCCTGCGTGAGCCTTTGCCATCCTGCAGCCCGGCTGCCCCGCCACGCTGCAGCGGCCACTCGTCAAACATATCTTAAATCAAAGCCACCGCCCGTGCCCGCCTTCGAGCCGCTTTTCTGACTTCAGCGACCGCTCCGGTTTTGGATTTAGCATCTTCTGAGACAAGCCCTCGGTGCATTCTGTGTTAAATAACTAAGGTTAATTTGATTTGATGCACCACTTCATTATCATAAACAGCTCACAGTATGTCAGTCCTCTGTAATTACAGTTTCCTACAGCCGGCATCTTGTTCATTTTCCGTCACTGATGGTGCTTCCCTATGATCACCTCACAGCTAAGCACTTCTGCGTGAACTTCCCCGAATGGTAATTAGGTGTCATTTATTCTGTAGCTGACGGTTATACTAATTTACAAAAATAGGGGCAAGGTTATTAAATTTACTTTTCATTACAGCCACATTTGCCTCTGATGATTGGGATGAGGCTGCATGTGCAGGAGGGCAGGAGGGGAGGAGAAAGGATGTTCAGAAGGAAAGATGCTTCTGGAGAGGGGATGCCATAGCCGGGGACTCCCGGGATCTGCCGCTGGCCCAGAGGCATCCAACAGCCCCAGGGAGCCCCAGCACAGGCGGGTCCAGGTCGGCAGTCCCTGCAGAGAAGCAGAGGGCAGAGCACGGTGCCAATCTCCGCACTGTGGCTGGTGGGCTCCCAGGTGGGGATTCTGCCAACTCAGCAAAGCAGCGCTGCTCCTGCCCACGGCTGCAAGGGAGGGAGGTGTTTTGCAACCACCGATGGCAGGAGAGCAGAGGCAGTGTGCCAGCACGTGGCAAAACAAATACATAAATCCACTGTAATAAACACCCTTCTTCTGCTTGGCCTTTTTAGCCACCGGCCCCTTTTCCCAGATGGGTACTGCTGGACTGACAGCAGCAGCACCTCACCTGCCAACCCACACTCACCAGGGCTTTCATTTCCCCCAAACACTGTGAGCCTGTGGATGAACCTGCCAGCCTGCTGCCCCTCACTGGTATCCCAACAGACCCCCAAGCTGTGGGCCCTTCCTTCTCCCAGTTAATTTGAATATTAATCCTGGCCATGGCACCTTGCATGGAGCATCACCGGGTGTGCGGTGAGGGGGGTGTGTGAATTGGCCACGCTGCCCACCTCCATCTGGGTGCCTGCAGCAGTGATCCCAAGCAGACAGAAAAGCCAGGTCTGAAGTGTTTTAGAATCATAGAGTCATACATTGCAGTGAAAAGCCATCCCCGATAAGGCACGTGAAGCACCGCGGTGCTGTGTGTCGGGGCCACTGCCACTGCGAGGGGTTACAGCCGGGCGGTCCCTCCTCCCCCTCAGCCACGTCTTCTCATCAGAGTAAAGAACCAGCTGGGAGTCAGCGATGAGGACGGACACTCCAGCATGTCACACCGAGCCCTGTGCTTTCAAAGTGGGGAACAGACCTCCCCATGCAGCTGGGGATGGCGGGGGGGAAGGCAGAGAGGGAGGGGGCTGCTGATCTGCCCTCCAAAACCGCCGTGTTTCCTCATTGTCTCAAACTTAATTGCATCCTTGCACTGGAGGTGCAACACTGGAGATGTCTGCCACTGATTTTACTTGACAAACAACTCTGGTGTTTGGTGCCTTCCTTATTTGCAGCTACAGAAACATGACCGTGTTGGCCCATCCCACAGCCATGGCAAAGCAGTCGGTGGGACAAATCCCACAGCACCACACAGTCAAAAACCACATTGGCCTGCTGGGATGTGGCAGAGGGCTGTTAACCTCGAATTCATGATGTGGAAAAAAACCCCATAACCCTTCCAATGCCTATGGGTAGAGTCGCAGATGCCACGAACTGCCTGACCCCCCCCATGATGGCAAAGGTTAGAAATCCTAATGACAGAGCAGCACTGGAAGGTGGTACACAGCCTACACAGCATGCAACAGGAAGACCCAGTATAGAAGAGGAATACCCAGGACACAAGAGGAACAACAGGAATGCCCGCTATGCCACAGGAACATCTAGTACATAAGCAAAAAACTCAGTACACAAGGGCAAAACACAGTATGAAAGAGGACTACCCAGTACACAAGAGCAAAACCCTGGGGACAACCCTGTCCCTTGTCCCCTGGCTGCGGGCTGGGTTCCTTCTGCTCCTGCTGCCCCGGACAGCCAGTGTCACTGGCCACGGACCCATCCCCGTGGCCTGGCTGCAGTGGGTGGGTTTCCCTGAAGTCATCCATAGCCTGTCACCACCACAGGATCTGTCCCCTGTCCCCGAGCTGTGCTCCACAGTGGGATGCTCCGCACACAGGTCCCCTCTCACCGGAGAGCAAACGAAGTGCTCACCCAGCAAAAGCCACTCTCCATCATAATTTCTATTTTTTTTTTTATTTAATTGAAATATCCACAGAGCTGAACTGATGGTGTTTGCCCTGACTGCAGAATTAGCAGGGTACTAGACTGTGACAATATAAAATATATATTGTTAAAAGCCACTTAAGACTTTCTCTGGAAGGGTTTGCTGAACCTTTGAACAAGAGCCCAGGGGACAGCCCTTTATTACCTCTATGACCAGGTCGATTACTCTAGAACTGAGCAAATTATTTATGAGGTGGTTGGCCTATTAAAACATTAACACATCCATCACTTAGCTGCTGATATGGTTCCTGTCTTTATTGCACTGGTGTTGGGCTTGGGAATTTACCAGCATTTTATTTGGTTCAAAGCTACATTTACAAGAAAAAAACCCCACAACTAAAACTCAGACAATCCCCAGCTCTTACTTTCACAGAGCCCGAATTACAGAAGGACCCGTTGGCTCCTCCAAGCTCATCTGAACTGGTTTTTCATTCTGGTTTTTGTCTTTGTTCCTGCTGCCGTGTTGCATGGTCTAAGCAAAGGCACAATTGCAAGTCTTTAATTTGCAGAGATACTTCAGAGCATCAAAAATCAAATGTAGGTATTACCATCAGAATCTCTATCTGCCCTTTAAGTGTAAGTGCTTGCAGTGGGAATGCATGATGAACTAGCTGAGCTGCTCCTTTGAAAGTGATAAAGCATCAAATCTTGAGAATAAATGGGCTGTTACAGCTCTGGGCACCCCATGGTTACAATAGAGCAAGGAGAGGCAGATAGTGCTTTGCAGGAAGAGGGGGCATTTATTTCTGTCTGTCAAGGCATAGGAAAGATGGAGAACATACAAGGGATGGGAATTAGTGTCTTAATCTACTACGTCTACACTCTTCCCTTTTTAAAATGCCTTTTGGCTAATAATTTTCCTGCATCTGATATTTTATTATCATGTCTTTTATGACATTTCCAGGTACTTATTAAATCAAGACGGGGAGCTCTGCTTTGTGTGCCGGCTGTTTGATGGGGAACCCAGAGACCAAGTGGAGCCGGCAGGGACACTCGGGTCCAGATCCAGCCATCCCCCTGGGCTGGTGGGGAGCAGTTGGGTGGTCTAAGGGCAGAGGACATGGCGCTGGTTTTGTGACTCCAAAGGGGTCTGGAAAGGGCTTAAAACAAAAGCGCTTGGAGGGGTTGGGGCACTGCAGCAGGACACACTGCCTGTTGTGCAGCTGGCAGAACCCAGCACCAGGGGACAGGGACTCTCCTCTAACAGAACCATGGATGAGCTTCACCCACATGGGTTTAAATCCGCTCCTATACCACGTGGCACTGCATCCTGGGACGAAATGGATCCCTGGGTTTTAATCCAGCACAATCCTGGCAGCGTGGAAGCTCAGCACACAGTCTGTGAGGGGGGTGGCTTCTCCCTCCACCCCAGGAGTTGCTCTCGGGTGGGAGACATTTCCCATATGCTTGAGGTTTTTCTGCACTGGCCTCTTCTCAGCCTCGGTTGTCCCCACGAGGACATGGGGGTGGCAGTGCTGGAGCTGGGTACAGATGTGGCTCCAAGCATCTGCTGGCATTATGAGTCATGCCTCGCCCCAGGGTGCAGAGCACACAGACACAAGTGAGTGCCCCACACAGCCACCCTATGGCATCACCACGACCCCACTGAGGCTGTCGTGGGGCTGAGCTTCTCATCCAGAGCCTCAACAAAAGACCCTCGCATGGTCCTTGCCCTCCACCCTACTGCCACTTGATGGGAGGTAGCCCTCCAGCCTGGAGGGGCCCTTCAAAGCGCAGCCAAGCTGGCTGCTGGACTCAGGAATGATGCAAGAGCCTGTCAGAGAGCTCTGATGGTCACAAATGCCTGGGATTCAGGTATGGAAAGAGCAGGCACTGCGGGATGTGCTGCCGTGAAGCTCTGTCTTCCTGCTTGGCTCAGCACTGCATCACAAACTGCTCATCCAGGAGTGGGCAACAGAGAGGGGGCAGAGAGGAACCGAGGGTGGTTGGAGGATGGGGAACAGGGCAAGAGGAGCAACTGTGTGAACTGTGCTCATTTGGTTGAAATGAGCAGGAGGAGAAATAAAAACATAGCCCAAGAAGTGCCAGCAGGTTTCTAGCTGTGAAACCACTTTTGGTGCACCCTGCTCCCTCCTGCTGCTCATGTCCCCAGCAGCACACCCCACTCCTCTCACCACAGCTCCTCCTGCAGCTGGGGTCCTCCTGGCTCTGGCTTGGGTCTTGTCCATCCATCCATGCCCCATGCAGACGGCAGAGGCCATACGAACTGTCCCCAGAACTGGCCACTATCCCAAGGGCTGCTCAATCCTCTCCAGTTGACAAGGAGCTGCTGTGAAGAGGGATGGGAAAAGCTGCTCTCAGTGTCCCCTGTCGATAGGACAGGAAGCCACAGGCGTGGATATCTGTGAGAAAATTCAGCTTTAACTGAACAGATTGTGTCGACTCTGGGACCTCCATCATGGCCCTTCTACCCGAGGTGTGAGCAGTGGTGAGGCTGCCTGCCCCATGGACTCCTTCCCCCGTGTTGGCACCCCACATGCATGTCTGCAGCAGCAGAACACACATCAGAGGGACACCCCCCACCAGCCTCCCCAGGGGGCTGCATGCAGCAAACTCTCCATTTGTTGACAGCCACCTTAATTACTGACCATTTGTTAACAGCCTTTGGTGAATTAATTCTGAATTCCTAGTGCTAATGGTGGAGGGCTGCTCTCTGGTGGTTCCTGCTGCTCTCAGCTGGGCAACTCTGGGGCCCAGACGGGTCCTGGGTCTCTCGGCAGAGTTCTGGTGTCCTGCAGCTCTTCTGCTCTCATGTTTGGATGTTTAATGTCAGCAGCACACACAATTATGAAGCAAACTCAGAAGCAGAGCCAGGTGTGGGACCCACTGCGCAAGATCCGTGTGGATGGAGCACCTGGGTAAATTGGAGTGTGACAGTTGGACAGGTCCTGGCGGAAGGTCCCTGGACCTGATGGCTCCTGGAGGGTGGCTGCATCCTCTTGAGTAGGGTATCTCTACTGACCTGCAGCTCTCTGAGCTCCTTAGGAGAGTAATCTGCATGTGAACTCTCTGGAAGGCAGCAATAAAGCTTGAAAGAAAAGCATGTCCTCCCTGGGGAGCTGGGCACAGAGTACAAGAGCTGGCCCCAACACGAGGGTCTTCGCTGGCAGCCCCCAAGCTGGGAGGGAGGTGATGGGGATGAGGAGAAGGGAAGGGTGGAAGCTGGTCTGGCCCAGCACGACCGGTGCACAGCTGGAGGTTTGCACCCAGGGCTGCAAAGGTGGTACCTGAGCATGGGGTCTTCAGTCACCCCAGCCCCAGCTCAGAGGTCCCTGTGGCACAGCTCGCTGCTGCCCTAGCTGGAGCCCCCAGGACCCTGGCACTCAAAACACTCTTGTAAACCAAAAACTACCCCAATGCGACATCGCGCACCCTCTTCTCTTTGTGGGGCTGGTGGTAACAGCCTCATGGTCCTCGCAGCAAGTGCAACCTGGGCTATATCCCCAAAAACATCGGTCTGGGCAGCCTGTCACAACCCCCCATGCCAGCAGACAGCGTGGGGCACAGCCAGCCCTGCCACCCCGGCCGTGCCACACACGCCTGCGCCGGGGCCCGTGCAGCTGAGAGGGATCAATTTTCCTCATTACTTATCTCCTTCGTACCACAGGGGAACGTTCACATGAGCGGGTTTTGATGGGAGCAGGATTGCTTGCCATGAAACTATTAAGGAGCCAATTAAAGGGAATAAAAAAATACAGGGTCTGAGCAAACTGCTAGGGGGGGAGAGCTGGAGAAATGAGCCGGGGGACGGCGCGGCGCGGCAGGGCCTGGGTCACTTGTTTGTTTGTTTAAGCGCTCGTTCATGGGGACAGCTGGCTGCAAGTCAAAAAAAAAACCTCTACGAGCAGCAGAGAAAAATTATTCTCAAGCAGCGACGCCCTGGAAGCCACTTCCTGGCCATCAAATTAAAAAAAAGAGTTAGACTTGGGAGAGCCAGCGAATGTGAGAGAGGGGCAGGGCGGACACCTGTGCCAATTAAAAGCTTGCATACCTCATTCCCCCAGACGGCAAATCCCGACTACAAACACGAGCCCGTATTTACCGAAGCCGCCGCCTCACATTCCGGGTGAGCACAAGGGAGCCGGCGCGGGACGCCGGGTGATTGGCAGCCACATTCAGCAACACACAGAAATCCCTTTTCTCGTTGTTTCTGCCAGCATCTTTAAAGATGTCTCTGAAACACACGGCTTCCTCCTTCAGCAGCACAAAGGGGCTAATGATCGCCCGGGAATGCTCCGAGTATTAAATATGGGATTCACTACAGTTACACTGCCACACCAGAACGGCGATTCATATCCCACATCAGCTCAAAGGAGCTTCTGTTGATAATTAGTTCAAGGACAAAAAAAAAATAAATATAAAACTGGTTACTGGTGTTTCAAACCACGGTGGCTGCTGTGGCGTGGTCTGACCTGCGAGCCGGGCTCGGCCCATTGTCTGCCCCACATCACGGGCTGCGCCTGAGCCATTTTACTTGTTTCTCCCATTTCTCCGCTGACAATGCACCGGGAACAAAGGCTTGTGCCTGAACAGGGGCAGTAATTCATCCTCGCCCTTCAGCCCCTGCAGGCAGCTGCCCTCTTCCCAGCACGGCTGCCAGCCGTACCAGACACCGATTCACCCAGCCCTGCTTTCCCATCGTCTCCAGGGTGATGGCGATGGACCTGCATCCTAATGATGGGCGGCCGGCATCGCCTGAGCCCACCATCCAGCAGCCACCTCCCTCCGGCCCCTTCCAAGCTGGGGCTGCGCGGTGCTGCCGGCATTACGGATTCATCCCCTGTTCCCGCACGGGGACTCCGTGGGGGAGAGCCAGCGGCCCCACCCCTGGTGGGGACATTGCCAGGGAGTGCTGAGACACCGGCCAAACGTCAAAATAAAACCCGTGTTGTCTGAGAGCCACCAGTTCTGGATGGCAAACCGGCTTCGGGATCACCAGCGCTGCGAGTGCCCGGCACCGAATGACGCCGGGATGCGGAAGGAAAGACAAACAGGGCCCCCAAACCCACCCCACTCAGGACACGTCATTTCTTAAATGCCAGCATGGAGGCAGCAAAAAGCGGTGGCCGTGGGGTGCCCTGACCCCCACCTGCGAGGAGTCCTTTGTGGAGCATCACAGCGTTCGCAGGGCGGCGGGAGGACAGGGACACCGACACACGCCGATGAGCCCACGTGTGACCCCCTCCGAGCCCCCCAAGGAGGGCAGCGGCCCTGGTCCATCGGGGGCCGGCGAGCGGTTCCCGCGGCAGCATGAGGCTGCACGCGGCGGAGCACCCGCTCGCGCCCTGCATGCTAATGAGCAGCGCCGGGCAGAGCCGCGCCAATTAATTGCTGGAAGGATCTATTAACTTACCAAATGGGGAGCCGTGGTGCCAAATTGGAGGGCAGGGTTTCGCAGCACGGCGGCGGCACGGAGCTCCCCGCGCCCGCTGGTCTCCGGGCGGCAGGTAGGGCTCAACCACAACAGGGCAGGTGAAGGCAGGAGACAGACCTGCTTATATTTTTGTATTTAGTTTTTTTTTTTTCTTTTTTTTTTTGAGCTCATGTAGCATTTAGGGTCACATGCTGCCGTGAGCATCGGTCGGCACCGTCACGTGCCCAGGGTCAGGGCTCACGTGACGAGCAAACCTGATGAAGTGCCACTACGACCCATTTCGCATCGACCTTAAAAAACTTAGTTGTAAAAAAAAAAAAAAAAAACCCTAAAAAATCCAATTTATAACGCGTTAACGATATAATTAATTTTTGAAGCAGGCTTCTAACCTTTAGAACCAAATAATTTCGGGGGGAAGGGGGGGCGGTGGGAGAGCGAGAGATGGGAAGGAAATGCCAAGGTTTCGATGAATATTTAATACACCCTCCGCGTTCCTCATGNCGGCACCGTCACGTGCCCAGGGTCAGGGCTCACGTGACGAGCAAACCTGATGAAGTGCCACTACGACCCATTTCTCGTCGACCTTAAAAAACTTAGTTGTAAAAAAAAAAAAAANAACGATATAATTAATTTTTGAAGCAGGCTTCTAACCTTTAGAACCAAATAATTTCGGGGGGAAGGGGGGGCGGTGGGAGAGCGAGAGATGGGAAGGAAATGCCAAGGTTTCGATGAATATTTAATACACCCTCCGCGTTCCTCATGAGCTCCTGCGCCTTGGAGCCGTGCCAGCGCCGTTTGAATACCACCCTTTGTTAATAACTATAATTGACGCCTCTGTTGCTCCTCGGTGTTTGTGGCTCTATCAAGCTGTAATCTGTCACAGCGAATACCAGGGGTNGACAAAGCCCGGCGGCACCGCGGTACGCAGGGCACTCCCCCACCCTTCCTACCTATGTGGAGACCCATATATATATATATATATGTATATATAGACACACACATATATGCATATAAATAAAAGTACATATAAATATGTATTTTTTCCCCAACCAGAATTAGCCTCAGGAAGATTCAGAAGGCTTGTTCCTGCCACGTTACCTGCAGAATTTTGCATGATTTGAAATGTTCTTAATTTCAAGCAGCAAGTAACAGGGCACGGGTATATTTCTGTGGTTCCACGAGTAAACATCTCTTTCCCCCTCCGCCCGACACGACCTCCCATCCCCGCTCGACGCCTGCGGGACCAGAGAGGGCTGCTCGTGCGATCGGCAAGGACAGTGACAGTCGTGACATCCGCAGCACGGAGGGGCCAGGATGCAGGGAGCGTGACCGCCCGTGGGGCCAGAACCAGCAACAGGGAATGTGATATTCAGTAAAATTCAGTACAAACCCAGCTACTCGCCCCCGGCTGGGCATCAACGGGCTGAAATTCAAAATCTAGCTCTGAGAAACGCAAACCAGATAAATAAGTAAGAAATTTTTCCCTGTGGAAATCGAGCAGTACCACAAAACCAGACACCTTGGCTCTGCAGAGAGAAGGTTCAAGTTAAGGCCCCGTTCCTGCGGTGGGGCTGCGCCGATGGGGACACCGCGCCTGCCACGGGGCACCTGGGACACCAGATCCCTGGTAGCCCTCCTTACTTCGCAATTAGTTTAACTAATTGGGGCAACAGCTCCACCGTAATTCACTTGATTCCCCCAAACCATCAATTATTCCGCACATGCAGGACAAACAGGCTCTGCAGTTCGCTGTGCGCAGCGTGCCGGCAGCTTCATTGGCATTCCCGGCACACGGCAGCCGCTGGGAACGGGTGTCTGCGGCTGTGCTGGGCTCTAACGAGGGAACACTCGATTGGCCACACACCAGAGGAAAGGAGGGAAGAGGAACAAAAAAAAAAAAAATAAAGAAAGAGAGAGAGAGAAAAACAAACCCAATTTTCATTTCGTATTGAATCAGCTGCCTGCGTGGCGGGGGAAGCGGTGGCTCCTGCGCAGGGGTGCTGGGTGGCCGTAGCTCCCGCTCCCGGCAGCGGGTGTGGGCAGAGCGCTGGTGGCCGTGCCAGCACTTCTTCACCACACACGAGGGGGCCGGTGGCTCGTTTCCACCATGGGGTGTAATCGGTTCCCTTGATTAATTTGGCGTGTGCCGCCCCCGTAACAGGCGCTGGCTGCGGTTCCCTGAGCATCTCCAGGGCTCTGGGCTGGTGCAAGAAGAGATGACTGCTCACGAGGAGGGAATCAGTGCCAGCCCACTCCTCCTTTGGGGAGCAAAAATGAGTGGAAAACCACTGGGATCAGGCAACCTGCAGCCCTTGGTGGCCGCGAACCAGCTCTGCGGTGCCAGCCTGGCCCATCGCACAATGGCAGGTCCCTCCCTGAGACACCTTTGTCACTGAAAGTGTGACCCGTAGCCATAGTAGCTCATTCCCACATTGCTCCTGTTTGGGGTCGGGCTACTCCCATCGTCATGTCCTCTTCTCCCTCTTGGCACCAACTGGCCAAGGCACAGACTCAGCTGAGGAAGGACACAGCTGGTGTCATGGCCACGTTGTTGGCACGGGGTGGGAAGGACATGAAGCCCCCTGCCCCCCCCTGCTCTGGTGCGCCATGAAACCCCCAGCACCCAGGCCTGAGCGTGGCACAAGTGCAGCAAAGCACTTCACCAGTCGTCCCCCAAAACACCAAGCTGTCCCTCATGCTGCCACACGCTGAGATCACCGTGATCCTCTCTCCTTGGTGCTCGAAGGCCCAGGAGGACAGGATTTATCAAGTCTGGTGCTGTCAGCGTGGGGGTGAGTCGGTACGGGAGGAGCCAGAGCCCATGGAGCAGGGTTCCTGGGGTGCTGCTCATGGCCTCCCGCCACGCAGGGGCTGTGGGTGGAGCAGAATCTCCTGCGCTGGTGCAGGTTTGGAGCCCTTCTTCCCCACGCTGCTGCTGGGATTCCCGAAAACAAACCTATGGGATCCTCGTGCCCGAGCCCTGGGCAGCCGCACGGGCCTCCCTGCCCGCACCCTCTGCCCCACACCCAGGCTCTTTGCCGATGTCCCACGCTGCTACCCGGCCACTTGCTGCAGAGCCATGGCCTCGCCAGGCCCCCCGGCGCGTGCTCTGAGAAGGCAGGGTGGGCAGCAGAGAGGACAGTGGCCACCGTCCTCACGGAATGCCAACACCTTCCCACGCCTGCCCGCACCCCACGGGCTGGTGACCGGCAGCATCGCTCCAAAGGGATGAGCATGGGCCAGGGTAGGGATGACACCGGGATGCGTCGGGGCACACAGCGGGCATGCGGTGGCGGCAGGGATGACGGGGACATCTCACCTACCTGCTGTGCTGGCAGATGGGGAAGGAGCCGAGCGCGCCCTCTCCTCCGTGGGGAGAGGGGACCCCGTGTGCTCGGCCGGCGCTGCCCCCGCACGAAGCAACCCGTGCGGCTGCCGGGTACCGGCTCATTCGTGGAGGCGAAAGGGAGCGGCCGGCTGGAGACCCGGCATTTTCAGGAGCTTGTCTTCCCTCTCAGCAGAGATGGAGGAGTGCCCCGGCTTCATCTGTCACTCCAGCGCTGCCGCACAGAGCCGTAGGCGCCGTGTTATGTCCTTGAGACACAGACCGATGCCATCTGGGCAAAATGCCACCAGATCCCTGGAGAGCGGGGAGTATCGCACCGCATCCCAGAGCTGCACAGAGCTCCGAGCTCGCCGCCGTCGCGATCAACAAATATTAACTGCTTTGTGGCTGGGGCGAAGCGCGGGAGCAGGGGGTGCGTGATGGGGGGGGCGGCTCGGCAGGGAGCCGGGGAGCTGGCAGGCTGTTAACCCTGTGTCAGGCGAAGGCAGCTCAGACAGAGGACACCGGGGACAGCAGGACGCGGAGCACTGGTGCACCTCGAGGGCTATGGGGCGCGGATGCTCAGAGTGCTCGGTCACCACCGCCGTGCCCTGTGGGTTTTCACAGCTCTCCTGTGGGGCCGTCTGGGCCTGCAGGGCTGCCTGAGAATCCCCTGCCCACAGCAGCCCCCCAGGTGGTGCCCACGGGACCACCACAGAGGGAATATCATCGGAAGGCTACAGGCATTGGTCACGTTGTCACGGGGAATCAAGCACCCTGACCTGCCCAGATGAGAGCACCCAGAGGGTTTGTCCCCAGCTGTGGGGATGTCCCTGAGCCTCAAGCAGCAGCTGAAGGGCAGGTACCCACCTGGTCCTCCTCATCTTCGCATGGCAGATGTCCTGCATTGGTGACAGCCAAACTCCTGCCACAGAGCACCACGGCCGCAGGTGACCGGCAGGCACAGCCATAAAAAAGCAGCTCCAGTGCACAGGGCCCCAACTGGCGTTCCCAGTCCAGGGAGAGACTGAAAGAAAAGCAAACCAAAAAGCACCAAAACCGAAGGAGGAATGAGGCCATTCAGCACAGAGGGATCACCACTGCTTTTCCCAAGGGATGGGGCAGTGCCAGCAGCTCTGCCAGCACCCCCAGTGCTGGCTCTGCCCTGGTCCTCATCCAGGTAAGGGCAGTCTTCCCTAACTTAGGGCAATCTTCCCTCATTTAGGGAATGTAACCCCCACCAGGTTCTAGCTCTGGAGCAGCCACCGGTGAGGTGGGCAGCTGACAGCCATATGTTGAGAACTCTTCCTTGCAGAGACCTCTACGTTTAGTTGCTTGGCACCAAAACTTCAGCATTAGATTTTTACAGTTGCTGCATCCTCCCCACTCTTTGGGGAGGAAAAACTCCAGAGAAAAGTCCAATCCCACTGGCTGCAACACGGGTGCCAACTGATGAACAGACTCAAGTCCCCAACTTGAAGATTTCAGGCAAAGCAGAGCGGCCACAGCAAGAGCTGGGACCAGGACCAGCCGTGGACACATCCTGCTCCCCTGCTTTGTGCAAAAGGACAAACCACCCCAAATCAGCCCCCTGGTAATGAAGCTCCACAGAAATTCACACCTTCAGCCTCTCCTCTGTCACTCATTGCATCTGTCTGGGCAACAGCAGCCCACTAAGGGGCGGGAGACCAGAGGAGAAAAGCCTGACCCCCCTCAGCTGCCGAAGCGTGTGCTCAGCAACCCCACAGTGTGACGGGTGGCCACGGGTGCAGCAGGAGCCCAGCAGCACCCACTCGTTCTGTGGGACCACCCAGCACGGCCCCGCGGAGGAGATTGGTGCGGCATGAGGCAAATTGCATCCATATTTTAAATAGGAGAAAATTCAATATTGGGGGTGGGTGGGTAAAAAAAGGTAATGTTAAGATAAGGAATGGTCCTGGCAACTCTAAAGCTACTCCAGGCTCCAGAAGAGCCATTACTCAGGGCGGATTGGTTGAACGTCTGCAGAGCTGAGTTATTGCTAAGACAGACCCAGTTTGTCCTTTTAACACATTCATTCATTTTTATGGGTTGATTTGTACCAGTTTCTTGATTTCTTTATGAATTCGGGCCTTCCCTGGGAACAGACAACATCATCCACCCAGAGGAGCCATGGGTCTGGCTGACTCCAGCCAGGGACCAAAGCAGCAGGAAGGTCTGGCTTAGGGGTGCCTGCAGGAGCAATCTCAGCCCCTGTGACACCTGAGCCAGCTGCACCCAAACCCAAAATCCTTTTTCACAGCCAACATCTGCCCCCACTGCCTTTGAGTGAGACTGAGATCAGCTTTAAAACTAGACTTCAAACAAATGGCAACCAACGAAGCCCTGTGCTCTCCCTCACCGCAGAACTCCTTTCCTCCCTCAACATCCCACACTGGAGATCTAGAAACCAGTCCAACACCAGGATGAGCAGGCAGAGGAGCTGCCAGTGAGGAGGATGCTGCCCACTGCCTGGTGCAGGGAGAGCCACCTCAGTGCAGTTTTGACCTGGAAAAGAAGTTTTTCTGACCAAAAACCGGTTTACGGGCGCTCTGCACTGCAGGAAGCCCTGTCTGCTCCCAGCGACTCGGGCTGAGGATGGGCTCAGGTCACACCCAGCTGTGGCCAGCATGGGGCATCCAGCCAAGCCTCTGTGTCCCTTGCCCACTCAGGCCCTACAAGAAACAGTGATGCTGACAGAAGAAATTTCACTGTATCTCCCTAAATTAGAAAGGTTAAGAAGCCAAAACGGTTCCACACTTACTCTCAGGAATGGCACTTGAGGTAGGAAGTTTCCTCTCCCTTGCTTGGCACCTTAAATCCTGACGTTATATGATAAGACAGAAGAAGAGAAAAATAAGAGCATGCTCAAGGGATGGAGACACGTGCCCTGCACAGACCAAAGAGCTGCCAGGGGATGAGGCAACACCAGCGTGGGGGTGCCAGGCGGGGTGACTTCCCCCCACCTTTCCTGCCCACGCAGCAAGTCTGTCCCCTGGAGACCCCACATTCCCAACGCAGGACCCTGCCCCTGCCGGCATCTCACACTTCCTTAGTCCCTGCAGCTCTGAGTTGGGCACACGGAGAATTTGCTGAAGCCCAGGAAAGAACCACTGCATACAATTAAAATGTACATCCAGTTAATTACCGATAATAATGTGCTTCCCTCTCCAATACAGCTTCTAGCAAAGCTTTTGCTGAGGACAGCAAAGCAAAATGCTTTGTTTCCATTAGTTTTTTTAAAATGGAAAAGCCTAATTTGTCTTAACATGACACCAAAAGCTGGCAAAACATTCTTCAGCTCCAGCCTGCGCTCACTAACAATATCTGTGCAGTCACATACCAAGGAGATTCAATTATCTGGCAGAACATGTCCCAGAGGCATTTAGATAATTGCAAACATAAGTAGAAAATCTGCCACTAATTATTAAAGAAATACCAAATAAGGAGACCAAATGATAGAAAAGTAGCGTTACTGGGTGCAAAAATCATTCACACGTGCTGGAAGGGACGGTGTTTTCAGAGGGGCACGTCTCTGCCATGCTGGGAAAGCCCAAACCCTGCAGAGCTGGGGGAAAGGCACCACCTTCCCCACAGCCCCTCACCCTGTCCCAGCCTCAAGCCCGGGGCGGGACTGGGAGGGCTGCGAGAGGCAGCACTTATTACCTCTTCCTGAACAAAACCAGCTGAGCTGAGCAAATCAGGACAAAACGGTCTGAGGGGCAATGGAAGGGATGAGGGATGAAGGTCCCCAACACCAGCACCACAGCCTGGAATACACCTTGGGGTGAACCCCAAA
The DNA here is from genome assembly GCA_013400055.1 of Nycticryphes semicollaris. Lineage (NCBI taxonomy): Eukaryota > Metazoa > Chordata > Aves > Charadriiformes > Rostratulidae > Nycticryphes > Nycticryphes semicollaris. The sequence goes on from VXBJ01005971.1 coordinate 304,948, forward strand.
CCCCATGTCCCTCAGACAGCCCTGCCTGCAGGGCAGGTCCCAGCGAGGCAGCCCCCGGGCACTGAGGTCCTCCACGCTGTGAGCATCGCGGTGGGGATTTACCTCCTCCTCTGCCCAGATTTGCTTTGTGTTTTCTCCAGAGACACACTCTCTTTACATCCAGATTTGGGGAAGCAAGAGTTCCCCGATGGGAAATTCGGGAGCAGGGAGGTGCTGGCAAAGCAGCTGGAGGCTGCTGCCTCCCTCCCCTTCCCAATCACCTTTCGCACAACGTGATGTGGAGACAAGCACCGCTTTCTGTGGTACTTGCACTGACATTTCCGCTACCTACCCTGCAATAACAGCAGTTATGCTGAATATAGGTCACAAATGATTTTTTGTTGAATATTCAGCAGCTTGAATCAGAGCACAGTCACATACAAATGGGTGGGGTTTTTTCCCCACAACCTCTGTACAGATTCCCTTCCAATACGCCGGGCAGCGATACCAGAAGTGTACAAGATGCTCATTAGACGACATCAAAACGTACATTCAGTTTATCCCACACTGAAGAGCAATCCTGAACGGGGAGGAAAGCACCGTTTTGCTGCAAACGTGCTCTTATACCAGGGCCCTACTTTCCTTTGCAGCTTTTTAAAGAAAGGCTGTTTCACTAACCTACTGCAGGGCTGCTGGGCTCAATCCTCTGAGATTCCCAGTACCTTCCGACCTGCTCCTTCCCTTCTGCCTTCCTGAGCTGCCCAGGCATTCACAGTCCTCGGGGACACGCGAAAAGGGCCACGTTGTCAAAGAAGGACCCTAAGCGTAACCCTGGCCCCCCTCAAGTCAACATGAGTTTGGATGCTGAACTCAGCAGAGGCAGGATTTCATGCTGTCTGTCCAGGACTGTCCTGCTGTCCTGCCCATGGCACAGTGGAGAATTCCTGAAGCCCAGGAGATCCTGCTCACCCAGTGAGGGGGTTGGGATGCCAGACCCGGGACCCGGTGGAGCATCACCTGCCTAGCTCTGTCCCAAACCGCGAGATGGTGAAGCATCAGCAGTAGGTGGAAACTCGCAGCTGTTAAGAGGTGGTATTTCCAGCTCCAAAGACAATTTGGGTGCTGTTTAACTGTGTTTTGTTTTTTTTTTTTTTTTTAAAAAAAGAGACAGAAACAAGGGGAAAAAATAGGAATGATCAACCCAACACTATGATTGATATGAGAACGTATCTGCTTATAATTCGGTGCAAGTGTGCATTATTGTTGCTATCTATAATTATGGGCTGCTTTTCATCCCTCGAGGTTCAGCTTTCTTCCCACTACTCTTCTAAGTTCAGCCATTTACCCTTCCTGTCTTTGCAGATGCCTTTTGGATCTGTTCTCCCTTCGCCTCCCAAACTCCTCAGGGCACACCAGGGTTTGACTGCCTGCAGGACATTCACAGTCAAGACCTTCAGCCCCGTTGGGCTCCAAGAAGAAATACTAAAGGTCCATGTGGAAGCTTTACAGAGAGCTCCCATTTGCCCTCCCAGGGCCAGGAGAGCTGTCCCTTAACACAGAGCTGCTCTCCTGGCTGGGGAAGGAGCAGGAGCACAAGCGATGATGATGCTCCCTGCGCCTCCAAGCCGAGGGGCTTGGAAGGGAGCCCATGTTTGAGGGCTCCTAGAGGGAAAGCAGCTTCTCCATGACAGCATTCTGGCAAAAACAGTGTTATTTAAATACAACAGTTTCTTCAGTCAAAGTAAATAATAATTAAGTAAACCCAATTAAAAGCAGGAATGCTCAAAAATATTCTCAGAAGTGTCTGAGTGTTTGACTCGGCTCCTCGCGGGAGGCGCTTGGGCTCGTTTCAGAGCTGGAGTGCTCTGAATGCTGGGGATGTGGCCAGTGACTACTGAGTACCCAGGGTTGGGCACAGGGTGCAGGAGGGCGAGTGGCTGAAGGGTGCAGCTGCAGATGGGATGAGATGGGATGGGGGTTGCTCTGCCTCCTCCCCACCTCAGGACTGCCTCTTCTCAGCCCCTCTCACCTTCCCAGCACAGTTTCCTTCTGGCCCTCAGGGTGGAGGACACAAACTCTCACCACCATCGGCCAGACCAAAGCCAGCAGATGAGCAGCTCTGGGGGCACAGCCCACCCCTGGCACTCAGCTTTCAGGCTACCCCCAGTTGCATGGGGTATCCCCATCCAGGAGCTGCCCTGGCTCTCCCTTGGGGGACCCTGGCTTAGAAACAGCTGAGAGGAGTCAGCCAAAACAGCCAGGGAGGAGTCTGGATGCCTCCAAAGACAGACCTGTGTGTGTCCACCTCCACCACGCTGGGGGCTGCAGGGCAGAGAACATTGTGAGAGCATGTATATCCACAAGGACATATCCCCAAGCAGGATGTATGTCAAACAGAACATAATTATATCTCGGCGGTGACTATTTTCCACAACGTCCTCGTTTCCACGCTGTCCTAAAAACAACGCAGAATTTTTCATCTGTGACACCGAGTATTTAATTTTGCTCAGGTACCCTCTTGTCAAAAAAGCCCTCTCCTTTCATTGCCATAATAGTGATGATTATATATATATATTAAATCATGCTCTTTTGGAGAACATCCTTAAGAAGCCTAGGCATTTTGGAGAGATGCCAAGGTGGTTCCGGGGCATCACTCAGAGCAGGACTGCAGACAGAAAGCCTCCTGCCTCATTTAGTCTCTGCTTTGGTTCTCAGCTTGCAGAAAATTGATGAAGGCTGCTGGCTTGGCAGCTACAGACGTCAGCTATGTTTGCAGACATCTTTATTTATTTTCCTGTGAGAACACCATGATGTGTCTATGCTGATGGCAACGCTGAAAACAAAACACACACAAAAAAAATCCCACCTCCAGCAGACCCCAACCCCAAGAGCTCTGGGGGTGATGCCAGAGCCAGCCTCCCTGCACAGCCGGGGACCACTGAGGGCACGGGCTGAGCCCTGAGTGGCAACCAGACCCTGGGTGGGCAACCACTGCTCCCACTCACGGCCATGACCAGCAGTGCCGCCGTACAAAGGCAGATCGTACAATCCTCTCCTTTACCAATCAACAGTCAGCCAGCATGACAAATAATTGTTTGCAGCTGTCATTAGCTGAAAACAAGGCAAATCTGCATATGCTTAATCTTAATTAGGCAGACTTGGCGAAGAGCCCTTGCTCGTTGCTACCAAACAACCATTTCACACACAAAAGGGCGACAAAAGCCCGGGTGTCTGCACACACACACACACACACAGGAAATGTGCATGGAAAAACCTCCTGCAAAAGCCTCCTCCTGCCCTATCCCATGGAGTGTCGATGGGGTGGGATGGTGCCTGGCCAGAGCTGCCCTGTCCTGCCTCCCATCACCAGCCCAGCCCACCTGGGACACGCAGCAGTGGAGAGGTTCTAAATTAAAGCCGAGGAATTTTGCCACCGAATGGATAAATTCTAATTATTCAACTCTGGTTTACCTTTTGAGGGAGCTGGCCTTGGTGGACCTCGCCAAGGCATTTCCACTGGAGGAAGAGGAGAGGACTGTGGCTGATCCTGCCAGGGTGGGCTCTGTTGGTGGCCTGGTGCTGGGTTAGGACTTTGAATTTGTGAGCGAAGCCCTGGCTGCCTGGGGAGGGAAAGTGGGTCAGGGGCTTGGTAGCCAGCATGTGGCCCCCCCGTGCCCAGCGGCGACGTCAGCTCCGCTGAGCTGGGGCAGCACCAGGGCCAGGCATCCCCCATGGGCCAGCAAATGCAGGCAAAACCCCAGAGTCCTGCTGGACACCCCAAGCTCTGCACAGCATCTTCCTCCTCATCACCATCCTCCTCCAAAACCCTCCCACTGCCTCTCCTGCCCAGACAAGCCTGGCATAACCCAAGGGAGTGTTATGTTGCTGTCGCACAGATGATGAATACAGCTGTGATGGGTCTGGAAAGGTGTCCTTCCCCACGTGCCATGGAGCTGGGATCATCTATGAGGGAACCGAGGGTCACCTGGTACCTGTCCTGCTGGCACTGTGTGTCCCAAATGCCTGCCCTGGGTCAGGCAATGCCAATTCATGCATCCCATGCACTGAGTGTGGGAGGAAGAAAGCTGTGTGAGCCCACCTGCAAAACACCAGCCCCGAGTTGGTGCCCTGAGCCCACAGGCTCTTACCTGGGAGCTGGTGGACATCAGAGCAAGCAGAGACACTTGCACCCACACCCTCATGGCACATCAGGCAGGGAGATGCTCGCTGGCAGAAGCAGAGAGCTGTCGAGGCAGATTGAAAGTGTCAGCACACAGAAATCTGGGTAAAAAGATGCAGTTAACTCAGACCAGGAATGGGGAAAATACATTTCCTGCAAAAAAAAAACCCCAAACCCAAACCACTGAGCTGATGGGAAACAAAGATGCTCCAGAGCTGTGGGAAAGTCTCCCTGAGATGACCAGGGTGACCCTGGGACCTGCATGAGCCGGCACCAGGCTGGAGGGGGCTTGGAGCTGTGGCTGGACAGGAACAACAGGCTCACCCCGAGAGGCTGGCACCCCCCAGCATCCCAGTGAGCCTCTCCAGCCCCCGCTGGTGGGAAGGGGGTGCCGGTGCCTGATGGAGGCGGCCGGTAGGGTTGGTGCCACTGCCTTGTTGCCCTGGTTTGTCCGGGTTTGGTTTTGCACTAGGAAAGAGCCAGCAGGATTGAACACTGTGAGAAAAGCAGCGTTAACAGTGAATGCAGTAGATTTTGGCCAAAACCAAGCCCACTACTTTATAAACTACCCCCCAGCCCGACACCACAGTGAGAAGTGCCTACGTTGGCTTTGCAGCGCCTAATTTTATGCTTTATCAACTTACAGCATATTCTACACAGAGGGGAATTAAAATAAGGCTGGGAATCATCAAAACATTTCACTTTTAATTGAAATTGACTCCAGGATTATACATGAGGGAGGCTAAATGAGAGGCATTACACCCAAGCAAACTGCTCTACCTGCTGTCTTTAAGAAAACAGCAGAGTCTCAGCCTGCCGTGTCGCCGAAACAACGTCACCAACAGCTATAGTTCAGCCCCTATAAAAGGTGCAAAGGTCTGAACTCTTAAAGCAGAAACCTCCCAGTGCTTTAAATAACTGTGATTAATATATTCCACGTGAGTGGTGTCAAAAACTAAGATGTGATGGATAAGGAGGAGCCCACGGCTTCCCCTGTTTGGCGTCCAGAGAGACAGAAATCCCTCTGCAGACACGTAAAACACACGCTGTATTTCAGAAGAGTCAGCGACTGCAGTATTGTGTTATTCTGCCCTCACGTGTAACGTGTTTCTCAGCAAGAGAGGAACAGCTAAAGAACGTTTCAGGTGTAAGAGCCCATTGTAGAGATCGCAGCCCATCTGCAAGGACCGCAGCTGCAGGAGCAAACAAACAGAGATAAGGAAGAGGTGTTATCTTCAGAAAAATATTTCCTATCAGATTATATGTACAAATAATTCAAGCACACCAGAAGGGGTTGGTTGTGGAGGACGGTCTGGACAATAGAAATAGATATGGGAAATAGAAAATGAGATGTGAAAATTATAATTGGAAGTAAAGGCCATGTCCTTTCTGAAGTTACAGGCTAACACACATTAAATACCTGCCCCTCTCAGGGCAGTGTGAGAATGGGAAAGTCTGAGCTGTTTTCTCCTGTTTTTCGTGTTTTTGATTCTCTAACAGTATCACAAAAGATATAATCAATATTATTCCTGAAAATCATATAAAAAAAAAACCAAACCAACCTAGCTTGGCAATATTTTGTCCGGGTCAGCAAGAACAATTTAAAGGATTCCAATTGAAATGTAAATTGCAACAAAAAAATCCTAACTTAATCATTTGCAGAGAAAGACTTACAACAAAATAAGGATCTTACACGCTCTATGAGCAGAAACATTTCAGGGGCTGACTCTGCCCAAGCAAATTCGAGCAGCCTTCACAAAGCTGCAGAGTTTTCTGTTGTTGTCCCCACTGAGTAATCCCACAAACCCATGAATTGCTCAAAGCTGTAAATGGAGCCAAATATGTTAGAAATTAAACAGTGAATGGAAAAAAAAAAAAGTCCTACAAGTTCCCAAACACACCTTGGCCTCACCCCTAGAAACAAGCCGGGCTGGGAAGGTCAAGGCTGCCACATCCCCACCAGCCTTCCTTACAGGGCAGGGACAAGAGTTTTGCCCCAGGACCACCCCTCTCCATGCCTCCATTTGCCAGGCCCGTCCCTTGCTGCCAGCCCAGCAGGACCTCCCAAGGGCTGGGACCTTGGCACCCCAGAGCCATCCCCCTGAGCTGGAGCCCAGCTTCTCTGTGCAAGCCCTGGATTAATCATCTTGGAGCTGGAGATCAGGTGAAACTGTCCTCCAGTCGGTCATGAGCTTCACTGCGTGTTTCTTGAAGGACTTAATTACTCATCAACCTCGGGCAGGAGTCCAGCTCCGCTCCCCTGCCCCAGCCCGCACTGTGGTGGGACCCTGGCTGCCACCAAGCAGCAGAGTGGCTATGTGAGGGTGATGGTCCCAAAGCTCAGCAGAGCTTCTACCACTCCCACCGCGAGCGCTGCTCTCCCTTTTTAATTAGGGAACCTCCTCCCCCCCAGAAGGTGCACTCCCCCACCAGCTCACCCGGCATCCCCCAGCCCAGCGGGACTCCTGAAAGCTCCAGGCCTTGATTAGCTCTTCCTTTTAATTAGTCTCACTCAGAGGTGTTGCCTCCTTCAACCTTGGGCTGTCTTTGCTTTCTCTTCCTGACCTGTTAACTAAACTTGGGGGCAGCAGCTACCTCCCCCCACCGTGAGCTGGTGCCCACCTGGAGGTGACCTTCCCTGACGGGTCCCCAGCTCACCAGCCACCTGGGGAGTGATCACAGCCCAGGCCTGGCCCTGCTCCCCCTTCTGGCTGCACTGGCCACCCTGCTCATGAGCCACTGTACCCCAGAACTGCCCCATGGCCAGCCCCACGGCCCACTCCAGCCGGCTCTGCTGATGGACTGGCTCGATGGCTGCTGTGATGCAGGACTCAGGCTGAGAGGCTGGCTAAGCTCTCAATACGATTATTTTACGTTAAAATTCTTCCTACAGAACCCAGCTCCAGGGTAACAATGCGAAAAGCCAATCTCAGTTGATCCCACGTCAATATAAATCCCAGCCTCTAAAAAGCGAGCCCCTGGGCTGGCCGGGCAAGAACACAAGAAACAGTTTGGCCACCACCTCTGCAAAAGCTGAGCTTCTGCCTGCCTCGCTCAGGAACTTATAAAAATAGAGTTCAGTAACAACCACCACAGCCTTGGAAGCTACCAGGTTGCACATGGGAATTAATCCCCGTTCCCCTCCTTCCACCAAGACCAGTATTTGCTCTAAGATGACAAGCGGGGTTAGCTGCATGTCTAACCCCTTTAGGGTTGAAGATCATTACACAGGCTGGACAAGTATGTGTTGCTTTTACTGTTTAAGAAGGTCTAAAAGATACTAAATAATACATAGTAGTGACTTTATGGTGACCGAACCACATGGTGGCTGTGAGGTCCATCAAGCCCCCGACAGCCAGATGCTTCACACCCAGAGTAAACATCAAGATTTGATGGACCCAGACCCTCTTTGTAACCCCCTCTCAGGGTCCAGCTTTGCCTCTGCAGCTTACATGGCATGAGGAGGGACAGCCAAGAGCAGGGTTCTTCTGCTCCGTCAAATTGCACCCTGAGTACGGTGGAGCTTCTCCCTTACATCTCCTGCTACCTGCGGGGCTCTAGGAATTTGCACGTGGCCATTTCGTTTTCCAGTGGCAATACCAGTCACAGACACAAATTACGCATTTCTTTCTTTCCTCGGGGGCAGATCAGATGCCCAACAAGTTTGTCTCCATCATCCGTAAGGAAGGAACCCTTGTGCTTCCTACAGCACCTCCCCAAACCCTCTGTTCGGCTGTTCCCCATTGGACAATACAACCCACGCAAACAAGTGACAAACCCACCACCACCTTCTCCATAATCACACCTACAAACCCCATTTTGATCCAGAAAAAGCAGTTGGCAGAAGCTGTCAAGAACGGAGCTCACACAACCCACCTCTCCCAGTGCTTCCAGTTGAGCTCCCACCCAGCCCTCCTGGTGGAGAGCTGTGTTCTTCCCAGCACAGGAGGGTCTGCAGCTGCTGCTGGTGGACTCCAGCCCAACCCTTTGCCATCGCTATTGATGACCACCCCAAGCTACCCTTCCTGTGCTTTGGGCTCAACTCTTCCATGTTAAAGCCCAGATTCAGCCTCGTCCCACAGTGTCCCCTCTGCTTGGGCACACCCACGGCTCCTCTTGGCTCCCCACGGCTCTGGCTTGTTCCTCAAGTCCAAGGAGCCACGTGGCTCTGAACCCTCAGGCTGAGGGCACAGATGTCCAACAGCCTGGCCAAGCCCCACCATTCTGAGGGCACCATCACCACCTTCCCAGGTGAGATCCACCATGAAGGAGCTTCACCTCCACTTTGTGAGGAGCCCATGGGGTGTTCCCAGAGGGGGCAGCACCAGTCCAGCCGCCTTCCCCATGGCTCCTCAGCCAGATGTTCTCACCTGGTGGTACAGCTGGGGGCCAACCTCCTGCTCCCACATCCAGTCCTTGGGGAGACAGGGCTGGGTCCAAATCTTGTTCTTCAGTCTGATAATGACCATTCTTCATCCTGTTATCATCTGTGTGTGCACACGCTATAAAGTACTCAGCCAAATTTGGGTCAATGTTACAACAAATACGTAAATACGCTCCAATTCTTTTCCTCTTGGAAGGGTTTGCTCTTCAGTTGCTCAAGATGCAACGCCATCCCTCCCCTTAAAATAAAGCCCTCTGCCCAGGAAGTACCCTCACTATTCACACAGAAGTTTTCTCTAAGTGTTCTTTAACGCATTCTTTTCTTTAGCCCGTGATCTTTGTGTTTTACTGAACTGCCCCAAAACTGGTTCCAGTCAACCTTTTCTGGTGAAGACCAAGCAAAAGCACATTGGCCGTTCCAACCGCTATTTCTTCTCTCTCATTAAACAACAGATTTTTTCCCTCCCAGCTTTTACTTTTAAAACACCAACCCATCAGTTGAAGTACTAACTAAAATTCATTTTGTGTCCTAGGTTTCCTCATTTTCTCTCTACCCACGTGTGACATCACCCTGCGCCCCACGCCCTTGTCTGTTCCACACCGCTCCTTCCTTTCGGAGCTGTGGGTGGTCACCCGTGAGCCTGTTGCCCACGTTGGGGTAGTTCCTGTTTGGGCATTTACACCTGGATTTTCCAGCTGCCTCTCAGTCTGTTCAAACCATCCACAGCCACTTCCATGGAACGGGCCCCACTTACCTTCAGCCATGGCCAAGTGTTAAGTGTCCCAGAAGAAACATGCTAAATTCAGTCCTTGGGCCAACCTCTCTTCCTTATGACCAAGCAACACCCGCTCCACAGGTGCCTCCCCTTCACCATATCTCACCCCCTGATGCCAAAAGTCCTTCTTCCAGGAGCGTTCACCCTCCCACAGAACCCGCCGTGGGGGATACAACCCTTCGAGCTGCTGCAGGAACCGCGTCCAGACCTCAGGAGTTCAGGCCTAAACACGACTGTGAGTAACAACCACCGGCCCAGGGCTGTGTGTAACTGCATCCCAGGCACTCAAAAAAAAAACTCAGAAAGAAAGTAATCCCAAGAAACTCCATGTGCAGAGTAAACTAAATCCGTGAGAGACTGAAAAGCCATCAGTAACGCTGCTACAGCGCTCCAAAACAGCAGCTGAACTGAGCATTGAGACAGGAATCAGCTACAGCTTTCTCAAAATGTTTTATAAAAATACATGATTTTGTCATTTTGTTGGTTTTTTTTTAAAGCTATTCCATAGAGAAACTTCCAAAACTTTACTTCCATGCAAGTTTACCAATTATCCTGAACCTCCATAGTTCCTGGAGTCCTGTGTGCAGGTCTGGAGCCCTCGATATAGGAAGGACATGGACCTGATGGAGCGGGTCCAGAGGAGGCCACGAAGATGATGAGGGGGTTGGAGCACCTTTGCTCCGAGGACAGGCTGAGGGAGCTGGGGTTGTTCAGCCTGGAGAAGAGGAGGCTCCAGGGAGACCTAAGAGCAGCCGCCCAGTGTCTGAAGGGAGCTACAGGAGAGCTGGGGAGGGACTCTTTGGAAGTGCAGTGACAGGACAAGGGACAACAGCTTTAAATTGGAAGAGGGAGATTTAGATTAGATACCAGAAAGAAATTCTTTCCTGTGAGGCTGGTGAGGCACTGGAACAGGTTGCCCAGGGAGGTGGTTGAGGCCCCTTCCCCTGGAGATCTTCAAGGGGAGGCTGGAGGAGGCCCTGGGCAGCCTGGTTTAGTTGGGGGTGTCCCTGCTGACTGCGGGGAGCTGGGACTAGGTGACCCTAGAGGTCCCTTCCAGCCTGGACCATTCTGTGATGATAAAGCATGCTTAGCACATTCTGACTCGAGAATGATTCCCATTTCACTGAACCTGAAGTTTTCTCTGTCTCATGAGGCCAAAGGCTGCTCACAGAGAACAGTGCCAGGGAAATGTTTAGTTCTCCCCACCCCCCGGAGCACAGACCCTGCAAAGGGAGAGCCCGAGGCTGCTTCGCATTCCCCTAGGTCTGGTGTGTGCCCTGGTGATAGCAGTTCCCGGCACCACACCCAGGAGATGCTGGACGAGCACTTGTTAACAACCAGGACAGACGAGCTTTTGGATTCTGGGGAAGCAAAAATGCAAGTGGTTTAATGGGAAATCCTGCTGTGCCTTGTTGGGAAAACACCTGAAGTTAACCAAGGATGCTCAGTCTCTAACCTGGTATTTAAGATGTGATCATCCCCTCTGAAAAGCAAGAGGAATTACAATTTTTCTATTTCTGTACTGCTAAAGCCGCCAGCAACAGCACCTACAAACAACTTTGTAGGCACTTTCCCAACAAAATAACCTCTATAAGCAGGGAGCCCCACAATGCTGCTCTAATTTATCATGCTTTCAACCGGAGCTCTATTGGGGCAAATCCCACAGCAAATCAAGGTGTGTCACTCCTGGGTTCAACTGCCACCGGGATGTTATACCCTTAATGCCCAAGGAGAAGTATTTCTTACCAGGCTGGCTTCTAGTTCCAACACCCCACCACTCCCACATTTGTTTATTTTTTTAAATTACATCCGTCTTAAAATTCTCCAGCCAATTAAGTTTACATTTTCCAGCTTTCCTGTTGTTCAAAGCAGACACCTGCCTTCCAAGTGGGCCACCTTCTGCCAAACCCATGTGCTGAACCCCACACTCAATGGAAGGATTAACCAGAGTGTGAAGATATTACCTAATGAAGCTTCTATTTAAAAAACCAAATCACCATCATCTTGGTGGTCAGCATTGTGGAGAGGAAATAGAGATTACAGGGCATCCTAAAACACCTGTAAATATTTGCTGGTGAATGAGCACAGCTTTTTTGAAGCCACTGAACAAAGCTTCCCACCTAACGTCACTTTGGAGCCGTCACTACCAGTGGCTGTTATTTTTGGGGCCACATATTACTTTTTTTTTACAACACAAACCCAAATCCACTCGGCACATGAAGAAACCCAGCTCTCGGCAGCACCTCCCCAACATTCCGTCAGATTTAAAATCCTAACAAGCTTTTCAAAAAAACCCCCAAACCCCCACATCAAACCTGCTGATACGTTGTCATCCGCGTTAGCAACCAGGCCGGCTTCTCCCCTCTCCTCTGGGACTCCTCTTTTCGCTGCTGACATTCAGCTGTCATCACTGCAAACCTCACCACATCGGGTAGTTTACTGAAAACTTTTTTTATTGTAATCAAAAAAGTGACATAACAGGGCCGTAATGTATTCTGCAAATCATTCCACTGGTATTTTATAACTGATACCAGCTTCTTCTGCCAGGCAATTAAAAAAAAAAACCAAAAACAAAAAAATTCAAATGTGAAAATTTTCACAGTACAGTAAACTCCACCCAAAACTAATTTAACGGTGGTTAAAAATAAGATGCCTCAGCAAAACCTTTCATGTTACATGGTCACAACTCACAATTCTGTACAAAATGTTCACTTTTATAAAGCTCTGATGTAAAAATCAAATAATCAAGCAGCAATATTTTAAGTGCAGCACAGGGTCTTTCATGTCATTATTTACAACGCTTGAATTCGTTTACATTTTAACAAAATTTAATACAGATGACTTAGGAATTAAGTCATTTCTTCATTATCTGTCATTCTATGTAGTGACAGATTTCACTTTTTGGTCATCTTTCTCTTTATCTTTGCTCTTCTTCGATTTTTTCTTCTTGTGTTTGTGTTTTTGGCTCTTCTCCAATTCCGTCTCGTTCCCAAGGTGTTTCTTATGCTTCTTGTGTTTCTTATGCTTCTTGTGCTTCTTCTTCTCTTTCTTCTTTTTCTTTTTCTTGCTGTCTTGACTCTCTCCGGAGCTGGCGCTGCTGCTGTGGCTTCGAGTCTGGCTCTCGGAAGGGCTCTGACTGCGGCTGCGACTCACGCTGGGGCTGCTCTGGCTTTGACTTCTGCTGGCTTCGGGCTGCTCGGCCGCCGCGGGGGCCGCCGCATCCTCCTTCACCTTATCAACAACCTTTTCTTTCGGTTCTTTAGGAGTTTTTGCTGCGGCCTCCTCCTCTTTTGCAGACACATTACTCTCGCTGTCACTCTCGTTGTAGTCTGGTACAAAGGCAGCCTCGTCGGTCTCTCGAGTTAGATCCGAGGAGAGGCGGGAGGAGGCGCTTACCTGAGGCTTGGGCTTGACAACGCTTTTATCGTTTTGCCCAGCCACGTTGTTCTCCTTCTCATTTTTGACATCTGGTGACTCTTGTTTCACAGGGGGTTTGTTAACAACCGGCTCCTTCTCTTTATTGCTCTTCACTTCTGCTACGTGCTTCTCTTTCTCTTTTCCCGCATTTTTATCTTGAGGTTTGTGTTCCTCCACCGTACGCTTGGCATCGTGAGCAGCTTTGTGATCAGTCTGCTTCCGCTCCCGCGGAGGGCTGTAGCTGCTCCTTTTGGCATCTCCAGCGCCCTTTTTGGACGGCTCCGCTCGCTCCTCTCTGGGCTTACTCTTCTGTACAGACGTAGATTCTCTGTTCCGAGAAGGGGAGTCTTTTCTCTTCGCTAATTCGCCCTTTTCATCTCTGCGCTTGGAACCGGAATGGTCTCTGTTGCCATCGTGGTCAGATTTTTTGTCTCGGTTAGGAGTGAAGTCTTTTGCAGTGGATCCCCGGCCAGCATCGTGTTTCTCGGAAGATCTGCTCTCTTTGGAAGATTGAGAAGTATTTTTTCCGTTGCCTTGCTCAGTCGCACGTTCTGAGTGGTCTTTCTCCGGCTGAGCACTGCTCTTCCTCTTCTCAGAAGTGTCCTTGTCTGACAAAGAATGATCCCGGTCTTTGGTTTTTCCTTTTTCATTCGAGATCGAACTTTTTGAACTTTTTGCATCATGCTGGGAGCTTTCGTAACTCGCCTCTTTTGTAGTTTTCGGTGCTTTCTCCAAAGGCTCCGTCTCTTTTTCGTTGTGTTTTATGGGGTTTGGTGGTTTAGCACTCACGTTTTTTATAACACTTGCTGGTTTTCCTATGTTTGTGGGCACCTGGGTAGATTTAACGTCCTCCTCTTCAGACTCAAAGTCGTCTTTATCCCACTTTGACTGAGGGACCTGGATCATAATAATGACGTCTTCGGCAGGGGCTGTTATATCATTATTATACTCCTCCATGGTCTTAATGACAGTTCGTTTTGTATCTGGCTTTTCTTCAGTCTTTCTAACGGGGCTGCCTCCAGTAGAACTAGTGCTAGGAGGAAAAGAAGTGCACATCAGTAACAGGGGAGATACACATACCACCATCTTTGTAACATTTATAACATGGCAAAGATCATTCAATTAAGTGAACAGACAAGAGAAAGGATGGATCCACCAGCTGAGATTATGAGCAATCAATTAATTCAGTATCTTGCTGCTACACATTTAATTAACAAAGACACAAGATTATCAGATTGGGGACTGTCTGATCTGGTAATTCCTTCATGTCCTATTTCTACCAATGGCAGACAAATTAGGAGCACATTCTGGTTTCAACATGTAAGCAAGCAATTAGGGAAAGGTAAACACAACCAAAGTCCTGTCCTCATGTCCCAACATTGTTCTTTAGAAGGATGTACATTTTAAAAACTTCTTAGAATACCAAGACACTATTCTTAAGTCTCCAGTGATGTCTTAAATAGTTTGAGGTTGCTTTGTCCTGCTTCTTTAGATGCTGAAATTGAAGTAATCACAGAATCTCAGGGACTGGAAGGGACCTTGAAAGCTCACCCAGTCCCATCCCCTGCCAGAGCAGGAACACCCAGAGCAGGTCACACAGGAACGTGTCCAGGTTGGGTTTGGAATGCCTCCAGAGAAGGAGACTCCACAACCTCTCTGGGCAGCTCCTTCCAGTGTTCCCTCACCCTCACTGGGAAGAAGTTTTTCCTCATATTGAAGTGGAACCTGTTATGTTCCAGCTTGTACCCATTGCCCCTTGTCCTATCACTGCCTGTCACTGAGAAGAGCCTGGCTCCATCCTCCTGACACTCACCCTTTATGTATTTATAAATGTTAATGAGGTCACCCCTCAGTCTCCTCCAAGCTAAAGAGACCCAGCTCCCTCAGCCTTTCCTCCTGTGGGAGATGCTCCGCTCCCTCCATCATCTTTATAGCTCTGCCCTGGACTCTCTCCAGCAGTTCCCTGTCCTTCTGGAACTGAGGGGCCCAGAACTGGACACAATATTCCGGATGGGGTCTCACCAGGGCAGAGTAGAGGGGGAGGAGGACCTCTCTCGACCTACCAACCACCCCCTAGTAACAGCTCCACACTCGACTACTGGGTTTTTTCCCTCATGTCAAATGATAGAATATAGAAGAGGGATCTCCAAGGTAAGTGCCAATGAAGTTGGTGCTGAGCTGGAAGCAGCGTAGCTCTGTCAACACAGCACTGCACTCACAGCCACACTCAGTGCAATATATTGGCAACCAAGCTGCTATTTCCACAAGGTATCATTTCACGTCACACTGACACAAGTAGATAATGACAATTTTTAAAATGCAAAATATTGCAGGGTACAGCCATGTCTGTTATCCTTGCCCTTAGCAGTGAGCTGGGTTTGAAGGAAAACATAGAGGGGACTCCTCAAAGAGTCAGCATGTAATGAATAAGAAGAGGGGAATAAATGTTCCAGAAGCAAGGGTGAAATGCATCACCAATGCATTAACCTTACTACCCCTCTGTAATGCTGCTTTCTGTGAGACTGTTCCCTTTCTTCAACAACATCTGATTTGGAGCCAAGCACAGTTTAACAGGAATGATCACAGATTATTCTCTCATTCAGCACAGATTTTGCTGTTCCTTTCCTTTGTCACCATAAATAATTTTACAAGTCGGGGAAGAGGCAGGGGGAGGAAGAAATTACAAACAGGAGAAGAGATGGTGAGGTACCTGGTGTAATCTACAAGAGTTGAACCAGATCCATCAGCTGCTGTTACTTTTCTTCTCACTTTTCCCTTCGCTTTTTCTTGTTTAACCTTGCTGCTGCTTGGCTCGGGCTTCTCGACAGGTTCTTTTGCAGGTGGCACATTTTCTCCACTCACAATCTTTTTGCCAGTCTCTCGGTTCAGTTTAATCTTTTTTGCGGGGTTGTTGAGAAAAGCAGATTTATCCTTTTCTGGAGTTCGCTCTCCTTTTTCACTCTCAGGCTCAGTCTTCCCCTTTGGCGATGTTTTCGATTCAGCAGGTTCTGGTTTTGAGGCCTTTACGGAAGTGGCTTCATGTTCTTTATCAGCCTTTTCATCTGCTTTTCTTTTTCTTTTTTCTGGTTTTGCATCAGAGGGTTTGCTTTTTTCAGCCGGTTTTTTTGACTTGTCCTCTTTGTTGGAGGGCTTCTCTGACTTGGCCTCTTTGGGATGGTCTTTCTTTGCCTTTTCCTCCTTGGCTGGTCTTGTTTCTGGGTGATCTTTCGTCACTTTTGGGTGAACTTTCCGTGGGGTACCGAGAGCCTTCTCATCCTTTTGAGAGGAAGAGGCTTTAACACTCTCTGTTTTTGGCAACTCCTCCTTCACTTTTTTCACAGGAGGTTCTGTTCGGGGAGACTTTTCACGATCTGCATCCGCCTTCTCTTGGGAAGCTTTAGCTGGTTTTGTGACGTTATCTTTCTTGGGAGGAACAGCCGCTTCTGCTTTTCGCTTTGTCTTGTCGACTTTTGCTTTTGGCTTATCCTTCTCTTTTTTCTCCTTTTCAGACACTGGTTTGAAAGCAATAGAATCTGCTTCCATAGGTTCATCTCTCACAGGGGTGGCATCATCTCTGCTTGGCAGCATGAACAGAGAGTCTGTTTTAACGTCTTCAGTTGTCACTGGCTCTCTTGGTTTTCTTGCACCTTCTAACAGTTCAGCATTAGGAAATCCTTCATTCTCCTCCCCTTTTCTTCTCTTCCGATGTTTTTTATGTTTATTTCCCTTGCCATCTCCCAGTGGATTTTCCACCTCCTTCTCTTTTGATTTTGTAGGATCTTTAATGCCATGGCTCTCTCTTCCAGAAGGTTTTTCAGGGTAGTTTCCTGCTAGATTACGATTTCTGTGGCTCTGCCCACCTGGATAATCTTCCCTACGCCCTCGAGCATACGGCGAATTCTCTCGTCTGGTCCCCGGAGGACAAAACCTATCCGGAGAAAAGTTCTCTCGATTTACTGGAGGTCGAGGTTGAGCACCGACAGCGTAGCCCTTGTAAAATTTTTCGTACCATTCTCTATAATTCCTTTCCCATTCTCTGTATCTTTCTTTTTCAAAGGGATCTCTAAAGTCAACTGATCTGCCATAGTAAGCTTTAATGTCGTATGGTGGGACTTCTCTGTATCTGTTAAAATACTCCCTTTCTCCTTCTCCTTGGGGTACAGTCCGTTTAGTGGGAGACTGGCCTCTAAATACTGGAGACCTTGACCGTGAATGGTACCTTCTGTATGGGGGTGACCTTGACCTTGACCGGTGATAACCATGTGACCTTGACCTAGAACGATAATTACGACTCTTCCCTTTGCCTCTTCTCTGATACGGCGGCGATCGTGAGTAGGAACGAGAATGGGAACGGCTAAATGATCGTGAGTAGGAGCGAGAGCGGGAGGAACCTGATCTTGACTTGGAGTAGGTATATGAACTTCTAGAGTAAGATGAAGCGCTATAGGGGGACTTGGACCTTAAAAAAAACACAACACAAAAAAAAATAATAAATGAAGTTAATTCAAAACAGTCCCTTTCCCCAGTTTTTTGCCTCCCAAATTTGTTTTTGTTTTGTTTTTTTTTTTTCCTCTCCATATGCTTATGTCAAAGCTTCTTTCAGCTGCTGACATAATGCTACTGCAAATTGAAGAACTTGATAACACACAAAAGTTTCTGTTTACAAGACAGAACAGCTGCTGCTTTGTTAAAAACATACAGGAACGGCAAGTCTATTTCCACTGGCTTCTGTCACATGAACTACAACAGCTAGTGATTGATTTAAGGTGGTGTATACTGTCCTCTACTGGTACCTGAACACACACATTTTTCACTACTCGGCAACCATGAGCAGTTGCGAATCGTTTTGGTTGCAGTAAGATGCAAAGAGAACAAGTCTTAATGGCTACAGTACGGTATCAAACAAAAACCCCACCGTTTATGCCACCTTAGTCTGTTTAACCTCACTACTTATTTGGCAATTTGTACAGGATGCAAAATACTTACACTACAATCTCACACCAAGTCCTATGTATTCAACACTTCTAGCCAGATGTCCTAACAAAATTCTGCACATACCACTAGCTCTAACCACGGGTAGTGACCACAGTTCAAGAACATTTTTATCTAAAAGCTTCTAAGCACACTCCCTGGTAACATGACTCAATGCCGTGGAGCTCGGAAAGATACTAACAGCGTTACTAAGAGAGCGACTCAGACTCCTGCCCAAGTGAGTTTTTGGGACAGAAAACATCAGCTACCCTGAGTTTGTCTTTTATTTTTCTAAAGAATCGTTTCACATTATTCTGCCTGTGTCCATTAGCATCACTCTTCCTCTCAAAGTCCTTCACCAATTTAAGATTTCCTTAAAAGCAAGTCTGATATTTTAATTCCTAAGAAAAATTTAAGGATGGCACCAAAATCCTAGCGAAAGACATCAGTCTGCAGTCCAGGTTAAAACCTCTCCACATGAGAAAACCAAAAGAGGAAATGAAGACAGTTTCTCTCACGGATCTCTGTGCTTTGAGGTAACGGTTACAATCAGAATAGGGAGGCACAGAAAATCCAGCAACTACACCTATTCGGTTTCTAGGCTCCTCAGGGCTGTCAGGAGCTGAAGGATGTCATTACAGGGAAGCTCTAGTAAAAGAGAAGCCCGTTCCTTAAGATCTGCTGCCAAATTATAACTATCAGGCAACTAATCTCTGCCATTTTCGAGCTAGTGACCTACATACGAAACTCCTATCGCTGCTAATCCCTGGAATCATCAAATTCATCTAATGACAGAGGTGGAGTGGAACTCCTCCTGATTCTTCTAGACAATCTGCTTCTCCATTACGGACATGTAAAGCAGTTACCTGGAAAACGAACGCCTACGCTCCTTTTGAATCTTTTTATATTCCATCAATTCCTTAGCAAAATCATTTGTAAACTCATCAAGTTTGGACTTTTTCTTTTCCCTGTTAAAATAAGTTTGACCTTTATTACAATTATAGTTTGACCTTTATTACAAAAAGACATCAAGAAACAAAACATGGCCAATATGAGAAATGCATACTGCATGCAAATGCAAAAGGTGAACATCCTATTTAAGCAAAAACAATTTAGAATTCCTACAAGTTTTAGGGAAAGTTTTAGAATTACATTTGTCTTGTTTTAGTTTTGCATGTTTTACCATCTGCAATGAAAAAGTACAGTGGAAAAAAACACTACGTCATTTTTGCTTATGCCAGATGCACTTTAGCGTAACTGCGGCTATCGAAATACAAGAATGAAAAACACCACAACTTCATCGAGCCAAATACTTACTCCTCTTTAAGTCTCCGTTGTTCTCTGTAAAACTCCTCCCTAGATAAGGGAGGTGCTTGTGTCGTTGGGATGGCATTTGAATGAGCCGCTGGTACTGCTGTTGGTACCCAAGCTGATGACATGTTTGCAGGAGCTGGGGGATATCCTGGAGGGGGGACAGAGTACCCAGCAGATGGAGGCTGACCAGGTGGAAACTGAGGAGGAAACTGTGGTGGTGGTACCCCCGGTGGAAGAGGAAGTGCATGGGGTGGTGGAGGATACAAGGGAGGTGGAGGCACAGGCACAAAGACTGGTGTTGATGCTGGTAGTGATGGGGCCTGAGTCCTTTGGGCACGGTCACTATGCGGGCGTCCTCGATTTGCACTTCAAAAGAAACCCAAAAACATGTGTCACTTTGTTACACTCTGCCCTGATTTTCAAGAGGAAAGTGAACAAAGCAGGAGCATGGTGGTGTGCGATTCTTGTTCTCAAGCACTTTTCCCCCCGTTTCCTGTTCATCAGAGACTACACTCGTTTCCTTATTCTCATACTTGCCCTCCACAACCTCACCCTCAACAGTTCCCTCAACCAGATGGAGACTGCCCATGCTTAAGAGAGACTCTCATCTCCCACGTACCCACTGCTCCTCTGCCACTCCTTGATACTTCTCATCTTCAAAATACTGGACACATATTAACTCTCAAACGCCTTGTCACATGTCACCTTCTATGTCGGTCCCTCATGATGATGTATTTGGCCTATTAGTGTCCCCAGACTGTTTTTGTCTTGCTTACTGAACTTGAGATTTTAGATAATCTGTGGGATGGTTCTTGGGTTTTGTTTTGATTTAAGATTTTAGGAACACAATACACCCTCACAACCTGTCTGTAACAAGTATGTACCAAAACGAAGGACTAACTTGACACCGCAGTAACAGATAAAACAGACCCCTCTCTCTCTCCACCTGAGAGAAAGCAGCTTGGTTGTCTGAGATGACTAAAGTGAAGAAATTCAAAATTGTCATAAAATAACAGCGTTGAATTTTCCAATAATTTGCTCGGTTGGTATCAACTAAGTTGTTAAAGAAAGAGTGTTGGAGGCTGATTTCTCTTGGGAAATCAATTGTCTTCAGCCCTATTCAGCCAAAGGGGTGGCTTTCCATCTGATGTTTTAATTATATTTAATTTTTCTATGTAATTATGGTTTCCTCAAAGTGTGCATTTTTCAGAGTCCTCTTTTCAATTATGTACCGAGTTTTACTTTAAACAATCTTACTGCAAGCACAGATCCACTATGTTAAAGCTAACTCAAATTAAGCCATTTAAAAATGAATTAGGACTTGTATTCATGACTCCACAACTATCTGTGTACATACTTACTTCATTATAAATCAGTTGTTGTCTAAGTTACATGTTCCAGCCTAATTTAACAGGTTACAAGTAGTAATACGTTGCATTTCTGTAGAATACTTACAGTTCCCAGCCTGGTCTGCCGCCTGCTGAGCGAATGGTACCGGCTCTCATTGGATGACCTTTGGAGTGGGGAGAAGAAAAAGATAAAAAAACCCAACATTCAGTTTATTTGAAGATAATTTTTTCATAAGAAATTCTCAAGTTACAATTACTTACCAGTTGTGGGTATTGATTGTCCTTGGGGGCCCAGAAGACTTGGCAATGCTGGCTGTCTTAGTACAGGAACCTGATAGCCCTTGCAAATAAATGCAAACAGTTAGGAAATAAACTCCACTAAAATAAAAGAATCATTGCATATGCTGAAATGAAACTTACCTTCTCTTCCAACAAACTGCTGATTGACAGAGGGGAAGATTTAGAGAGTTCCGCAGCAGTCACGAGAGCAGCGGGAGGTAAAACAGCATCAGCATCACTACAAAAAACCCCAAATTTTTTTCAATCTAGCAACATTTTGAAGTGATACTTGAAATATAATGTCCAAGGAGAGAAAAGGCTAACTACTGTAAATGGAAGAAAATAAATTAAAAAAAGGCCAACACCTCTCCCAGATTTACAGATGTGAAGTTGGCCAAGTCCAAAGGAAGCAGTGACGAGAAGTCTATTCGGACTCCTGGCA
The DNA here is from genome assembly GCA_013400055.1 of Nycticryphes semicollaris. Classification (NCBI taxonomy): domain Eukaryota; kingdom Metazoa; phylum Chordata; class Aves; order Charadriiformes; family Rostratulidae; genus Nycticryphes; species Nycticryphes semicollaris. Next base: position 326,038 of record VXBJ01005971.1, read on the forward strand.
TTTTTTACAACCCCCAGACTAAATATCAGCTCTGGAAGGTGCAAGAACTGAGATTCTATTAAGAAACGTTTCTGTGCTAGTTTAGAGCCTGCCCCACACGTTCTTTTGAATTGTGACCCTTTGTATTCAATGGTACACCTGAGCCTGACAGTCTTCTGGACAAGAGTGGCTACTTGCATTCAAGGCATAAAGTTGAAAGGATTTAAGGCCTGGAAAATTTTGAAGGTTTGACAAAACTAAATGGTTACTTTAGGAATTGCGAGCCGCTTAAAATCAAAGGGCTCCTGGGGAAAAAAAAGATTCCTCATTCAGTGTAAACCTGCACTGAATGACTGATAAGGGAAGCAAACAAGAAACACTTGTGAGAAAACTCTTGTATGAGGCACGTGTCTGACTATCAAAGAGTCCTCACTCAAAGTAAACACAAAACCCAGAACTTTCACAATTATCTGGAACTGTCAGTAATGACACAGAAACTGTTAGCTGAGAAGCTCAAGAAGAATAATCTAACTTAAACGTTTTGGTGTCTTTTATATTCATGCTGATCTACAGATTTACTTACCGAAAAGGTCCATCATGCTTTTCACCCCGGAGAGATAGGGACACTGCTGGAGGAAGATCAGAGACAACAACAGAAGATGGATTTACAGGCAGACCAGGCTGACCAGGCCCCAAGGATGACAAAGCAGAACGAGAAGCCAGAGAAGCTAATGGTATCATTAGTGGATCCTGCTGCCTGGCAATTGCTGGCCGGAGCAGCGGCTGCAGGTTGCGTGTTATTGTTTGTCTCATGAGGGGTGGTGGAGGTGGTGGTGGTGGTGGAGGCTGAGGCTGCTGCTGCTGTTGCTGCTGTTGAATCTGCTTACGGAGCCTTTTTGTGTAGCCAGTTTCATTTTTGAAGTTGTTCACAGCCTAGAGGTAGAAAAACATTTACAAAAAGGCAGTATGAAACTTCAGTAGACATACGAACAGAAGCCTCCACGGAGTAAGATTACTTGTGCATTCCTGCAAATGCTATTGCTCCTTAATAAATCCACATCCAGATACATGAACACATCACATGGAACACCGGCATCAATGACTGGTAACTGCATGTCCGTATTTAAAGTACTTTGGTGCCAACACTGAATTTACAAGTAAGGCAATCATGTTAAACAAAAGTGTGAATTGAATTTGCCAGGTTGTCTCAAAAGACCCGTAAGCTCCTGTATCTGTAACAACAGGTATATTTAAAATGTAAATTTAGCCTTGCTGAAGGCCATGTAAATATTTTCTTCCCTTTCCACTTTTCACAAATAGACTGTTCTTACAAACAGTTGACATAAAAGTAATCATGTTACCTGGCGTAGGAACTTATTGGCAATTAAAGCATCAGGAGAAACATCTGTTTGATGACATGTTGGGCACGTATGTTCCTCAGATTCCAGTAATGCTGTTCTAATACCTGTGAATAATTAGAACAATTGAAATAGCTTTTAGCCAAACTAAGGCATTTTTTTTCCGTTCTAATCAATTAACATGTATACGGTTAATGGGTGAGTATGGTCTTGAATTGAGAGCCAGCAGCTCTAGATGTTCAATAGTGTAAAAAACTTCCAGTGTGCAGAAAATAACCACAGTTTTGGTATTTCACTCTCATAACATTTGAAGACGTAGATCAGGCTGTGTCTTGATGTTTCAACTAGTCTTTTTTTCCAATATCTAGTGCAGTGTGAAGTCAGCAACCTCAAAGTTAATGAATAAAACACATTTCAAAAAAACCAAGAGCAGGTTTGAGTTCAGAAGTTTTGAACCAACTCTCCCACGAAGAAGTGGATTAAATGCCCGACTATTTGTTTGCTGCAGACCAGAGCTGGACACGTCATCTTGTATGTGAGAAAGGGCTGTGGACAAACTAAATGCATTCAGTATCTCATACTGTCATCACCTGCACAATTATGACTTTTCTCTTACTCATCCCTCTGCACGTAGAGAGGGTTTAACTAGGTATGCAAGAAAGGAAAAAAAGCTTTCTGTTTTTTTTTCTTTATATGAGAAGAGTCCTTTCCTATTCAGGGCATACTCAGGTATTAAATAGAGCTAGTAACAAAGGAAGTTCGTTATTTCCTGTTTCTGCTCTGAGAAGATCAGATTTGATGTTTCGAATTAACAAACATGAGAGTAAGACTTACATTCGTCACAGTAACTGTTTCCACAGCAGGGAATAACAACTGCATCAGTCATTATATCTTTACAAATGAGACATAACAACTCATCTGGAATAGGATCATCTTCTTCTGAGGAAGAGGACGGGTCCTCCGGTAAAAATGGAGGCTTTTCCTTCTTTCCTATAGCGTACGCTTCCCTGGAGGAGGGGGAAGGAAGAAGAAAAAAGTTAAAGATGGGCAAAAGGAAAACTCTTCCAAGCTTTGGATTTAATCAAAGGAAGATAATAGATGGAATTTTTCACATTAGCCTTCTAAAACATCAGCATCTGGTTTAAACTACTTTTCTACAGCCACAATTCCCTTCTGCAGAACTATCCCATTCATTGGATCAACCACAAAATTAGCTCAGATTAGCAAAAATTTTTTTGACAGCTAGAAACCAGGTGAAATGAATCCCATCTCTCCTTTGCCAGAGGGTAAATGTAAATTGCAGGCTCAGGATCAAGCTAGTCTCTGAGTAATTACATTTAAGAAATGAAAAAAGTCTCGTGTCACAGAGATCCACGACAGAAAAACACAAGTGCTACCAAGTGCATTTTAAAACAGCCACTGTTTTCAATACACAGTATCATTTTCAACAGGGAAAATTCAGTCTGTTTCACACCTGAGATTTGATAAAAATCTCAGCCCAACAACTATTTGTTAATTTTTGCAAGAAGCCTTTGAAACATTAAACAGAAGCAGAAGGAGCTTTCCAAGAGAATGACTCCAACTACAAACACTACAGAACTGTTTTGCAGAAATACAGCTTCTTAGCACACCACGAGTTTAACCAACTCCCATCCCAGGGCTACGAACAACAGGACCACCCTTTTTGACCATCAGAAAGCATGACAGCACGTAAGGCTTCCTCTCCTCTAACTACAGACACCGACCAACTCGGCTGCGTTGCTGCTCAGGCGTTTACACACGGTTTCTCTGGTGCCCTTTTTGGTCAGTTCTGATTAATTCCATACTTACGCATCAATAGTTGGTATTGCATATTTTCCAGTGTTGGTCAGCATAGCACCCTTTGTGTTGGGATCTTTCACCTCCATCATGAAACTCCTTGGAATTCCTGTGCTCTTTTTAATTCTGGGAACAGACTCAAAATTTTTGTCCTGTTGAGAAAAGAAATGCAGAAGTATCTCATTTTAAGACCCACACTTAAAATATTTCGGTGATTATTTTAAGCAGCAAAAGCCTTTAACCCTCCCCTTTTACCTAGCGTAAGGGCTGCCTGGGTTGCTCAACTATAATACTTATTTCCCTAAATGAATATAGCCAGGACGTTCCATAGGCTTGAGCAGTGTTTTGAACTCAACAGACATTCTTTGGCTTCACTTCAAGTTCCTTATGGGTGAAATATCCCTCAGCTCACCATCCGCTTGGAGACATGAACCTGCTCCTCCTCCAAAGCCCAACTCAGAGCAAGAGCTTAATTCAGTGCTCTCAGTCACTCACTGGAGAAGCATATTCACCACTGACACACCAAGGCTGAATTCCTACCTCATGCCTATACATTCAGTGACTAATGTTAAATAGCAATATACTCAACCACAGAGTTGTGCAATTAAAACATGCAAATATTCAATACAGGGGGTCGACAGAAACATCTTCTTTGTACGTGAAATATTAAAAACTGTGAACTGTCATAAAGAAGAGTTAAAAAGTGAGAAAATTTTCCAAGAATACTGACATGTATCAAAATACATACAAAAGTTCACAGAGAAAGATCTAGAGACATGTTTAATGCCCATGACCTAGGAAAAAGATTTTGTATTTATAATTCCAGGCTGCCTTTGAATTTGAAGGGCTTTGCAACATCACACTGCAAAACTCCCCTCTGTATTTCACCCAAAGAGAAACAATTCCTAAAATGAACATTCATGTGTTTGTTAAATAACTGCCAAGGTAAAAAAACAAACCAAACCCACCCAACCTAAGGTACATCAGCAGTCCCCCCATAATCTTACCCCATTTGTTGGGCAGTTCTTTATATAGTGGCCAGGTTTTCCGCAACGAAAGCACGTGTATGAGGGTGGAGGTGGACCCAAGGGTTTCTTCATGTAACTAAAAGGTTTGGGGAAAGAAAAAAGATATGCATGTGTGTCTCTTGTTAAACCAAACATCTCTACAATTTCTTCATAATCCTCAAAGAACAGATATGCCACTATCAACACTTACTTGATTGGATCATATTCATGGCCAGACTGTGTCATCATAGCTTTTATTTTATCTTCTTCGGAAGCATTGGCTTCAGCCAGATTGGCAGTCTGTTTAACAGGTAATTATTTGACACACACATTAGAAACACATTTAAGCCCACACAGCCAAAGACAACACCACTCATCCAATCCTGTAAAGAGCAGCACAACGCTAGCTGAGGTTGCATGAAAAAAGCTGCTTATTTAAAATATATTTGTCCTGAAGATGTTCTGGGGAGTCCTTACGCCATTACATGATGTTTATGTGCCTGTTAACCTACTCAAAAAGAGCATTCTTGGGCACTCAAAACCTTAGGCTCTGTTTGTACCTTACATAAAGACTGGTGTAACCAATCCAATTTTTTTTTTCAAAGCGGACTGAAGCTACGTGTAGGAAAAAAAACCATGCTATCCAGTATTTTTAAACTGATTTTTAAGCTCCAGACTATTTGAAGGAAAAGATATCCACTGTATATTTAATTGAGAAATATGTATGTAAGTACTATTATTTACACTTTGCAGCGTTAAAAGGACACACAACTTAAGAGCTGGGGAGGTTGTTCTTGCTGAAATTCAGCTTCTGACACAGAAGTGTTAAAAGGAATCAAGCTTTTTACAGTCCCTCAGCAAGACAAACGACTCTTTTTGTGTGCTGTTGGCAGAGCAAACTGCCTCTTGCCCCCTACTAGCTTCTTCACATTGTGATTTAACTATATTAAGCAAAACCTCCATTTTTTTTTTTACTTTTTGTTGTTTTTTTTAGAGTTGACTATGTCCTTTTAACACACAAACTGTAATATAAACCTTATGCAAACTAGATCTTCAAATTATTGAAGCCAGCTGCTTTTCTTTCAGTAGTATTTGTTAAAATGTTTTTATTACACACTAGTCCAGATACAAGCAGGGTCTAAGGGAGTGACTGTAAATGATTTGGACCTTCAAGCACCTATCATTCAGATCAACCACTCATGTTTTTGTTTTTATATGCATTCATTCACAAAAGCAACCAACTAGTTTCAACATTTTATTAAACGGTTGTTTCATATACACAGTTTTTTTCTCAACAGTAACATAATCCAGATCGACAGCTACGAAATCATTTCCATTAACATTTACAGAAAACTTTACAGAAACTTGACTAATTTGTTTGAACCCAAACGGTTTACAAAACACATCCAAAACCCACAAAACATTAGTAGGAATAGACCAAAATTCAAATATGGCATTCAATACATAGTAATAATAAACCAGAAAACTGTTAACACATTGCCTCCATGCTAAGCCAGTCTGCACTAAAGAGGTTAGAGTAAGTAACAGTTTTGAGCTGCTTTATGTTACGTTCCTGTATTTTTCTGAAATGCTTAAATTTTCTTAAGAGCTTAAATGTGTACACCACCTTGGACAGTCTTTCACAGTTTAGAGTAAAACTTCACGAGTTTACAGAACCAAGGACACGTTTAGGGACAGCACTAATGGAGACCAATTTATTTTGGTGGCTATCTTCCAAACTATTCCCCCCCTCCTCCCCTCCCCCAAGAGTACACAATTTAATTTCTGCAGTGAGAGAGGGAAGAAGTTACCAGCGGGAAGAGATTTCTCTTTCTCAGAAATGAACTCCAGCCTTTATTTGCAGAAGAAAGCGCTATCTACTCTGCATGAGGCCCTGCCTTCTCTACCTTCATAACTTTATAAAGCCTAGGAATTGAATGGGCTAGCCCTACGCCTTTTCACCAAGTGCAATCACTAGTGCTTTCCCAGACAAAGTCACACAATCTTGAGCAAACAATGCAAGCAGTTCATAGCAAAACATGGCATTACAACAGTTTCAGAAGGTCACATCTGCTAATATGCCACACATACACATTGGTATATTCCTATAAACAATTAGGTACACTTACACAATTTACACAGTCTGCGTTCAAACAAATTAGATCATGTTGTCCACTGTTTATATACTACAATTTATGAAACTGCAGCATTCAAAGAATGGATCTGTAACTGTAACGACTAGAAATTCAAAAATAGCCATGCAATTGTCCATGGTACAAAAAAAAGCTTCTAGTTTGGCTGTTGCAAGCCCCCCTGGAATGTCCATAACTTACAGCCAATTAAATTCTTCTGCAAAATTGTGTTAAGTTTCCAACTAAAGTATTTGACAAAATTAACTAAAACGGTAAACAGCTTCTGAAGTGCTTCTTCTTTGTGTCTTGAAGATGAGTAATACTGCAACATTATGTTGAGGCTGATAAGGTACTCCCCTTCTATCTTCCCAAACTGGGAACTACTCTTTACAGGATAGTATCAAAATATACACATGTTTTAAAGTTAAAATACTTAAAATTATTGAAAATTATTTTAAAATTTGTTCAGATTACAACAGTTATCCAGCTATAGATCACAATATAAATTTAAAAATACGAAGCAAACACTTTTTTTTTTTTAAAGTATTTGACAAGAATATATATATACCTTAGTAAGCTGGGCCAGAGAAATAGATGCAGAAGAGTCATCAATCTGTTCACAAAAAATGAAACACATATTCAAGTTCTACAGTCAAAACATAGCAATAGTTAACCTCTACTCTAGTCTGAAAGTCTGTGCTACATCCTCTGAGCGTCACTGAAAGAGGCATTTCCAACCCAGTGTAACTTGAATTTATTCAAAACAAAGTCCAAATCTACGAAAGCTTAGGAGAGTGCCTACGTGGCTAATGAGAAGAAACTAAAATAACCTCCTGAGATCAACTTACTGCTCCAGAATATCTCAGAGAGGGGGACCCTTGTCAAATGTTTACAAGTGCTTAAAATTCAAAGGGGTCAAAAGTCAAAGGGAAGTTGTCAATTTTCAGCTAAAACAGATTTAAAGAAAAATATATAAGTTTATCTGAGAAGGAAGCATCTCTACAGGAAACTTATTTTCAGTGTAGTCTGTAAATTCTACCGTTTATAAACACACACGGTCAGGCTTTTATGAACACAGTAGATGCCTGTCAGAGTAAGACACAGGCATGAGCAGCCCTTAAACATGAACTCTGTCCTTCTCTTGTCAATAAGTTTAAAAATGCCAAACTCATCATACCCCACAAAACCCAAATAAAACAACCAGTCTAACACATCAGCCATAAAAGTAACCCACAACCTTGTCTACAAAAGAACTGCTTAAATTATTTAAATAACGTGTTTATAACGATGGAGTAGCCGATAAAAACTAAGAAAACTCATTTCTTGTTGATTTTCTTCTTAGATCACAGGCCATACTATCCAAATGAGTTTGGGAAGTGTGAGAATTTAGTGTTTTCCTTGCTATCAGACCAAAAGCAGTTTTTAATAGCAGCCCAGTACTAAACAAACAAAAGCAAGAGAGTGTAAAGCTTAGCCTTGATGATGAAAACACAGATTCAGAGCACAACCCTGTGATTTTTTAATCTGTTTCAGCAACACTCCTCCCTCCCAGCCACCTACCAGAACAGCTTACAGGGATGAACACCCCAGGACACTAGTGTTTATTGAGAATTACTACTGAAGTGCAGTTTTTCCACGTGTAAAAAGGGTAACTCTTATCTCATTCCTTTTCCAGTATATTGAATTATATTATGCCCCAGAAAGACATTTGAATCATGCTTATTATGTCTTAAGTTGCTCAAAAATTTAGAACAGCTCTCCTCAAGATGTCACTAAATTGATCAGAAGAGAGCTTACAATCCTTCACTGGAAAAAGAATTTGTTCTTCATTACCTAATGTAGTGGAAACATTCAAGGGATTAGTTTTAACAGAGTCTGGGGTCAAAATATCTACATGCAGGAGATGATTCCTCAGCTCCAGCTAATCATTCCTTCTCTGTATTTCCACCAAAGCACATCCAACATTACTGTACTGCTAACTAAAAAGTTCTTGAAAATGTGCCTTTGGAGAGGAACACCCCAATCTGGAAAGAGAGACCTCCTTTCTGTTGCAAGTTTTTACCAGAAGATTAAATGTTTCTTCTTTTCTGAACATTTTGTACCTAGTAATGTTAAAAAGGAAGTCTGATCAAATATTTTTGGGTGTTAATCTCCATTTGCCACTCTTTTTAACACGTGGAAAAACATGCCTATGTTTTCTCACGGCAGGCACAACCGCTATTGTTTTGTGGTTTTTCAGAAGCAAACACAAAATTAGGAAAGCTCTCTAGTGGAGGCTAACGTTTAACTGCCTAGTACTGACCAATAACTGAAACAGAACAGTTAATAAACTATTAATTAGCTCTTGTATTTTTTTATTATACGGCCTGCAGGCAACAGTCTAATTTCTTAAAGGATGTGAAAGCACCACTTTCTACTAAACAGTTACCAAAAGCAGTAAACAGATAATTAATGCACTATATAGGATGTCTGCCCAATGGCCATCTTCCAATAATCCTACATTCTTGTGTCTTTTTTTCCCCCCTTCACATTTCTACTGAATTATTTCCTGCCAGTCCCTCAACTCAGTCAAGCAGAAACAACATCTCCATAAACCTTGTGTACAATTCTACGATAGTACTCCAGAAGAATTGGGGAAAACACCCCAACCCTCCCCCCAAAACCCCAACTCCAAAACCCCAGAGTCGCCAGTCAATGTATTAACTCCCATTTCAAACAGAAAACTAAACAGAAACTATCATAAAGGAAGTTGACAGAGAACAGTATGAAAAGGCTAACCTCACTGCTGGAGTGCTACCTTTAAATTAAAGTGGTTTCCTAAAACCCGATGGCTTGGCTAAACTACAAGTTCAGCCAGGAAAGATGACAGTTGTGCTTGATGGTGCTTAAACAACGGGCAGGACTCTGCATTTCTGCAGCCTCTAAGGACAAATACCAACAAGAGAGCTTTGCAGTTACTGAAATGGCAATACTACACCAAAAAGAATCCCCCTTCCTGATTTGGCTGCGGTAACAGTAGGTCAGCAGCACAGATTTGGAAGTGTAACATAAGAGCAAGACAATGAAGAAATAGTCAAAGTATAAGCTCCTGTGCATCCTTCTTTTTTTTTTTTTTAAATTAACTAATTTTAATTTTGCTGCTTTACTGTCAAACAATCATTGGCAAACTTTCCAGCCATTTATGCCTTCCACACTAAGATCCAGGTTCTGCTTTGAAATACATACTGAAATGTGTATTTAAAAAATCCCACACAAACAAAATTCCCATATTTTAGGCCAAGATTTGAGTCAGCTTTAAAAATAAAACCGATTCTGTCTCCAACACTAGATGTACCTGAAACTGCAGAGCTTTTACAGTGAGAGGACTTTTAAAGAGCGATGCAAGGCTTCCATCCTCCCTACGGCTACCCACAACCCAAACCAGGTACAGTCACAGCAAACAAGAGGGGAACGTCTTTGCTTTGCCTTGCATTAACTTTAATTAGCTCTAACTAACAATAAGCCTTCCCTCCCACTCCAGGATTTTTCCTTTTTTTATTTTTTTTCTCTGGAGACACCTATCACCTACGTTAGCTTATGGTAAGATGCTATTTAGAAATGTAATACAGACATGCCAGGGAACACACGAGGCTAAAAGAATGTTAACTTTATTTATGAAACACGTGGTTTGTGTTTATACACATGCTAGTAAACAAAAAGAAAAATAACTGTTTTCAAGAAATAAAAACCCATCTGAATTAGATCAAGTACTATAAATGTGGTTTACATAAATGCATTACATTAACTACTAGGGTCACTGGGCCAGTAAAACTAACTCAAACTCACAATGAGAGGCATTCATGTCCAAAAAGGAATTCAAATCGGTCAATCTAATTATGGATGTAGATTTAGACTTAAGTGTTTTCAGACCTATGCACAGAAAGTTTTCAATTTTAAGCTGGTTGTGTACCATTCCACAAGAATCAGAGGCTGTATTCTTCACAGAACACAGACTCAGAGTTCATGAATTTCTAGATTAAGTTATCCTAACAGCTTCTCGAGTGATCAGATCCAATGATCCAGGGTTAGTGTAATGCCTCACACCATTCTAGTGAAGAAAAAGCAGTTATACTCAAAATAAAGATGAAAAATGAAAACCAGCAAATAGTAATTTTTATACTGTAGGACTATTTGGAAATGCAGTTACAGATATTATTTGACCAAGTGGCAAATCAAGATCTAGACCATCACCAGTCAAGTATTTCCTTGTGTTACTTATTTATATTCCACGAGCAGAATGACAGCGTTTTCAAGCCTGAAGTAAAATGCTGCCCCTTTTCCAAGTGTAAATTCAAAGTGGTGGTATACTAAAGAAAGGCTTAGCCTTTGGGAAATTAAAGCAGCATCCAACTCGGAAGTCACCCAGATCCAAAAACATACTGCAGACAGAAGTTAAGAAAAATAACAGGAAATTTCACCCACAAACGCACCAGGCTCTAACCCTGTGCCAAAATTTGTACACTGGGCTTTAGATATTTTCATTTGCAGAGAAACTGTTAAACTACACTGCTTCATCAGATAAAGTGGAAGGATCAAATGCAGAACTTTAGAATACCACTTTGTGTAGCAACGATATTTAAAGTCATGGCAATCTATTCAAGACATTTATGCACTCAGAGGGGCCCAAACAATATCGCTTCAATTATACAGTTTTAGGAACAAATTCCCAAGTATTTAGGGACATGAAAAGGAATCATGTAGCTGCACAGAACTGTCCTCAAAACATATGGGATATTTTGGTTTTGGTATTTGTTTGAACCCCCAAGTTGAAATTAAGAAACAGTACCAAGTTTAACAATAATGGTTTCTCAGTGGTTTTTGATTACATTTTCAAAAACCATTAGGCAAAAAAAAGTATTTAAAAACAAAAGCTAAGTGATACAATGTGAAAATGGCAAAAAATACACTCCAAACAATTTTTATTGCAAGAAACAAAAAGCACACAACAACCTATACAAACATACATATCACTAGCTATAGACAGACAGATGTAGAACATGGCACCATGTTCAATTGAGCAAACCTTGAACCTACATGATCTAAAAATGATCATACATTGTCTGTACAACACAAAGTCATACAGGAAATATTCTACCATATTCAATATGAAATACAATGCATTACTAGGCACAAATACCAATATTCACATTAGAACTCTGCAGATGATGGCATTGCTCAGTTTTTACTATGCTGAAACAAATACATTGTATTTACAACATATACTATGTTTCACTAGAAAAATAAATTAATGTTTAGGAAATTATTAAAAGGCTACATTGTTTAGAATTAAGTGCAGTGTGTAGAAAAAAAGTGTGAGATTGTGTTTTTACATACTGCTTTTGATGTTCCACTCACTGGCTCAGTTCGACTTCTAGAAGAAGAAATAAAAGTGTTCAGAATTTAAAATACAGCACATGTACTCAACATAAAGCATCAAAAACACATTATAAACCCTGAACACCAAAACATTATGTTCTGATAGGCTAGTGAATGTGGAAACTTATTCGCATACGTAAACTGTTCTCTCTTGGTACATTCAGTGCAACTAAAAAAAACCCCCAAAATCACATTTCTAGTTGGTCACAAGTTAGTCTAAGACTTAGAGGTAAGAACACAACAGTGCAAGAGGAAGTCCTCAGGTATTTTCACTCTGCTACGTAAGTATCAAAAACATTAAGTCTGTACTACAGTTTTGGGTTCTTAAATAATCAACCAGCTAAATAGGAAGGCAGCTTTAGCCGCCCATCTGTATACCTTTAGTCTTACTAATAGGTATCAGATACACTACTTGAATTTCTAAGAAAACAGTGATAGTGTAGACATTTCAAAGTGCAAGTTTACTTAAGTGAAAAAAGATCAGTTCTCTGACAAAGGAGTAAAGTAAAAACGTCAGCAGCATAGTCTTTAGAACAGTGTTTCTTTGTGGAAGCCCAAGCACTGTGTTCAGATATCTACTAGATTTAGCCATGAAAGTGCCAAAATACTAAATGTGTTACATATGCTATATTGACTAAAAATAGTAGTAGAAATGTCACCTGAAAGCAGTTTCTAGGATTTTGTGCGATTTAGGAGTCCTGTGACAAAAAAAAAGGTCTTAATTGCCAGAATTTGATTTAAGAGAATCTTGAAAATGCTACAGTATTTTAGGAAATATTTATTACAGTTGAAAACTTGCCGAGATTCCACATACTCATTGATCTGTATCTGCATGCTACTCATCGTGAATCAGGCATGCAACCACTGATATACTTAACAAACAATTCATACATCATCCAAAGTGTCCCATGAGCAGAGGCAATTCACAGGCTGCTGTGGAATTTATGTACAACTAGAAAGGCTCGTGCTTCCTGCCACTATTAGAATGTCACCAGGCTCGCAATTACAGCCACGTACCTCCTGAAGATGAGGAAGTACAAGGAAACACTTTAGATTACCACACAATGGTTTCTTGGTACATTTACCCTGAAGAACATACTAAAAAGCCAGTAAAGCATTTTTGAAGCCCCCCCCCCCCCACCATTACAGCATACATTCTTAATTCCCAAACATTAACCACTCTACCAATTGTTTCTGCAACGTTTCCAGCTGAAGGAATAGAAAGCTCATCTGCCTGGTTAATTTTCTGTTAGAGCAGCAGTGCCATTCTTTCCTTATCCCTGTATACAGGTATTTAGTTGATCTTTGATGCTAGCAGCACCTATCCTCTCATTTTAGGGCAGCAATACCAGAAGAGGGTGCCATCCAACCAGAAGCAGAGGATGCACTGACAAGAGAGCACTAATATATATATATTGAAATTAACCCCCAAAACAAGGGTATGTTTGTAAGCACGATGCTGCAATGTCCAGAATTACTAGGGTGTGCCTGAAAACAATGCAGCAACCACTGCAGTAATAATGCCCAAAGTTTACACACAGAGCCACATAAATTCAGGGATTTTTGCTTGCAAATGCTCCATGAGCACCAGGATGCTGCTGTACTGTTTGTTCAAGACACTCTGTAACTCATCGGTAGGCTTTATTTATTGAGACACAGCACGAGAAAGGTATGGCAAAACCAAACACATATAATATCTACTCATTGTGGTGGGGAGGCCCATCTCTAAGAAGGCTGGGAAACATGACCATTCAAACAATGAAATACAGCTAATACAGAACTGGACTGTATGAAAACATAAGTGACAGTGATAACCCTGTAGCCAGGACTGCATTTGAACATCTGTAACTTTAATCAATAACATCCAATTCTCTGTCCTCCATCGATTTTAGGAATATGGAATTAAAACTTGGAGCACAGGTACCAGCTTAGGGTGAAAAAAGAGTTAGAAAGATAACTAGTAATATTTGGAAATGTGCTAAACTGCTTACTCAGTATCAGTTTTGGAAAGGATCAACTATTCATTCATCATACTTGCACAAAAGGCAATACACTTTAGGATATTGTTGTTTTTCTCTTGTCTGAAATGGACATTGTCCTCAGGAAATCAACAGGAATCACTTATGAATAAAGCTTCTTGTTTGCACGGGTCAATAGCTAGTGTGCAAAACCTACACATTTGGGGCTTAAGAATACCTGTCATATCCCACCCACCCCCAAGTGCAAGAAACAGTCAAGTACTGAGAATCAGACTCTTCTGAGATGGGAACAAACTGTATGTTTACACTACAAGGGATGTCTGTCTTTACTGTAAAAGCAAACACGTAACAAGGAATCTCTCCATGTAGAGGAAAGAGGGTCTATTACTTGGGCCTCGAGAAAAATCGACCCCAAGAACAAACTCAGTAGAATCATCTTAAAAGTTACCACTGCTGGCAGTTTAAAGCCCATGTCCCAGTAGGCCTAAAAATCTAAGCCTACTTTGGGACAGATGCATGAAAATCTACCCCACTGCAACAAAAATTAACAGTAGCTTTAACAAGAAAGACAGAACCTGAAGGCCTCTGTGAACTAATTTAAATACAAGAAGTTAACACACTGAAACCCCTCACAAAGAACACAATGTTTTATGGATACTTACATAACATATGTTTTGCTGGTAGCTTTAACTCCTCCAATAGGGATTCTTCTAACAATTACCGATGAGTTCTTCGGAATCAGAGCATTATCATCTGTGTATTCTGAAAACACCGCAAATACAGAAGAAAACCCATTAGTCGATTCATAAAAATGTATATTCGTATGTAATTACATAGCACTTCAGAGAAAACCTTTCCAGATACACATAACATCGTGGGTTTTATCATCTCAACACACACCAACAGCACGTTTTGAGAAATTTTCAGGCTTGATAATCAAGCATAAGCAGCAAAATCTTTTTATTTATTTAAAATACTTTCCGTGCCAACAGTAAAATGCTCTGAGAGCCTGCTAATACACGAGGTTCTTCCCAGATCTAGCTTAAGTTGCTTTTGCTTCTGTTAGACTACAAAAAAAATCAATAGACCTTTGGAGAAAAACAAACTACAGCAAAGTCTCACGTGCACAAACCAGCTTCTGACCAGCGTGCCCTGCAAGAAAACAAGCACTTAGCTGAAACATGAAAACTCTGAACCATTGCTTTCAGAGCTGTTATCTGAAAACAATTTATCTATGCTGCTACTGCTCCAGGCTGACAGAACCCAGAAGAGAGCCTGCCATCTCGGTCTATTTCTTGGAGCTTAATCCCTCAACAACCACATTTCTCAGCTGCTCAGTGCTTTACATTTAAATGGAACTGAAACTGGCAGTGCCAGAATTTGGATCACAGAAGTTTTGGGGGATTTTTGAGCTTGCTTTCACAAGTAGGGCAGAATTGGCTCAAGCTAAAGCGGTATATCCCCTTTTAAGCTAATCATCTAGTTTGAATTAACCAAAGGAATGTGGATTCTTTTAATAATTCACTTTTTACACAGCAGAGAGACTCAAACGAAATTACTTACGAGGACAGCCTTTACAACCCTTAGAATACAGTGTATGCCCAAAGCTACCTACGCTTTTCCTTTGCTTACACCGTCAGTCTTTCAAAAAGGATGAAAGCCTTGGACCTCCCTTCTACCAGACGGCATCATTTCAACAATGAAATGAAAATTTTACTTCTATTTTCAAATGACAGAATATTTCCTCAGAAAACTGAGGAATCATTTAACTGAAACCAATTCCTGATCTTCATTCCTAGGGAACCAAACCAAAGCTTCTTCTGGACTTCAGAGGAGTGCCCTACATCTCCCAGCAGGAACCTGGCAACTACCAGAACCGCAAAGCAGTGTCACCCTGTCTCACCACATGACAACATCTGCAGAGCAGGCAGTGACACCATGCCCAACAAGGCTACTTTTCACATTTGACCAAGCAAAGCTCCAACAGAAATGTTCAACAATACTGGAGGTAACAACATTGTTGACTCCTACTCCCTTTTAGCCCAAACTTGTTTTACTGCCAGTGAGGGCCAGTAAGTGGCTAATGGGCTTTTGTCAATAAGGATTCAGTTAACTCAGAAAGCTTGCAAAAGCAAAGCAAGATTTGGGTGTTGTAACAAAATAAACAGAAGGAGAAACATAACAGTTCTAAAACTTGCTATCTATTCTATAACAAAAAAGTATGCTTGAAAGTGTCTCAAGAAATGAATAGAAACAGACAAATTAAACCAAATTTATTTTCCCTGCTGCCTCATACTTAGACATCTTAAATCAACCATTGCATTAGTGTCAACCACTTTCTTCCTGCAAAACATTACAAATATCTCAAGTTATGCTCTGAAGTTTATAGTGCTTTGCATTTAATGCACAATTTAAAAATTCCATTTTTAAATTCCTCTATAATTCTGAAAATCTGCTTGTTTAAATAATTTGTGTCATATGTATGCTATAAACAAGTTACTGAAAAAAGTTCCTACTTTATGGCCTGCTTATCCACCATTTTGAGTTTGACAGCACTGCAAAAGCATCTCTGAGCTTCTGCTAGAGAAGTATTTTCACCAAGATTAAGTGCAGCAGCTCATCAAAACAGAAGTCATCAGAAGGCAAGTCTATATGTGAAACAACAAAGAAAAGCCTTTATTAGGCTTGGATGCTTTGCTAAAGAGCTATTATGGTACTGGGGGAAGGATCTGCAGAGTAAGACATAAAAATGACTACAAACACGTCAGACTGTCTCTACCAGAAAACACGGTAACTCTCAAGAACACATTTTCTCCCCAGTGCTCAAAAATATGCTTTCTCATTATGTCATTTGTTTGTTTTTTTAAACTCTGTTCTAATCAATACCCATTGCATGCTTTGTGACAAACAAATCACCTACGTAGCTGGTACTAAAAGCACTGCCTCAGAAGATCCTCATTAACACACTGGGTTACTATTTCGGGATTTTCAGCTTCCACCAAAATTGGTATCAATGATTTGATCTATGACTTGTATACCACAGCTTCCTGAATTAGCTAGTTCAGCAGGCCAAATGGTTCACATAACTTTCATTAGCATTACTATTACACAGTATTCTGCTCCAGAAGAGCACCTATATTGCTTTGAAAGGATAAGTTAATAAAATGTAACATGCTTTCAATCATTAATCTGATTATACAGACTGCCTCATGCCTTAACGTCTTATTGACTCTACCTGCCGTTTCAGTGAGTGACTAGGAAAAAGAACACAATGCTGGAGACAACATGGTAATGAACCAAACCAAGCCTGCCCAAGCATCTGGCCAAGGGACATTAACTATCTGATAGGACACCCCCCAAGAGGTCCCAAACCTGCTGGTGACAGAGTCAAAGCAGCTGACTCCCAGACAGGCAGCACGTGAGCTCCATGACAACATAACAGTTTTTAAAATGGGTACATGGCTTACCATCAACTCCCCCAGGGAACTCCATCTCCTTTGCAAAAGCTCTACACAGTAACACTGCATGGCAGCCCAAGAACCAATTGCACCCAGAGGTGTACCCAAAGTAATCCCCCAAACTAGCAATGCAACACAAAACGGCACTGTGAAGGGCGAGGTTTAAAAGTTGCTTAAATGTCTTCTGTAAAATGTTACATTTGCACAGTGGGGAGGACATTCCAGTAGACAGAGGGATGTCAGCCAAGTGATTTCATTCACAGTTACCATGAGATGTTTTGAAGACATCAAACTGTGGCATTACTAAAGTGCCAAGTACACGCTGCAACACTGAACTCCAGCAAGTTCTGAGTTCAAGAGACAGCCATATAAAAGCAACCTTCTTGCTTAGAACTATTCAACCTGGTCAGAGTCACATCTTTGGTTTTACATTTTTTTTGTATTTTGCCCGAGAAGCAGAACAGCACATTCTCTGAAAAATCTGAACAAATAGGCCAACTGCGCTCAGCTTTCTCTTTGTTCTTTCCAAGATTATTTTAACATTTAGTCAGGACTCCTGCACAAAGTTACAAAAACCCAATACTTTATGTCCACGTGTAAAAATTCCAAACATGCCGTTTAGGCAGAATACCCTGGTCTAGCTTTTCTCTTTATCTTCTGAAGGTGAGTGCAAACATCTACATCTGTTTAATAAAACATGAAATTCATGGTTATGTATATAACCCTAAATTTGGCATGCGTATGTATTCCACTGGAACTGTATTCTCTAGCTTTGCTCTGAAAACTAGTGGCAGGTTTTCATATTTTCATATGAAAGCACCCTTATGAAAACTTACGTAAGCATCTGTGTCACAAATAGGTAATTTAAAATTTTATACTCATTTTACAAAGGTCAAAATGCAACACAATCTACCTAGAGGAGGATCCTGTCCCTGTTATAAAGAGTGATGCTCTTTGAAGTATGGAAGGTATTCCTTCTTTAACTTCACCTTTAGGCAACACCACATTCAACATAACCTAGTGAAGAAAATAAAAACTTTTCTTCACTGTATTCTCATTATGTATGAAAACAAAGCAACACACTTTGTAAAACTTGTATTAAGTATATTAGCGTAACATTTAATGGGGTGACGTATTTCTAAGCATAATCTTTTTCTTCTAAAAAATCTGCCATCTGTTCCTCACCTGCTACAACAGAATCCACATTTGTCCCATTTCAAAACATTTTTTTTTATTCTGGTGATAATAATCAGGCTCCATCACAGTTTACTACCATCCAGCATTTTGGTTTTAAGGCTCTTTTTAAGGAGACATCCTTAAAAGGAGCTTAAGGAGACATCCTCCTGAAAATACTTTAAATATCTGTAGATAAACAGTGTGCTTTAGAGGTCCAAGCACTTTAAAAGCTGAAGTTACAGTTACCACAGTGTACACATTATTCTGTTGAAGTTTTAATATGTGAAACAGGAAGAGGGGAAAAACCCACTAGTACGTATTTTAAAGAAAAAACTGTTCTAAGAGTGTCACAGAGACACAGGGAAAAATAATTAAGAAATTAAAACACTGTACAATTATTTTGGTTGCTGAAAACTCACATCCCAAAGTCTTTAATCACATTCAAACTTAAAGATGGCAGATTATCAAAGTGAAACACCATGCTAAGTGTTTCCCAAGAATCAAGCACCATTTATTAGATTTAAAAGAATGTCTGACTTCCATCAGAACATTTCTTAAATATATTCACTATAAATGTTCTACCATAAAACTTCAGCATTGCCCCGAAATGGTTAACACATAGTACCAGGAAAAAACCCACAAAAGGTTAAAAATGAGAGATCAAGTGATGCTCAGTAGCATCTGAATGACAATGTCTTTTGTGTAGAGAAAAAATTACATTAACAAGACATTCCAAAGTATAATTTATATACAGAGAACGCTCACGGGCAAGATGGCTTTGAAGGGTCTATATAAATCATAAATTCTAACTCAGATACACTCTTGATCTGAAAACGTTACTAGCGAGCAATTTCTGCAATGGGCACAAAACCAGTTTTCAAAACAAGTGGGGTAAAAGAAGTCAAAACCAAAATCAAGTCACCAAAACCACCTTCTTCAAATTAGCCACCTGTTCTATTTCTATCACTTTTCGCTTTCTCTGTCAGATTTCAAGGAAAATCTGGCAAGCTTGTTATTATAAGATACCCTCCCACGTTCCCTTATCGTTTTATGTAGAATTCCAGGAAACCAGGACTTTTGTAAGCGCCGTACGTCGCACATCAAACACGTATCCTTCTACGTCTAGCTCCGCGTCCAAAACACAGATCTGAATGTAGTTGTCAGAACAGCAACTACAAAAGAGCAGCTCTATGAGGCCCCCAACAAAAGTCACGGCTTCCGATGGCGGCCGAATCGCATTTTCCCTTCCCACCCGGCGCCGCTTGCCTTCCCGGTCCCCCTCGCACACTGGCGGGATGGGCGCCGGGCTGACTCACGCTACATGGGGACGAGCCACAAAGAGCAGGCCGCGGCGGGGCGGCCTGCGACGCCGCCAGCCGGGCGGTCCCCGAGGCCCCGCGACCGCCACCCCCCACGCACCTTCTTTGGTCTGGGCGTTGGTGATCTGCAGGTCGCAGTCGGCCGCCTTCAGCTTCTCACGGCCCATGATCTGGCGCTTGAGGTCGCACAGGGAAATGTGGAGGCCGTCGAAGGTGACCGTATCATAGTTCAGCTTGGAGGAGAACTTGTAGTGTACGCACGACATGGTCGGCGCCAGGCGGTGCCGGCTCCGGGACAGCGGCTTCCGCGGCGGACGGCGTCGCTGCCTCCGCGCCGGTTAAGGCCGGCGGAGGCGCGTGGAACGGCCCAGTAAGGGGGCCGGGGCAAGCGGCGCGGGCTGAGCTCGAGCGGGCCGGAGGCGCTCAGAGGCCGCGGCGCTCCGCCATGGCCAGGCCCCGCGGCCTGAGGCAGACTCGGCTGGCGGAGGCCTCAGAACTCCATCGCAGCGGCGCTGCGAGGCCCCGGCCCCCGCCCCCGCGACAAGACTCCGGCCCGCGGCGCGTAGCGATCGAACTGGGCCGCGGCGGCGGCGCCCGCCCGGCTCCTCCTCGCAGNCCGGCTCGGCCTCCGCTTCCTCTCCTGCAAGCAGCGCTCCGCGGACCGATCGCTAGCTATGGCGACTCGGGCACCCCTGCCTCAGCCTGCGCCGAGGGGTTTCCCGGCCGCCAACCGCACGGGCCGCCGCGAGCGCCTCACTGCGCAGGCGCAACGGCGCAAAGGACGCACGCCCCACGTGACCCAACGCAGTATGACAAAAGGCCCGCATCACGTGGACGCGACGGTCCCGCCTTCTCCGTCTTGACGCCGGGCGCCCCCTAGGGGACAGTGGCTATCGGCCGGCGTCACCGCCTCGCCCTGCTGGTGTTTCTGCCGTCACCACCGCCCCCGATCTGTCACCGCCTGGTGTCCCGTCATACCTCTCCCACGGTGTGTGCTGTCCCTCCTCCCATCCCCCTAGGCCTGTCAGCCCCTGGGCCTTCACCGCCCAGCGTCACCTCCTGTTGGGCCCAGGGTCTTTGGAGGCTCTCTCAACAGCTCTGGGCCCATCACTGCCTGATGTCCTGTCACCCTCTTGGCCTGTCAACGCCCAGAGTTCCTCCTGACACCTCCCAGGCTGTCACCACCCAGTGTCCCCTCCTGACAGTAGCCAGCCAGGGCAAGACAGCCTAGGGGAGATGCAGACAGGGGCCAGGGAAGGGAAGGGACATCCCTCCTGGCATCGCCTGAGCTTTGGGAGGCTTCCACGTCCTGCTTTGGCAGTGGGAAACAACAACGGCTTTTCCCTGACTTCCTGGATTAGTGAACAAACAACACCACAGGTCATTGTGTTTCCACTTCTGCTTGGAAGGGGACACACCAAAGCAATGGCTGAGTAAAGCCCCCCAGTGCCAGCCAGCCGGTCAGAGGAGTGTCCCCCATGCTGCCATCCAGCAGGGACAATGGCACCCAGGTGGGGAGAGGACCCAGCAACACAGCACAGACATTGGCACTTGTGAACGGGGCACGGGTGACAAAAATGGCAGAACAAAATCATGCTACTGTATCTTTGGTTCTGCATCTCAAAACATCCCATGAAAACACAAATGACTGAATTTATAAAGCAGTTACGCCACTGACACGCACCCGAGCATCACCCCAACATCAGACAGGCCTGAGAGGCTGACTGGAAAACCACTTGAGAGCCAGTTTCAAAAGGGTTAGCTATGCTCTCTTGTTTTCAAAGGGAAGGATGGTTAGTCTGGACTACAAATGGGAAATTAATTAGAACGGGGAGCAGAACTTGAGCAGAAATAAGAAAATTAAATTCTGTGTGTAAACAGCAAAATAAACCACATGAGGACAGAAAAATCATTATCATCTTACAGTTTTCATTATGCAGGCAATGACTGCAGCTTTAAATATCTACCAATGTTTCATTATGCAGATTATTGCTTTTTAGTAAAGGAGCTATTTGTTATTTCCACAAATCTATGATGCACACTTTATTTTCTTTCCAGGCATCTAAGTCTTTTACAAGATCAAGCAATTTATACTGTGTACATTTCTGTATGAATCCTCATTTTCCCTTTACCAAATTATTTCCCCACTAACATACTGCAGAAAATTAAATTATACCACTAATATTAGCCACTTTCTTGTGGATTTCATGTTTTTATTAATGTCATTATTAAAGCCCCAGCTGTTTAAATTTATGTATTGGTTGCACCATTTTATTCAAATTTACAAAACACAATCTTTCACTTGAAAAATACTTATTTTCTAATCCTCTGTCTGCAACTCTTTTCAGAGAAAACATTTTCAATATCACTATCTCAAATAAATCAATCTGAAGATGAGTTTGAGCAACCTGGTCTAGTGGGAGGTTTCCCTGTTTATGGCGGAGGGGTTGGAATTAGACAATCTTTAAGGTCTCTCCCAACCTAAATCATTCTATGATTCTGTGACAAGTATATTTTAAAAGTAAACATAGTAAAAACTAATGGACTTGGAAAAAAAAAACACATCTAAAATTTTAAGCTAGGAAACTTCTGATATCTGAACTCTACAGGTAACTCTTAGGGATTTCATCACTCCAGGGGGGAAAAGGTTGTACATGAACAAGAGGACAGTCAGATACGTAGAGCCTCTGAAATACAGAGGTTCTGTGTCTCCATTAGAGATGGGTCATCACTGGCCGCATCGATTTGTTCTGAAGCAGGTATGGGTGCAGCAGTACCATGCTGGTACCTGTATGGTGTCATCTGGGTAAGGTCTGCTGGGACAAGTTTACCTCTTCAATAAACTTCATCCGAGTTTGTGCCAGGTCAGCCCATTGCATCAGGTTGTCTCAGCCCTTTTAATCTGGTGTTAGGTGTCCTAAAATGAAAGCAATGGCTGATGAAGCCAAGCCTTAGGGTCTGCTCACACAACAAAGAGATAAAGTGTCCAAGGTGGCCAATGTCTTTATGCCTCCCAGCTCAGCCCTGCCCTGCCCCAAGGTTAATCCCCCTCCAGAGCCCCACAGAACCTGCTTGGTGGCTCCCTCAAACATTTCAGCCCGAATGGCCTGACCTGGTGATGATCTGCAGCTTGTGCTCTTTGAGCTAAAGCTGATCATTTTGATTCAAGCAGGATAAGGGATGTTCCTGTGAGCCACCGAGTTGTGAGATGGAGGGAGCAACCTCTGGCAGGAGGGTGGTGAGAGGAGTTACAGACTGCAATCTGGGCAAGCTGGGCAGCGGCCAGACAGATGCTCCCAGAGGAGGATGTGAGACCAGATCTTCACTGCCTGGGAACGCTGCCGGATCTTTACTTAGACAAATTCACTTACACACGAGGTTTGACATGCCAGTTAAACGATGTTTACCAGCATCGTAACAAACAATTAGCTTGCTGTTGCAGCACATAAAGTATTCTCAATTACCCATGTTTGTAACTTCAAAAAACAAGTCAGAACCTCCTAGGGAGGCAAGCAAATACTCTGTGATTTTCAGAGGGAGCTGGGTTACATTCTGAAAGTCATTCAAAAAGAGGAGCACTAAGGCTGGGTGTTCTCTGTACACCTGTTGGCATCTATTTTTTCGTAGACTGAAATTACTTCCGTAACTCTTTTGCTTTCAAATGCATTCAGCAGTAAATTGTTTTCTAAGTTCTGAAAAACAGCCTAAAATGTAGGTTACCGAAGTTTTGTCACCATTTTAGGTCATACTCACACACTAGATGAAAAAGGGGGGAATAAAGAGAAACTATTTGCTTAAAAATGTAGTTTCAGTGTTTTACCATTACGGATTATCAGGAGCTGTGCAGGGGACTGTGTCTCATTTACCACTTTGTTGATTTAGGAAGAGCTTGTCTATGTACAGCCCTGCTGCGCTGCACTGAGCACCTTTCACTGAGTGCAGTTGTCTGTGGCTGCTCCAATTCTGAGGGCTGCCTGAAACAGAATTGTTCCTGTCTGCAAAGGACCTGTTGCACAACTGGAACAAAAAGAACAACCCCTCCCGTTAAAACCAGAAAAGGCAAATTATTTCTAATAGCTTCCGAGCTGCAGGAGGAGGTCTGTTGGAAAAGGACACACAAATAGGCAGGTTGGCAGAATGGGAAGCAATGTATTTGCATTTTCTTCTTCAATTTGTTTTGTCAGGAGCAAACTGAGGGTTTTTTTTTAACTTTACCTATGAGTTCTGTGCAAGAGAAGAGGATGTTGCGTTGTCACGAGTGGCCCACACAGCCAGTTTTGCTGGAATATCCACATTGCACTGTAAGTCACAGTTCCTCAGCTCGGTGTCATCAGTCCAGCTTCTGAGGAAGCACAGCTGCTCTGAGCAGGCACTGGTTAAAGCTAAGCTTTCATTAAGAATGACAATGTCATTAATACACTTTAAAAACCCCCAAACAGAACAAAACATAAAACTCCACTTCTTACCTCCTCCTGCTCTCTTCTGCTTAGCTCCTCTACACCCTGGGTGCACGCACCATGGACACACCAAATGGTGTCTCACCACCACATCACATCAACTTATTACCAGTGATAAATTATTCCATTTTGACCACAGTGGTCAAAAGTTAGAGCCTAGAGGGTGACAAATGAAGGCATCTAATTAGACGAGGAATATCATGCAAATGTCTACACTTTTGTGTTGCTGAATAAAGGAAGAAAGCAGATCTTGGAACCAGCATGCCAACATCTGTGCACAGTCAGTAAGCACATTAGGAATGGCAGCACATCACATTCACCAAATTTCCATCTTAGTCTATACACCCATAAGCTATTTATGTTTATTGCCATAAACAAATGTACTCCCCAAGTGTGGCACACGCACACCCACGCTTGCTTGAACTCTCCCTGTCTTTACTCAAATGCTCACGGACTTTAAGAACAAGGAATAAACCATCATAATTTAGTTCAATCCTCTGCATGATGCATTAAAACTCAGAGCAGTGGATGAGTCACATATGATCTTGACCATGTTCCTTCATCTTTAAGGCTGGTCCCTTGGACATGATGAGGATACTTCAAAGACTCCGAAAAGGTCTGCTTTCTGAAACCAAGGCTAGTACTCAGATATGGCATCGTGGTCTTCTGTGAGGAGGTCCTCACTTGAGCTGTAGCCACCCCTTACTAGTTCCAGTTCCATATTGCAGCTGTGGGATTTGATTGAGGTTGATTTTCCCTTAAAATTCTGGTCACCCTGGAGCTAAGTCAGCCTCATGCAGCCAGGCTGTCCCATATGCAGTGGGAGTCCCCCAGCTGCCTTTGCAGTACACCTTTCCAGATACAACATACCAAAGCAGACAGACCAGGATCTTTCCAGTTTTGTTTGGATTTTTAAAAATGAATTTTTGAAGGGAGAAAGGGAATGAGATTTTGTTACATAAAAGACGAAGGGGATTTTGTCACATAAAAGACAAAGGACTGCTAAGATTGGGTCACACTCAGCTGAGGAGAACAGGAGGAAGGATAATCTCTTTGCAAAGGGAGAAGAGCAGTGCAGAGACCCCATCACCTACTCGCATCTCATTCTGGCACCTTTCAGGGTTAAGAAGGAGGCTACGGATTCCCCATGGGTGTTTTTAAACCCCTGAGATATTTTCCAGGAGGAGTCAGTGAAGCTTTCTAACTTCCAGCTTCATGATTTCCAAAGCTTCCCAAGAGAGAAATGCATTTGCAAGGGCAGAGGGAGAATCGCAAATACGAGTGCAGGAGGGGAGGCATGTGCCATGTGAGAATAGCCCTGGACTGCCCACCCCTCCAGATTTCTTTCCTAAGACAATAATATCAGCTGAGAAACAAATCCAGACTTCCAGACTTTTCCTTATCTTTGCGACTTATAACTAGAAGGGACTTTGTCAGAATCAAACCAAAGCTAATCAGAACACATCCTCTTGTTTTTAATAAATATCCTGTGCCATTGTTCTGTTTCAAGACTGAAAAATGGAGTTTGGGGCACTGCCTGGTGAATATGTGCAAAATGTGCTGGTCTGATAGCCCAGCTGGGGAGCTCTGCATCCTCCAGGTATTCTCAGAACACTACAGAATAAGTATGGGATGTGAAGCAGAATTCTCTTATTTTTGCCCTGCCAACACCCCTAATTGAATCATTGGCCCTTCTCTGGGAGAGTGAAGAAGGAGCTTGGCTGTGACTCTTGTACCTACGTCTGGGAACTGGAGAAAGACTGCAAGCTCCTTCTACCCCAGAGTTACAGGCCCCCATGGCAGCTCGGTGGATTGGCCAGCTTGGCCATTATCTACTCGCCTGAACTCAAACTACTTACCCAGATGTGGAAGTCAGGTTTTTTTTTAAAGCTCCTCAGAGCCTTCTCACCCACCAGTATCTGCCTGCCCTCCCATAAACTGTCCAGTTACTTTTTAATGAATAAATCCATTACAGGTCCAGGACAATCCATTAAAGATTAAGATCCATCTGAGTTGTTTGTAATGGTCAGTGCTGCACCACCAGCCAGCCATCTATAACCGAGGTGATAGCCCTGCACAGAGCACCACGTCAGAGTCCTAACGCTTGGATGATGTATCAGCACCGTACGTCATCATGCTACCATTGCTCTGCTGATGTATGGTTTCTGGGACAGCACTGGCTGGGAGGAATGGGTCCAGGGGGCCTAGGTAAGGCGTTATTTATTGTTTTAAATGCTAATAAATATTACAGATATCTGTGAGGAACTGTTCTGCAGTTTGTGAAGTGAAAGGGTGAAGAAATAATTAACAAGCAAAGGGGAAGGACCTAGAGATCCTAAGACATGGAGTAGCAGTTTCATTTCACAGGACTGTCTTTGGTCTTTTTGGAAATGCCATATGTATTTCCCAAAGTGAACAAGGGATTTAACTCTCCTCACAGATTTGGTACCACTCTCTCAGATCATCAAAAATACTTAGATGGTTTGGGGTCGCTTGTCCCTACAGCTCCTTTGCAATGTAGCCTGTGAATAAAAATGCAATGCCTCTGATGAAATCTGGCATCCCAGACAAGAGCAGGTACTCGTTTTGGCCCAGCTGTGTTTGCATGGACAGGCCACGTCCCCGCTGCAGGCAGGCAGCCTCTGTCCCTGCTCGACACCCCAGTGCGGCAGAAACTTGTACTCTAATGCATGTGTGCCGTCAGAAAACATCTAGCAAAGCATCATTATGGGCCAGGCTTCTTCCTGACCAACCTGTTTTTTGGGATTGTTACACGTTTGTGCTTTTCATCTGTAAGTTGCTTCTGAAATATTAATTAAGCCTTGAAGTGCACTAGGAGACAGGAATGTCTGCAACTCCAGAGCTGCTGAGAGGCACAGGTGTAAGATGGCAGTGTCAGACAGCTTCAGAGAGTCCCCAGGCTCTGCATCACGCCTCCCTCAAGCACATAAATTGAGGCTGCTAATTCCCTGCCACCCTGTGTGGCACTGGTACTTTATACCTGCGCAAAACAGACCCTGGACGCAGAAAAAATTACACCTTTCATCCCCCCTCTGCTCCTGCTTGGAGGGAACACCTCTGCAGCCTCTCCCTTCCCAGCCCCTGCTCCTTTCAACCAGGCTGCTTTACTGGCCGAAAGGAAACCCATGTTTTTGTGTTGGCCTCCTCAGCTGGAGGATTTGGTGAGCAAGTGCCCTGTCTCTGGGCACAAGTTGCCATCTAGGGACTGGGGAACCTCCAAGTGCTGGGAAGTGGTGGTGACCTGGTTGGTGGTGCAGCCTGGCCACCCACTGGTGAGCATCACAGTGATGATATGCCCAGACCTCAGAGCCAATTGCCCCCACATCCTTTTGGGGACACCCACCCCCTTTCAGGTGCCTTGCTCAGAAACCAATACTTTTCATTTTCATAAGACAATGTTTTTTGCTGTTAAGTGTCCTGCCCCAGTTGAAGATGCTCTTGGGCTCTCCCTGCCTTTCTGACAGTCTCTGTGGAGTCAGAGACATGGAGAGCTCAGGGTCTCCTGTCACTGTGTGGCATGTTCCCACCCATGGTCTGGGAGCCCTGCAGCCAGGTGAGACTTGGGCTCACCCAGAGCTCTTCAGACAGCCCAGAGCTCACTGCCCTGCAGAGTGCTCTCAGGATAGCCCTGTGCAAAGGGCTTGATTATATATCTTTTTTAAATAACAACAACAAAGACATTTTTTCTTAAGTGGCTAATTTAACTTTATACCATGTCATTGTGACAGAGACAGGCATGTACTACAACTCTTTGCAAAAAAGTCACCAAAATACCATAGGGTTAGGAGGCAGAAGAGGCACGGAGCCTCTTGGTTTTTTCAAATGTGAGATCAAGACAAAGTGAGGACTTGCTGCAGTGTCGAGTTGGCAGCACACACCAGCAGCCCCTGAACAGGGAAGGCTTTGCCCAGCCCAGTCACCTCATGAAGCCCAGCCCAGAGCTTATACAGCCAGGCTGCCTTTTTGCCTAGTTTATTCTTTAGCATCTTAATAAGGCATCATTCCTGCCTATTGGTACTGGGCAGGTGTTTGAACCCCAAAAAACAGGAGGTCATGGAGAAAACCAAGGCTGCTGCACACTGCCAGCCCTGTTACCTCCCTCCTGGAAGGAACGGAGGCCCATTATCACAAGGAAAAATCCTAGAAATACATTGAAACACAAAATGAACAGCTCACCAACCACGGAAACCTGACCACAACAGCCGTCCCTTTGGGGACAGCGTCCTGAAAAACTGGAAAATTCTTCCAGCACAAGTCTGCAAACACTGGCACAGCTCATCTGCAAGTGGTTTACCAAAGTTCTCTCCCAGTTTGCAATCTACTTCACAGTTGTGATGTTTGCCAGCTCCCTTAGGCTTGACTTGAGGGAAACTACAATATCTGGGCTGAAATGCAGAAAACAAATCCAGAGACCTGCTTTTATGCCATGGGAAACAAACAAGCAAGCAAGTAAAGAAGCAAAACCTGTAGGTCCCGGGAGCTGTTCCCTCCACAGCTCCACTTATATCCCCAACACACAGCAAACCCTACATGCCTGTGTAAAAGGCCAGTGGAAGTGTGTTGACATGGTTTTAGCCGATCTCAACCCTGGGCAGTCCCACTGCAGCTGGGAGGAGCAGTGATGCCAGTGCTCAGGCAGACGATGCCATCACTCAGTTTCAGCCAGCCCCAATCCCCTGCAGCCAGCCAGTTGTGGTCCAAGCCCCCCTGAACCCACCCTAGCCCTGGGGGAACCACACCACTGTGGTCATAGGGATTTAGAAGTATAAAAGCCCTAGATGCAAGCCATAACAGATAGAAGCGAAACAGTGAAACTCACCAGTGCAAGGGCAAGCAATTTTCAGTCTGGGCATCTTTTGTCATGAATTTACATCGATATCCGAATTTATTACCTTTTATACTAAGGTGAAGAAAATTGACCCTATCAGCTAGTCAGAAAGAAGATGAGAGTTCATTCCTCAGCAGGGATTTGCCATTGTCACAAAATAAATCAGGAGATGTATAGCAGGACAAACAATTCCTCCCTGCCTGAACAGCATTCTAGAGTAGAAGTAACTTTTTCTGTAATAATTACAGCCAATTTATCCAAGCAGTCAGAAAAGCCATATAAAGAACTTCATCAGTACATTTCCTCCTAATGAGCCTGCTCTGGGGTCACTGCTGCTCATGCCTGTAAGCACTCAAGGCTCACAAACCTGGCACTGTGCAGCCCAGAACAGAGCCTGTCCTGTTGGGACGTCTCTCTCCCTGGGTTGCAATCCCAGGTTAAACCAAGATCTCCTCTGCAGAGGTTTTTCCTTTGATCCTATCCCCAAAGGATGCTGTGAGATGAGCAGTGGCACTGCAGGCTCAGTCTGAAATGAAGCAGTACCAGCATTTCTAGTGAAAAAGGTGGAGTTCATCCCTCCCTCTATCTCGCTGCACCCCAAATCTCAGGCGCAGAGAGGGATCACATTGCTGGTGGGGATGTCTCCCCTTTCTCCAGGGAATTCACCAGCTCTGGGAAGATGCTGGCTCATTATCTTGCTGTCACCAACGCTGCTCAGCACCACCTCTGAGTCTCATCCCCACACTCAGTGTGAAGAATGCCAGGGATGGCCTTGCTGCTTAATGAGCTCGAGTCACTACTTGTTCTGCTTGGTGAAAGAAAAGACAAAACTAACTCGCCATTGCCACCTCGTGCAAGACAGAGTCTGGTGCCTTACAGCAACAGCAGCACGAAATGGCTCTGAGGTTTTGCACACCCACTGAGCCCGGGCAACAGCGATCCGCAGCTGGGAGGAGAGGACCAGCACTTTGGGTCTGCCTCCTCTGTGCCCAGAGGCAGGACCTCTGGTCTGTTCACCTGCACACAGAGCTCTGCCACGGCCCTGATGGGGGGAAAGCCCCACCAGGTGGAAGGTGGTGTGCTAATGAAGCTCTCTCCTAAGCGTGGAAAAGGCCAAAAGTCCAGAGTACAGGTTTCTGGGCTTCTCCCACAAGGGACCATTACAATGCAATGTTCAGGAGATGTAGATAGCTACCCAGAGTGTCACCAGTGGGAGCACAGAACTGGCTTGTGCTACTCGACCAGATAGAAATACACTAAAAATACTCCTCAGCAAAGCAACCAACAGCCAGTCCCAGTGTCGCCAGCGCCCTCAGTAGGCTCCAGAGTCACCATAACACTGGGAAAAACGGTTCATGGAACTGGTGTTTCTGTACGGTCCCAAACCTGGGCAACCAGGAGAATTTCCCCAGCAAATGGAAAGCAACGGAGAGGGAGGTGCGTTCGCACTTTGGTTTGTGTTTGTTTGTTTGCGGTTTTTATTTGGGTTTGTTTGTTTTTGGTTTTTTTTTTTTTTAACGAAACGAACTTCCCCTCTCCCGCCGCCCCAGCCCCAGCCTCCCGCCTCCCCCTCTCCCGGAGCCAGCTCGCCGCGGGCTGGCCCCGGTCCCCGCCTGCCACTAGAGGTCATTTTAGCACCGGGATAGGGACCGGCGGCGGCGGGCGGTGTCTGCGGGACTCGGCGGCGGGAGAGCGAGCGGCAGCCTTGGTGCCCCAGCCTCAGCCCCCCCGCAGCGGCTGAGCATCCAGTGAACCCCTTTTCCAGCTGCAGGCGCCCCCAGACTCCGTGTGAGAGTTTGCTGCTGGGTTTCTGATTGCAGAAGACTCGTGTCCTTCAGCAAACCCCCCCATAACTGCCCAAAGAACGGGNATAACTGCCCAAAGAATGGGGGACGGGGGGTCTGCAGACCCCGGAGGTCCCTGCGAGCGGCTGCTGTAGCAATACCCGATGAGAAAAGTGCTGGTACCTCTTATGTGTGGTTGTGTCCCTTAGTTAGGGCAGGAAAACATTCTCTTGTGAACACACAGAGTCACATCTAGTAGCAAAATCAATGAGGGTATATGCAAAGGGCAGCTCCACGCACGTGTCCTTTCACAGTGCCCTCGTTGAAGCGTGGAGGGACAACCTAGGAGTCCTGTTGGCACTGAGCAGTCGTGGCCTTGCTGCAGCATCGGAGGGCTCTGCGCAGGCAGCAGACACTACAGGGCCACAACCGACCAGGAACTCCTCAGCTTCTGCACCATTCCTCAGTGCCACCACATTCCTCCCGGTCTCTCCAGTGCAAACATGTCCCCATTGGTGCTGGTGGCCCTTTTCTGTTTCCAAGTCCTTGCCTGAAACCTTTCCTGCCCCTGCTAATCTCTGCCCTCTGTGCAGCCTCTTGGCCGCATCCACCCACACACATCAAAGCAACCCCAGCTTTCCTCCTAATTCTTAGCTTCATAATACGTTTTGAATCAGAGTTAATTAGAGGGATCAAAGGCCCCTTCTCTCTATCCTCTTGAGCCCTCCTTTCCCAGCCCCGGCCAGGCCTGGTTGACTGTGCGTGGCAGCTATCGCAAGATACAGACACCAAGTTTCAGGAGATGGAGAGCCAAAATGGAACACTTTCCCTTTGTAAACTCCCTGCACCATTGCACTAATCACTCAGGAGACGGTGCTGAGTTTGTGGAATTGGCTGATGACGGGACCGTGGTGGTTGGCTTTATCCCTTGGACGCTGCCTTTCTTTGAGTCATCTTAGTTCTGAGTCACCAGCAGCCGTTAATCCCTTAGCGATAACGGCCTCATCCAGTTCTTTCTATGCAGGTACTTTTGCTTCTGCGCTTGCACTTCAAAAAAGGGAATAAATACTGGGCGAGCTGAGGTCCTGGTGGGAGCAATCCAGGACATGCTGCAGGGTCACTCATCACATCAGCACTTGTGTCACCTTGTGGAGCCAGCACTGCGGAGCCAGGGCTCTTGGTCACCCCTGCTCAGCGGGCCTGGGGGCTCCTGCCCTCCTCAGAGAACTGTTAGTTGTGTGAAGTTTGGAATGGGAACAGCCCTGTGGGTAAACCCTGCCCGTCCCTGCTCCCTGCAAGAGGCACAGGTCTCCTCTCTCCCCCAGCATGGCTCTGCACCACCAGAAGCAGGACCGCACTGTGCAGACCCCACGAGCCTCCCCTGTGATGGCTCCACCACCCTCAGTAAGGGCAAGCTGAAATCAAGCATTATTTGTATCCTTCGTTTTAAAGCCTCTGTGCATCCTTCTGCAAATGGTTCCCAGATTAATTTCACCCTTTGTTAAAATGAGTGCTTTATTTCCAGCTTCAATCTGTCTCAGTTAAGCAACTTGTTATACTATCCATTAGCAGACTTCCACACACAGGTACTAAAGACCACAATCAAGTGATTTTCTAACCCTCTCTTTAAGGAAATACACAGGCTCACCTCTTTAATCTCTCTCTGTGGCCGATTTTCAGACCTCAAGCATCTCTCAGAGCTCCTGCCAGGACTCTGCAGTTTCTTAAAACCTTGCTGTGAGCGCAGACACCAGCACTGGGCACAGGATATTACTGGTCACACTGAGAGCATCCTCTCTGTGGATATTGCTTTGGTATTTCCCTGTTGGTACCTGGGAATCACATTAGCTGCAGCATCACACTGGGATCACCTGCAGCTGGTACCTGCCTTGTGCCCCTGCTCCTTTCACCGAGCCACTGCTTTGCAGGATGTGCTTCTCCTTACCCAGACCCTCTCTCCTGGCTGCACACCCTCACCCCTCCACCACACCAACCACAGAGCACAGCTGGGGACACAGCCCCTGCCTTGCACCCAGCATGTGTGCAGGAGGCACTGACCCCTGGGCAACACTCTTGGGTTTGTTTTTTTACTTTTTGGTATCTGTGGTTACACATGAAGCATCTGCTGTTTCCAGGAGAAGCGTCCTCTTTCCCGTCTCACCCGAAAACAAGATGCAGGAGAAAAGGCTGTGTCCTCTGTTGTGATAAGGAACATCTGAGCATCAAACACCATCTGGTCTGATCCTAGCCCATCTGCATTCTCCTTGGCATCCCACCACCCCCAGCAGTGGGCTCAACACCCCAGCAATGTTGCTCTGCTGCTCCCCAGCCTTCCTAATCAACCTGGAGGGTGGGAAATCTTCCCTTGCAGGGGAGGGTCCCTGGAGCTCAGCTGGGCTGCATTGGCCTCACCCATTTCTCAGGGATGGCTTTCTCCTGCTGCATGATTCTCTCTAATCCAGGGAGTGGAAGCCACATTTGTATGCAGAGTTTAAGAGCAACTGGGCAATTAAATTGAATTCTAATTATTGTATATCGCATATTAGCAATTTCTACCATGCTAATATTAATTGCTAACAAGACGATAAGACATATCAGGCAGTCCTGATGGAGCATGCATTTGCTTGTTTGGAAGTGATGTGTTGGAAGCAGAGTGTCTGGAGTGAGATGCAGAAATCACTGCAGACATGGATATCTGACAGCTGGGAGCCGTTGCCTGGCCTGAGAGCACTGGGGTTTGGCATAAACCTTCAGCCTTTCCAGGACTGGAGTTCAAAGTAGGCTGAAATTGCCAGTTTTCAGGCTTGAGTTCCTCAGGAAACAGGACCATTCGCCAGGTCACACTGTATGCATCCGCGGAACGGTTATGTTGAAGATGTGCAAGGGCCCTGCTCCCGGTGTCAGGGTGTTTGAGTGTGTCTTATTGCACTTACAGAAAGTTCAATCGAAGCAGCCAATTACCGGTTGGTTCTTGAGATGCAACTCCCCATCTCCTGCTCAGAGCCACGTTCCCCAGTCCCCCCCCAGATATTGCTCCAGACAGTGATATGGAGGTGGCAGGATGGGCACGGGGCAGGAGACTGAGCTCTTTGTCCCAATGCCATCATGTCTGTCACATTTGAAGCAGTTACTGTAGTGACCTTCACCTCTGCCAGGCTGGTGTCACAATAAAAATGCCACTGGTGGCTGTGGGGATGGACAAGGATGTCTTGCTTCAGCTGAGTAGTTCTGGTTTAGCAGGACCTGCTCTGAGCTTGCCAGAGATGCTCTGGCAGGCCCTGGGCTGCCAGGAAGTCCTCACCCTGTCACAGACAGCATGTTAAACAACCTTACACCACACAGGGAATACCAGAGAGATCAAAGCTGAAGCAGCTGGAACAGCCTCTGTGGATAAGAACATCCCTTTGAAGAGTTACTCAAGGACAGAATGAGCCCCAGCTGCTGTGAAATTAACCCAAACAGAAGTCTTGAAAGGGCCTGTGGGAACAGAGAACTGCTGGCTTTCCGAGGAAACCCTTCCCAAGGAGAAGGGTTGGCTACTGCTGCTGGTCCCTCAGTGTCCCTGGCAGCAGCCAGCCCTGGGGCTGCGCTTGTGGGGGCTTCAGGGAGGAAAAGCCAACCAGCCGGGAGCACGGGGATGTCCCCAATGGCCAGAACAGCAGCTGTGATAAAATCCTCAGCATGTTTCTGTGCCAGGAGGGAAGAGCTGCTCTGGAGGCAGATGGAGAAGGCTGTTGTGCAGGGTGGCTGCCAGCACACGTGCGGAGCTGAGGCGAAGCTCAGCAGGCAGAAGAAGGGCATGGGCTCCTCCAAGCATCCCCTCCAGGACTTGTGTTTCCTCGTCATTCAGCCTGGGCTCCTCCTGCCTTGGGTTGTGGGCAGCTGCCTGGAGGGAGGTGCCTGGAGCAGTCTCTGTTCACCTGGAACAATGATGATTTAATATCTGTTTCCTTTCAATGAGGTAATTTTGTCCCAAGGGTTATTTATCTGTCTATTGAAAAAAAAAAAAGCCCTATGTGAGTCAGACAGTCTGCACTACAAACCCGTGATAAATTACATTTGGACATATGCTAAATGACATTTACCAATAAATTTATGCAGATTTCTCCTGTAATCCTTCTCCTCCATCAAAAGTAGTAATACTTTCTCTAATGCAAATGCACTGCTAGAGCCTCACCACATAAAACAGGAGCTGTGCTGAATTGTTAAGAATTCTAAATGATAATCTTCATTGTGCTCATGAATAATCATTTCCTATAGATGATTATTTAACAATGCTTTGGAAGAGCCTGACAGCTCACGCCTGAGCATCCTTCGAGGTACGGCTGTTCCGGCTGCCCAGGTCCGTCAGCTCTGACGAACCTTGCAATCAGATTTCATGCTCATTTCCCTTCTTGCTTCATGCATTACTTGTGTAGCATAAGATTTAATGGGCTCCACTAATGAGCCCAGAGAGGGAGTGGGGCAGCGTGCTCCACGCTGCTGCAAGCAGACTCGCAGTTGCCATGGGCCCTGGGCCGACATCTTCTCTCCATCCAGCCATGACTGTGGCCCCACCACCAAAACCTTCCCACATAAACCCAGTCTGGCCTGTGAGATTCCAAGCAGGCTCCACTATGGGATCACATTAATTAAGACTGGGAGGCTCCAACACCCAGCTCAGACCATAACCATCCGTGTTCTTGGCCCAAACCTTCTGACTTCTTCTGGACACCCTGCAGAAATGTGGCAGCTGCTGTTTCTTCAGCTTCTAATTCAATCGTGTGCTTGTCAGTCAGGTTACAAGAGAAGGCTCCTGCTCTCTGGAGAGGGCAGGAGAAAGCAAGTGGAAAGGTTGGGGCACTAGACAGCATCTGGAGGCTCAGTGACATCTCAGGCATCCAGGGTTGAAAGCAATGACCTGAAAAGCTACAAGGGTGTCTTGCGGGTTGGACAGACCAGAGATCACAGTGAAAAATACAGGGTGCAAGTGGATGCCATGCTGGCAGTGCAAAGCCCTTTGCCGCTTCTTATCAGTGGGGTTTATATTTTTAATCATTTTTAAAGATGATTACATTTTGAGCAGCAATGATCTAAGCTAATGAGCAGCTTGCCACTTTGTGGCTCGGCAGGAAAAGTCATATTGCTGGAGTTGTGGTTTTCTTCCTTCCACCCAAAACACAGACTTTATGGAAATAAATGATTTCTTTTCACAGTTGTTTAATATAATTTTCTCTGTGCTGGGTTTTATGAGATGCTGCAGCTCATTAAAATAATGATCAGACCTAGGAATAGGATACAGGCGACGAACAGCAGCTGCAGCAAGTCCTGCGTATGTCGTGTTGATTTTACAGAAAGGCTTTGACTCTCTTGGTTCTCAGTGCTTCTGCTATCAGAACGCTCCTGTCCCTGGAAAGTGGGACACTGGGCTGGCCACTGAGGTGTCACTGGGCCTGCAGGAGGTGGCAGCACCGCAAGCCAGGGGAGCAGTCCCCAACCCCGGAGCGGGGTTTGTGGGGGACCAGCCATCTCACAGGCAACAGTGGCTGTGGCTGTAACTCCCCTGTCCTGCTATCAGTCCACAGCTCATCCCCTCTGCCTTGAGGTCTGATGCCAATTAGTGGGTGAGTTGGCTTCTGGAGAGTGAAAGAACAGACCAAACTGCTGATCTGTAATTCTGGTGCTGGAAGGAACCAGGACTCTCGTATTTCTTTGGTCTCCTTCTTGCCCTGTTTCCCTGGGAAACTGCTCTTTCTGGGAGAGTTCAGCAATGTGCTGGGCAAGAGTGTGCCCATATCCCAGGAAAAATCATTAACAGAGCAACTAGAATAAAACAGCAAAAAATGTGCAGGCTGAAGCACAGAAGTTAAAGGCCCCTGTCTCCTAAAAAAATAACCTAAATACACCTGTCTCCTAAAAAAACAACCTAAATACACCCAGAAATCAATGTCACGCTTGAGGAGAGAGGAAGCCAAGGACGTGACAGGATGTGCAAAAAGCACCCTCCCCTCCCATTGCAGGCGAAGCAAGACTCCTGCCTGCTCTGCCCAGCTCCCTGCCTGCTTGCTGTCCCATCACATGGCTGGTTTGGTACCCATTCATCAGTGCTGGCACTGTCATGGTATGTTGTAACTGTCCTGGCATCCAGGGGGTCTCAGTTAACCCAGGGCAAGGAGCAGCTCCAGCATCTCAGAAAGTCCCCTGCTGCTCGAATCAGTGGTGAGGAATGGGGAGGAAACAGTGTTCCCCCCAGGTAGGACACAGTCACAGCAGAGGATGCTGAAGGGACTGGCTGGGTCACAGGTAGCAGTGCCTGTCACAGTCCAAGGGATGGGCAGAGTGGCCACAGCCTTGTCAGAGGGCACTTGTTGCCTCTTTCCTTCATAAGCTAAGGAAAACTGCCCAAAAAGTGCCTTTCCCTGTCCAGCAGCAAGGGCTGCAGATCTGATCCAGGGCTCAAAATCCGTTCCCATCTGTAGGAGAACTGGGATGTCTGGGACCTGTTCCTTGCTGTCTAAAAAGATTGTGCTTTGTAAAACACATTTGATCCCTCCTTTTAAGATGTTCAACCAGCACCAAAGGTGATCCTGTATCCCCAGGCAGCCTTCATTGAAGCTTTGCAGATTGTTGTTGGGCTGTGAGACACTTAAAAGACCTCACGATGCAAGCCAAAGAGTTCCTGCAGGGTTTCCGTGATCCGAGAGGTTAAAAGATGATTGAGCCCTGAGGTTGAAGCCTCTGGGATGCACTCTGAGACTGATTTATAGTTTCTCCACCTGCTCAGAGCCAGCCTGCTTCTCTTCTACTGCTTCTGTTTATTTTTCTTCTTATCACTGTGAAATAAATATGAAAAGCATTTAAAATTCAGACTTTAGCAGCAGACCTTCCTGCTGCAGGATAATCCACAAAGCATGGGTGGGCTTAGAGGTCCGTGGTTTTACAGCTTGCCCAGTCAGGAGACATGTTCATATTACCTACTCTGCTGTGCTGGCCAGGGCTGCCACCATCCCTACCCGTGCCCTGAGCACCCACAGGGCACCATGGAAAGCCAACAGCAAAGCTCAACAGCAGCACAAGCAGAGTTAAAAAACAACAACAAACGACAACAACAAAAAAGCAACAACAAACTAAAAAATCCTGTGAAAGCGACAGGAGGAATTGCCAGCATGGAGGAGGTGTGCTGCAGTGAATTCGCAGAGGAGCAGAGCTGGTACAAATCAAAGCAGCACTCTAAGTACTCTGAACTGGCCAAGTTCACGTCTCTGGAGTTCAGCCAAGCCCTGCTCCCCTGGGAGATAGGATGAGTGTGCTTACCTACCCAGACTAGCCCTGAACATCTGCCTCTGCAGATTTACTGCAGCTCATGCAAGAAGCCATCCCCAGAGCTCCCAGAGCACCCATGGGAAGGTATTCCCTGGCACTGAGTCTGCCACCCAGGGCCAAGATTCTGGGGCATGCCAGCAGCCCT
Source organism: Nycticryphes semicollaris (assembly GCA_013400055.1). Taxonomy (NCBI): domain Eukaryota; kingdom Metazoa; phylum Chordata; class Aves; order Charadriiformes; family Rostratulidae; genus Nycticryphes; species Nycticryphes semicollaris. The sequence continues at coordinate 364,216 of VXBJ01005971.1, forward strand.
TGGGAGCAGCTCCAGGGACATTCTGCCTCTGGAAGAGCATTTGGAGACTTTCCTAGACCCATAGAGTCGGAAGCGAACATCTGAGGGACAACAGAACCGAGCTGGGGTGCATCCCAGCTTCACACTGGTGACAGGTTATTTCTTCCTTGTGCAGTGTACATAGAAGCTCAAGCTGCCTCAGCCAGGACCTGTCCCAGCTGCCCAGGTTGTGCCTGGCAGTGGCTTGACCCTGGGAGGAACTACATCAACTGATGCTGTCCTGCATCATCCAGGCATGGTGGCTGGGTGAGGACTTTCATGCTACAAAGTTTGTGGGGCTGCTTCAGGCATGCTGAGACATGGTTCCCCACCATCCCATCACCATCCCGGGTCCCCAGCACTGCCCAGAGAGCCACAGCTAGCATCTATCCAGTGACAGCTTAACCTGTGCTACTGCTGTCTTCAAAAAGGAAGTTTTTAAAGATGCAGGCTATGAAAACTTGGCCTTTGTATAAACATTTTAATTACAAGTTTTCGGGACTTCTTTCCTAAGATAAACACATTTTAATTGCAAATTGCTTCTGCTGTCTTTAACCATCCCCTAATACTGCGAGCAGCTGTTGTTTTTAATGTTTAATGAAATTGTCTTTGGGATAGGCTGGGATGTGGCAGCAGCCCCACTTTGTGGCGCAGGGGTGGGCTCCTCTGCATGCAGCGGGGAGCTGGGTGACACCAGAATGCCCTGAGGTTGCACTCGGTGAACCCAGTCTGAGATGCAGGAATGGCAGATCCTTCATCACCCATAGCTGGGGAGTGACCCTGGCACAAGATACCTGGCTCTTAGTGCACAGTAGCTGTGACATATGCCCCTGCCAAAAGGCACAGGTCACCTGCAGCGAGCTGCGTCCCACCCAGCAGGGCTTGGCATCTCCTCTGCAAAAACCACCAGTGGCATTTCTGTCCCCACCTTGCTGAGCAGGAGATCATACACCCCATGCCCCTTCAGCACTGGGACGGTCTTTCCAACCTGCTATGTGCATAGACACGAGCAAAGAGCACTGCTGGAGACCTGACCTGTCCAGCCCATGGCAGAGGGGCTGGCTCCATCCCCAGCCCCAAGCCAGGTTCTGGGGTGATGATTCTTCCATGACCATGAGCAGTTCATGGGCTTGGCCATGGACACTCACAGCAAAGGGGCTGGGCTCATTCGCCTCCCTGGGCAGTTCCCACTGAGTGGTGTCAGGATGGCAATGAAGCAGCCACAAGCAGAGGCACTGCACCCCCTGTGCCACTGCTGCCTTTCCCCAGAGCCACCCGGCGACGAGGAAATGCAATTAGCTGTTAACGTGTGGCATTTCGTGTGCTGTCACTTGTAGGTCAGGTCTCTGTGGCGCAAGGCTCAGCCTGGCAGATCCGGACCTTAATGCTTGTGTCTCTCAGCCATCAGATTAGCACAGAAAATTGCTCCAGCAGTGACGAGGGCTGGATGCTGTCACACACCAAATTTCACTTTTAAGCACTAAACCTCTCAGGGCTGAGCAGCCTGTGCAGGAGAGATGCCCCTAACAGGGGCAGGGTGCTCCTCCCCACCTATGCCAGCACCAGTGCCATAGCTGCCTGTCCCCATCCACGTCCCCATCCCATCTCTTCCTGTCTGCCCACTCCCAGTCAAGCCTGGCTCTGCCCCACCGGCATCACAGCTGCTCGTCCCCTGACTGAGCCATTCCAGTCATGCTCCCAACCTGCATCCACTGGTACCCAGCCCCTCTGCACCCGAATCCCAGACACCTGAAGGGTGGGGGGATGCAGACATGCGGGGCAAACTTCATCACCTTGTCCCTGTAGCTCACCCAGTCTGTGCTGAGCAACTTCCCCGCTGCCTTTAATGGCCCCTTCGCACCAGCCACAGGCTTTGCACACACTGGGGTGGCACCAACCCTCACCCCAAATCCCCAGAGCTGCAGGGTGCCAGGAGTGGGATGGGAGTTTTCCAGCTGGAGTGGGACACCTTGGGGCTGTTCCTGTGGTGAGGATGAGGGACATGACATGGGTCAGAGCTACAGATGGCAAAGGACAGGAGGAAGGTGCTGCCTTCGCAGTGCCGTCCAGGCAGTGAGGACTCTGACAGCAATAAAAAGTAATTAGCTGGCTACATATTGCTGACAAGGGGCAGGAAATAGAGGCTAATTAAGACTGGGAAGCAAAAGGAAATCACCTACCTGCCTTGAGCTCCAGGCTGCACAAGAAAAAAAGCCCCCCATTAAAAAACAAAGAAAGGTGAAAAAAAAAATAATGAGCCTGCAATTTTAAATATTTGCTGTTTACTTGGAGGTTAGAGAACACTCGTTACCCTTTTCAATTATTTTTGCTGGTTTGCTGCTAGGTTAACTGGCTTGAAATTCTCTGTGAAGATATATGATGCATTTAAAGAGTCTGAAAAGCTCGTCTCCGCTCCCTGGGGCGCTGGGGAGAGCGCACTCCTCATTCATCCCGGCTGGTGATAGCGCTGCTCATTGTGCTCTCCCTGATTGCACAGGTTTGAATAGCAACCCTTTACCTGCTCCCAATTCCTTGCTTTTTTGCTGCAAGCCTGAGCGACTTAAACTGGCACTTTCTGCTCAGCTGTGTCCCCGATACTGACAGTGCTTGCAGAGCTCACAGCAGGGCCGAGCGGGGTGACCTGGGACAAGGGGTGTCCCGCTCCTGGCACTGGCTCCACAGCAGCAGCACCCAAGGGACTGGTCCCAAGGGGATGCAGCAGGCTCGATTCCACTCCAGGCCCCAGGGAAAGAGCTGGTCCCACAACCCTGGCTGAAATTTCTTGGTTTGGCCCTCCCCAGCTGCCTCAGCCCATCACTGCAGCTGCAATCAATGCTGCCCCAATTATCCTTTCCACCCTGATGAAGCTATGGGTCCTTGGAGAGCCCCTTGAGATGTGGGTGGTGGTGCCAGGCTGGAGAAACACCCATATAGTGACCTTAGGACAGGCTCCTGCTGTGCTTTGGCTGCTTGGACATTACATCTGCAGGCTGTCCCCGGGCTCTGGCAGACACCCCTCTCTCATGGACCGTGGTTGTGCTGGCAGCCATCAGCTTGGCACAGGGCAACCACAGCCCTGCTCCCCACACTGCAGGCAGCTTCCCACATCCCTATGCCTGCTAAGCAATGGGCCCTCCAGACCAGCACCCATGGGCCATCCCGACCCCTGATCCTGGCTGCTGCCTTGTCCTGGGAAAAGGCTGGAAACTGCCTGCTGGTCTGCATCTGCCCAGCTGCTCCCAAGAGACAGCCCTCCCGGGGCCCAGAGCTGCTGGGACAAGCATTTGGTGAGATACTCATTAATGTAACCCACGTCTGCCCAGCTACTACCCTTCTCCTCAGCTGGAGTCAGGCATGTCCCCCGCACCGTCACGTCCCAGCGCTGGCTGCCCGTCCCTGGGGTTCTCACGGGCTCGCTGCTCAATTCCCATTCAGCTGCAGAATTTATGCTGGAGTGTCGGGATCTCCTGCCAAGTTTCATTACTACATATGCTCTTTTTTAAGGCTGGTAATAAAACACAGCGGTCATAGTTTTCATCGACATGCAGCGGACATCCCCACCACACAGAACTGGGCTCCTGGGGAGGCTCTTCTCAGCTGTTTTATCTGTTCCTCCTCATTCAGTTAATGACTAACTGCAGCTGGAGCTGCCGCCGAGCCGGTGGGATTGCTCCATCCCCGCAGGCTGCCGATGTGTGCAGAGGGACGTGCAGCCTTTACACACTCGGCAACGCAGCACTGGCTCCCCGGGCAGCCACCAAGGCACTGCCATCCCATAGGGAATAGGCCATGGATACTCACCACCCACCCAGGCCTTGGCAAGGAGTAGATGAGGCTTTAAAGTCTCATTGGAGTATTTACTATTGTTTTTAATTGGTGAAAATGGATGAGCCTAAACACAGAGCTGGGATGGCATTTATTGCAAGCCTGCTAACTACGCAGGGACTGCTAGGAGTCACTGGGACAGAGCCAGTGATTAAAGGATAATAACCACTTTCACGTTTATAAATTATGCCCTTGATATGGAAGAGGAATATTTTTAGATTGGAAGTTGGTGCTGTGAGCTCCAGCATCAGAAGGGCTCTGCTGCTCCAAAGGGAGCATCCTGCAGCCATTACCCCCTTGCAAACACACAGAGAGGGGGCTTGGAGCAGGAACCCAGCCTCGGTGGATGCTGTGTGAGGTGCTGGCATCACCGTCTGAGGCACTGGGTGCTCAGGCTGCTCTCGTTGGACACCTGGGAGGCTCTGGAGACAGGCTCTGGCTGCCTCTATGGCATCATCTGCAGCACACAAGCACTCCCTGACACAGCATGCAGCACCTTAGCGCTGCTGCCGGAGGGGTTTCACCCTGCCCCAGCCCCCAGTAGGACACAGGACATGGCTCTGCCCATCCGTGTGGGATTCTGCTCCAGCATGGAATGTTCTGCCCGGGGTGTATGGCCAGCCCCCACCTTGCTCCAGCTGCACAGGACCTTTACTGCCTTGATTTGCTTTAAACCCAACCTGCACAGCTCTGCAGGCACTGGGATCTTGCGTTGGAAAACCAACTGAGTGCTCCCAACTGCTCTGCTCAGAAGGTGATGGTGCTGCCCTTTTTTTTTTAATCTTTCCTTTTTTTTTTTTCCCCTCCCTCTTCAAATCTTCCTTTGAAACCAAAACTTCCTGTAGTTTGAAATGGACAATCAGGACGCTCCGGCAGCTGCAGCCCAAGAGCTTCAGTTCTTGGCAGGAGGATCAGAACTACAAAACTATTTCTTTGAGGCAAATTATGCATTCATCTAGCTCATTTGAAACAAAATATGATTTGCAATTTAACTTTCCATAATGAGCTCCTGCTATTATACCGTTTCCATAATGGCTGGTTTCATTGGAACAGATTGTTGGTGCACATGGTTTACAAAACATTTTCAATGCAAGCCCCGTTTTTTCTTATTTTAAATAGCAACAGCTGCTAAGCATGATAATTATTGTATTTCATCAAAATAAACTTACCAAGTTGCTTCTTAATGCTACTCATTGCAGTTTTCCAAAGGACCTATGGGTTATTAAAGCAGTTGAAACTTTAGTTCTGCAAAGAGAGAGTGACACCACAGGCGTGAACTCGGCGCCTGAAGGGCCGGGACGGGCAGGAACCAAGTCCTCCCCCAGGAATGGCAGAGTCTTCACCAGTCCCCCCGTCCTGCTCTCCCAGACCAGCACAGCCTGTCCCTGCAGCATTCCCTGAAGCCTCCAGCCACAAGATTTGCCATCCTTGGCAGGGTTTTGTAACACCAGTGACAATGCCATGCTGTCCCTGCTCCACCCTTGTCAAGCACTTGACTCGGCATCGCATCCCAACCCATCGCTGACTCTTGTGCTTGATGTACAGCCACTAAGCAGTGGCCACTGCCACTGTTCTTCGTAGCAGCCAGTGCAGGCATCTGCCATTGCAGGAGATGACACCTTGTCATTTCCTGCTGCGGCTGCAGCCCTGGGCTGTTTGTCCCCTCGACTGCAAATTACACAGCTCAGTCCCTGCACACCCGCTGAGGCTGCTCAAGTCCACGTCCATCACTGGGCAGCCATACAGGAGCCCTGAGCTGGTTCTACCCACACTGATCCCATCCCACCTGTGTGCTTGTCCCTGGGCAACCAGGGGCTCCTGTGTCTGCTGTCACTGCGCTGGTGGCAGCAGCTCCCTCGCTGCTGCAGAGCTAAAGCTCCCTTTTCTCCTCCTCTTCCAAACAACTTCTCAGCTCCAAGGAGAACTGCACACACCCCCATCCCCAATTTGCCATCACAGGCCAGAGGTCCAGAAAGCCATTAATTAGCTCCCAGTTGCGGGCTGGTTGCTGGAGCCAACAGTGTGGCACAAAGGGTGATGGTACTGTGAAGCCCTTGGCACTGGAAGGTCCCATGGTCCTGAGGGCAGCACCCAGGCCTGCAGGGACCTGCCGTGCTGGAGGGAGTATGTAGAAGGAAGCAGCATCATTTGCTGTGCACCAAACCTGCAAATGCCCAGGCAGAAAAGCCAAGCCAGGGCAGAGCCACATGTCCCAGCTGCCACCAAGCACTGCCGTCACCGGGAAGCTCCAGCCACCGTTATTCTTGTGGGGCAGAGAAACACACACCCAAGGAAGCAGGGGCTGTGCAAAGCAGGTGCTGGGGCAGCATTCCTGAAAACACAGGCTGGGAAAAATCTCTCCAGCTCCACAGGCTCTTTCCAGAGACATTACATTCCCTGGGGACTTTTGCAACAAGGTGGACACGCACACACATGCTCACTCCTTGGCAGGTCGGTCCCACAGCAAGGGGACACACTGGGCTGGCAGCGGCCACCCCTGCGGGATCTGACTCTCCTGCTCATGGCTGCTGGCACTGCCTGAGTCTCTGATGGTGCGGGAGACAGCCAATGCTGTGACAGTGGTGTGAATGCTAATGAAGCTGGAAGGAAGGAGAGTAACTAAGGAAACCAAAGAGGATGTAAAGAAAGTTGCTTAATAGGAGAGCCAAAACCCACTGCAAATGGATAAAAAGAGAGCAGAAAGGTGCAGCCAGTTGGCCTTTGGGAGGAGGTTTGCGCAAGCGAGGACACAGTGTCTTCCACTCGCTTCAGTTACTGGTAAATTTGATCCCCTGTTCATTTAGCCACAACCTTTGTGGTCTGCAACAAACATCAGCTGCCAGCTCACCCAGGGGCTGCGGCCACTGCCAGGAGCAGGCAAAAAGAACCAGCAATAACTAATTACTAATTGCACTTACCTGCATCACTGTTTCCTGTGGCACCCATTCCAGGGCACCCATCAAGAAGGACTGGGGGGTGTCTGTGTGTGTGTCCCCTGGCTCTGGGGCAGATCCAGAGATGCAGCTGGAGACACGCAGCACCCGTCTCCCGCCCTCCTAAAACACCCGCAGCTCACAGCAATCTTCTCTAACACTAATTCAGGTGGGCTGAGGAGGATTTTCTCCTCTAGTGACTAGAGGGAGGTTAATGACAGAGGGACAAGAGTATATTAGCAAAGAGGCTTTACTGTGCAAGCAGGTGAAAGGCTTTGTTGAAAAATTTCTGGGGAAGTTTTAAGAGCTGGGTTTAGCGGCTGTGGTCAAGCGAAGATTTACGGGTGTGCAGGCACTCACGGCAGACCATAACGATGCTGGAGAAGCTATTCCAGCCCCTGAATGAAAGGCTGCCCTTTAAAGAATCTCAGCATTTGGATTTAGATGACATATAGTAATGGCACCACAGAAGCCATTACTGTCCATCAAGTAAATAATAAACATGTGATATAAATTTCTTGGACTTACCTGGGCTTTCATGAGCTATTGCAAACAGTAAAAAAACCCCAACAAATCAAAGGAAGAAAGGGCAAAGGGCAACAGCAAGAAATGAACAGCCACGGAGGCATCTGCTTTGCAGGAACACAGACAGAGGGAGATTCCCTTGCAGCAAACCACAGTGAAGTCTCTATGTATATCCTGATGGAGGTTTGGACTTGGGGAAAAGGGGTGAAAAGAAAAGCTACCTGCTGCAGACATGACCCAGGTGACATCTCCCCTCTGTGGCTCTTTGTGCAGGTGCCAGTGTCTGCAGGCTGACAGCAGGCAGTTCGCTGCTGGGTTTCTATCCATTACAGCACCAATACAGCAATTAAAACCATTTTTGAGAGGTAAACAGGAATGTGAGCCCACGATGACCAGCAAATGAAAGCCCCAGCAATAACTGGAAAGCCATCTCCAGTTCCCCTTGCGATAGCTGGGTCCCTCTGCACCCACAGGGCCGTACCCAGCGCCCAGCCGTGCGTGCATCCCCCGGGATGCAGAGTCCTGATTTACCCACCCTGAGCTGCAAGTAACCCACGGTGACAGCCATGATTATACTTGACGTTGAAGCACCAGGCGCTGACTTTAGCGGACGCTTTTGCTGTAGTACCATAACTAGATAGATGGTCTTTGTTTAGTCTGTCCAGCGGGATCATTCCAAGGGCAATGACTAAATTACCTGAGTTCTCCTCCTCCAGACAGAGGAGCCTGCAAGTTTCTGCTCATTTTGTGCTATTTACAGTGATCACACGATGATCTAAAACTGCATAAAGGCATCGCAGGATAAATACAGAGCACTCCAGCACCCTGAGATCAGGCTGCTCAGAAGCAAGGGTAGGATTTGGTTTGTTTCTGTGACGTGGGACTGCTGGGACTTGGATACACCTACAGGTGACATTCAACCCCTTCATCACTGCCCTGGGCTGCTGTGCTAATGATGGAGGCAGCCATGGGCATTGGCATAGGGACCCGTGCCCCAGCTTGCCCTTGCTTGTGTGATGGCACGGCTGGTGTCAGCACGGCAGTTGGGCAAGGCGCCAGGAGCCATGCGGTGACACTGGGCTATCATATTGTTTATCAAGGTCTGGCAGACAGAAAACAAGGTAATGGGGCATTTGCTGATTCAATTCGTTGAATTTGAACAAATCTTTTTAATCTCCCTCCCCGAAGGATTGGAAAGGTCAGGAAATAGCCAGAATGTGCACTTTCAGGTATTGAAATTAAACTTGTTAAGAAATCCATATTGATTTGCACTTCTCTGAAAAATATTGAAGCCTCCAGATTTAGCCTGGGTATTGATTTTCTCTTCCAGGGGAAAGACACGAAGGAAAGATATTACACGTGGCAGTAAACACCTTCAATCACTGGCTGCCCACTCTCCCTTCCTTCATAACCAAATGGCCCTGCTTCGCCCCAGGAGGCTGCAGACTGGTCCCAGCCCTGCGAGAAGAAGGTGCTGGGGCAGTTCTACAGCTGCAGCTGCCCGGGGGCTGTGGAGCTGCCATCCCCTGTGTAAGAGTGCCCCTGCTCCTTCCCCTCTCCCCAGACTGGCATTGGACACTTTGCTTGGCTCATCCGTGTGCCATCATGGAACAGGCTAGCGATGAGTGCTGCAGGCCTGGCCACGTATTGCCCAGTCACTCGGTCTTCTCTGTGTGTGGGACTATGGCTCTTTGCAGCCTCCTGAGGAGGGGGTGTGGAGAAGGAGGTGAAGGTCTCTTCTCCCCGGTATCCAGGAACAGGACATGTGGGAATGGTGCAATGCTGCACCAGGGGAGGTTCAGGCTAGACATTAGGAAGCATTTCTTTACCAAAAGGGTGGTCAAACACTGGAACAGGTTTCCTGGAGACGTGGTTGATGCCCCAAGCCTGTTGGTGTTTAAGAGGCATTTCGACAATGCCCTTAATCCCATGCAAGGCCAGCCCTGAAGTGGTCAGGCAGTTGGAGTAGATGATTGTTGTAGGTCCCTTCCAACTGAAATAATCTCTTCTAGCCTACTCTAGTCTCTCCTAACAGTTCTGTTCAGGAGCTCCTCACCCAGGTGCTGTACAACACCAAAGGCATCACTGATGCAACAGCTCTAGGAGCCTTCTCCCCTCTCATCTGACCAACACCAGAGTTGCTTTATGCCACCAGCCCTGCAGCGAGACAGCTGTGGGACAGAGAGTCATGGAGCTTGGAACCAAAGGGCAATGGCACTAGAAGGAGCAGTGGCTGGAGTTAAGCTGCCTCAGAAACAAACAGCTTCAGGTCATAAATTTACACTCAAGAGAAAACTGTTTGCTGTCTGACTCTCCGGTACCTGCCTGCATCCTGGCATCCAGCACAGCGCAGGGGAAGGTGACAGCCAGTACACGTCCTGAGGCATCTCCTGCTTCTTTTCAATTACTTAAGGGATAACTTGGTTAACTTCAGAAAAATCAATCCTCTCTTTGAAACAAAGCAGAATCCTTTCCCAACTGATCTCCTGCCTCACTGGCCCTCAGGAAAAACACTGGCATCACAAATTGCCCTGAATGCAGCTTTAATGACACAGGCACAGAGTGTCCTGCTTGTGCACAGGACACAGCACAACAGCATCATGGTCCCTGATAACTGGTTGCTCTGACTTACTGCCACGATGACAATAGCTATATAGCAACAGCATTATTGATAATGATAAAAACACTTTCCTTTGCATTATCAACACCTGCCATGCTGTAGGAGTTAATTTATCTGAAGCTGGTCAGACATCTTCCTTGCAACTACCACACGGGTGTCAGGAGCCAGCCCTGCCCCAGGAAGACTAAAACCCCACTGGGCTCTGCACTGCTTTGGGGCAAAGACCACCACCCATACACAGGGGTCCTGCACAGCCAGGGCTTTGCTGCTGCTGTTGTAGGGTTTGGGTATAATTAGGGAACACACTGTGTTCATGGGCTTTGCTTTGCCTGATGGAGACTGACAGGGTTCCTCACTCACAGCCCTCAGTGACTCAGCCAGAGACTGCTTTCTGGAGATTTAATTCTGAAAAAAAAAAAATATACATCTGTCCTTTAAGGCACAAAATATGTGTGCATGTAAAATCTAGAGGTTGGTGATGCCTTTGCAGCTGGGCTCCAGGCAAGTGCTGCTCAGCACGGTGTCAGAGCAGCCGGAGCAAGACCCCCACCCACAGCACCATCACTCGTCTCGAGGTCAGCACCGCTGCGACTAACACCGCTGGCATGGGGCCAGGGGGGACATGACAGTAAATTAAGGTCCTGGTGTGGCTTTCATGATCAGAGTCTCTAATGATCTGATTAAAAGCTCTGCTCCACACGCATCGATCTCAGCGATCAGCCCATCGGAGTTTCCCCTCTTGAGCATCCCTCCTTCCCTGGCCCAGCTGGGAACCGTCAGTCCTAGGCCAGGTCCCCACTGGGGAAGCTGGGGGGCTCTGACCTCCCTAACAAGATTGATGGATTAATTATTGGTAGGGATTTTGTTTCAGAGCTTTGTCAAGGACAGTCAGAGCTCTGGGGTGTGTTAACATGTCAATAAAGCAAACCCTGCATTTGCGCTGGTGCTGTTTTCGCTGGACAAGCCCTCGATGGGAGAGGCTGCGGGAGGGAACTGGGCAGGAGCCCCGGCCAGACCAGCAGTAACACACCAGGTAACTTAAAACACAGCTTACTCTGCATTTTACACAGCCAGTCCTCTCACTACTTTGTTTTTAAATAGTTCTCTAAGACTGGAGTGCTGCGCTTCCTCAACTGTTTTTAATACATGCAATCAGCAACTATGGCAATTAAGAGGTCTAATTAGCATCTGAATCAGTCTTCTCACACAAACCCCATTCGCAATAGTAGCAAATAAGCTGTAACAGAGATGAAGGACCTGCACACAGTCTGCAGCCAGGACCTGCTGAGGGGCAGATGGCCCTTGCTGGGGCTGTTTGAGGGGTTTCAGGAGGGATTTCATTCCAGCAGAGCTCCCACACCAAGTTTCCCACAGCAACCTGCCCGTTATTCCCAGGAGAAAGGACATATCCCACAACCAGCCACGCTCTGGCTTCGGATGGGAAACCCAGGGCAAGGCTGCTCAAAGGAACCCATACCAGGCACCAGATGTTTCCCTTCTGCAGAGAGCATGAGTAAATGAGAGCTCCACTGGCCCCAGATTACCTGTGGCTGCCTAATGAGCCCCCTTCTCCCCAAGGGACTCCGTGGGAATCCATCACTTTTGTTAGAAGGTTAAATAAGATTCAATTGAGTGACACGCCAAATTGTGAGACTGGCTACTTCAAAACCGTCTCTGTTCAAACGAGCTCTGCTCCAGCGAGAGAAGGCAGCTCAGCTTTTAAAGCCAAACCTCTGGCTGCTTGCATATGCCTTGGCATTTAAAGACTAATCTCCTCCCTGCCAGCCTGCCCCGTCCCCTGGCTGTCACATCACACTGGCAGCTGGTGCGTCCCCACCAAGCAGCTGGGAGGGGAAAGGCACCCGCTGGCACCCAGCAGGCAAATGCCCAGAGCACACGCAGCTGGGAGACATGTCCCCAAGGAGGGCTGGGTGGTGGCCCCACCTCAGCATTTCCCTGACAGAGGGGTCCAACCACAACTGCCCCGGGATGCCCGGCTGCCCCCAGGGAGAGCAGATCACCCCACCGCAGCACCTTCTGGGGAAAATGGCTTTCTGAGCTGCCCTCCTTGTGGCACTCGGCCTGTCAGTGCCCAGCCCTGGGGGGCTTTACAGAGCCCCCGACTCTGCAGTGCTCCATGCACTCCACAAACCAGGGCAGTGACACCAAGGGCAGGAGAGAGAGAGGTCCAAACCCTGGGCACCCCACGCAGCTACGGGAGATGCCAAGGCTACTGTGAAACACACAGGGGACACAGCATAGAGTTTTCCAGCTGCCCACAGCTGGGTCAGCGTGACCTATTCAGCCAAGTAACTTTCTTGCCAAACTGGACGATTTTATTGTTAATTTTTTTCTCATCAATCTCCCAGCCATTATAGAATCAAACACCATCCACACGCAGCCTGGGGCCGGCAGCCCAGCCATCAGCCCAACTTCTCCTTCAGTACCACCAGGTCAAGCGTTGCCTCCTTGGTTGTGCCCAGACAGTAATTTGTGACTGTGTGTGTATTAATTTTAGGGAATTAATTAATTTTCTTGCAACATTAGAGGTTAATTAAATGCTGGCTAATTGCTACCAGTCAATTGGAGGAATTCTGCTCCCGAGTCCTTTTCATGGGCTGAATGCACCAAAGGAAGGAAAAAACAGGAAAGAAAGAAGGAAAGAAAGAAGCCCTTTCAAGACGACAGAAAATTGCAAAAGGATGTTTCTTCCAACCCGACATGACAAAATTGGATTCCAAGCTATTTAATGCATGCACGAAACGCCATAGAGAAACCCAGCCCGAGCACTCCATCCATCACGACAGGGAAAGGGGTTTCAGAACACGAGGACTCGCTACGGCACCAACTCAGTGCTTCAAACTCCGGACTTCCAGGCAATTTCGCTTAAATGTAACTACCAGATTAAGGATTCTCACAGACAGGGCTATCGCCAGCATTTCCATGGGACATACAGCTAAGGTAACACTGCGATTATGATCAACATTAACGATGGAGACCTCGGGAAGCCACTGTCCCGAGTGGTGATGGAAGCCCCGCTCAGTCTGCAGGGTCACCATGGCCAGGGTCACAGTGCAGCCCCCGTCCCCTCCCCTCCGGTGAGGGAGGGTCACAGGGGTCCCCCATCTCACCGTGGGTGCAGTGGCCTGGCCTGGCCAGTGGCATTTTGGGAGTGAAAAACCAGCCCCGCGGGCAGGGGCACAGGGAGCCATCTGGGTTTGTCCTTAAAAACAGGATTTCACGGGTTACACCGTCACGAGGATGATGTCATGCAGCCTGAACAAAACGCCCCTGCTCGCCTCAGACCGGCGTGGTTCGTCTGTTGGCCGGGTTGTTGTGCAAAGACTCCTTGAACTCTTTGGGGATGGAGTTATGGACCTGTAAAAAACCGTGGTCCCGCTCCGAGTTGAGCAGCGTCCCCATGGTGACCTTGGAGGGATCCCTGGAGAGGGTGAACATGGAGATGTCGGTGGAAGGGATGGTGCTGAACCCCTTGCTGACGGGTGACATGTCCCGGGACCGGGGCTCAGTGGAGCGGGAGCTGGACCGCCGGCGGAAGCGGTACCTGTAGGGGGGAAGGCGGGTGAAGGCCGACTTCTTCAGCAGCTCCGAGTGGGATTTGGCACGGATCTGACGGTGCTTCTCGATGTACATGTGCACGGCGATCACCCCCACCATCTCGGCAATGATGAAGGACAGGGCTCCGAAGTAGAAGGACCAGCCGTAGGAGTAGCTCTTCTTGGAGTCGCTCTGCCCTGGGTCCCCCGCGTTGGCTGAGATGTAGACTATAATCCCGATGATGTTGCTGAGACCTTTAAGGGAGGATGAGAGGGACAAGCACTCGCTTGAGCAGCAGCAGAAAGATGGGGGACAGCCGCATCCCAATCCCTTCCTGGGCTGGAGGACCCTGGCCCTTCTGCTGCCCACCATGACCCACAAGGCACCCAGCAGGTGGGGATGGTGCTGGAGGCCACAGCCCCATTCCCATGGGGCACCACTACCTCCTACCAGAACAGCAGGGCCAAAAAACACCTCACAGACCTCTGCTGCTGTCCCCTGTGTACATCTATACTCAGGTGCACGCAGTATATATGTATACTCACATATATTGAAGGAGCAGGAGGAACAACCACTATTTTCTTTAAAAAGGGGACATTTCAAGAGCTGGTTTTGCTTGGCAGAGCTGCTCTATAACCAATGGGCTGCAGGACCCCAACCAGTGCCAGGGCTTTGGCTGGAGTAGAGCCAACCCATAGGGCACGGAGGGGTTCTCTCCAGCACAAACCCCAGCTCACTGCAGCCCAGAGCACAGGGAAGCAGGAACAGCTCCATCTTTTTTTTTTTTTATTATTATTGTTTCTGATGGAGATTGGAGGCTTTATTTGGGATCCAGGCAGTTTTTGCACCACCAGCAGCACCGCGGGGCTGTACCGCAGGGCTGGGGAGTGGCTGATGTATTCCTGGATTTACTTAATGAATCGATTATGTTCTTTCTGTTGTTTCCTCATCTGCATCAGCAGCTCCTGCCAGCCGAAAGAGGGAGAGTAATTTGTCTCTTTGTGGGGAGAAGAAAAAACACAAAATAGAGCAGTTCCTTGAGACAAAGACATTGTCATACGATAATCAGTGGAAGCGATGGGGAACAGTGCACAGAGAAATGAGTAATCCAGAAGGAACAGCTTCTCAAGAGAGAATGATTTTTCCTTGTAGGGCTGTGGCAGCCCCTCTGCCTGCTGCCAGGTCCCTGGTGCTGCCTGTCAAATGCCCACCCTTGTCTGGTCCCAAGACCTCCTGCTTGGCCATGATGGACAGCAGAGCCCCCCAGAACCTGCCCTGGGGCTGGGATGGCTGTGCTCAAGGAGCCCCTCCTGGGTTGCATCGCTTTCATGGAGACTTGGGGCAAAGCAGGGTGGATGCTTAAAGGGCTGGCTAACAGGGTGACCACTTGCCAGAAGCCTCTGCTGGTTTTCCCTGGCAATTAGGGTTTTTCCACTGGGCTGGGATAGCTCACAGAATCCTTCCACGCCAATGGCCCAGGAGGACTCACAACCCATCTCCAGCTTCCCCATGTCCTCCCAACACTTCCATACCAGGATAGCTGCCCCGCTCCCAGCACCTCCAGGCAGCTCCTACCTGCAGAGACGAAGAAGATGCCAGCACTGAGGATAACGTTGTGTTTGCTCTTGTAGAACTCGCTGGCTGCCACGCACAAGCCCCCGAAGAACAGCAGACCCACACTGAGGATGGGGAAGATGCTGGATGCTCTCACAGCACCTGTAGGACAGGGAACAGGTTGGGTTGGGCCCTGACATCACTCCTGCAGCAGGGGCTGCTGGCGTCTCCCACACCAATGCCAGAGCCCAGAAAGAACTGCTCCAATGCCATGCTGGGCTGCTGCCACAAGGGATGGGGGCAGACCCAGCACCAGCCCCTCTAGGCATCCTCTGCCTGTCCCCAAGCTGCTCTACTCTGAGCTTGCTCTGGAGCCCAGCATCAGCCCTGAAAACCCCGTGATTCAGGCCTCCCATCACTTATCACAACAATAGTTTAAAAACCAAATAATTATTACTTTTTCCCCTCCAAGGTTATTTCAAGGACGTATTTCTTCCAGTCTTGGCACACAGAACTAGCAATTTACCTTCCCATTACCAAACACACCACCCACAGGTTAGGGCTATGGACAGGACTCTGGAGCCTAGGGATTGCAGAAGCCCTCCAGATTTCACCAGGTTGTCAAGGACACACTGCTACCAACCACAAGGGTTCCTTGGGCCCCCAAACTATCACAGTTGCTGTGAAAGTCAAGAATTTACCAGTTAACACAGGTAAAGTTCAACAGAGGGGTTGTTTGCTGTTATAGGGGAGGAACATTATCAAAATGAACACAAAGCCCAAGACGTTGAGCCCACCACACGGGTTTCTGTGACCACAGAACTGCGCTCCATCCCAAGGGCATTAGTTCTGGCAGGGCCTGTCTCCACATGCTCAGAAGTCACTGACCAAGAGCTACACAGAGAGGGGTCTGTTCTACATGGCCTATCAGAAGCTCAGCTTCCAAAATGACATTAAAGAGTAATTAATGCAGCAAATCACTACCTGCTCCACTGAAAATACACTGTGCTGTGGTTTGGGCTCTCATCCTTCTATTAGGGGCTTTATTAAAAGCACAGAAATACAGAGAAGCCCCATTAAAATGCCATTCTGGGGGCTTTAAAATAGACTTTTTGTTTTAAATGTGGGAGGGGGTGGGAGACGAACTTAAACGCTCATCTGCTAAAATTGCAAACCAATTCCATTAAAGACATTCCCCTCTTACATGGGTGAGCAGAGCTGATGGCTCCCTGCAGAGTTCGAAAACGGGAAGTTCAAAGCAACATCTGGATGAACAGCAGCTGCATCGGGCGGGGGCCGGTGCCCGGTCCTGGGATTGGGGCTGAGCTCAGAGTGACGGGCGCTGGGTGTCCCTTCGCTCCCAGGGATTCCCCCCAGCCCCAGCAGCCCAGAGAGCACCCAGAGATGCCAGCACCACCACGTGCCCCTGCAGCCTTGTGTTCTTATGTATTTGGAAATTTAAGTGTTCACATCAACCCTTTGGCCGTGCAGTCTGTCACACACGTGCATGTTTGCCAACGTGCCGCTGGTGCACGTCCATGTTGCTTCACAAGTCAGGGTGTGCATCGTTTGTGTCCAGAGTCTGTCACGCTGTGCCTTGTGCACAAGTGAGTGCTGGGGCACCATCTGCAACGTTCTCAGGGGACGTGTCTCTTATCTGCAGGATCAGCTTCACCCCAGCATCGGGTCCCCCTGCATAAAAACCCTGTGGGTCCTGCCCAGATGGCTTCCTGGCCCCCGAGAGCAGGAGGATCCTGCTTTTCTCAGGAGATCCACCAGCTCTATTTCTACTCCATCTCCCCACATCTGCTGGCAGAGAGTGCAGCAGATGCTTGCATTTTGCTGGTGAGTGCCAGCAAATCAGCCTGGCTGCAGAGACTTGGGGACCAGCACGAACACATCCCCCCTTGCGGTGCCATGCCACAGACCCACAGGTCCCATTCCCCAGCCATCCTTGCACCCCGACAAGCCCAGGCTACTCAGCAGCTGCTGGGACCAGCCAGGGGACAGCGAGTGCCAGACAAATGTGCCATTAACTCCGCTACTGCGGCACGACACAGCCAC
Organism: Nycticryphes semicollaris; assembly: GCA_013400055.1. NCBI lineage: Eukaryota > Metazoa > Chordata > Aves > Charadriiformes > Rostratulidae > Nycticryphes > Nycticryphes semicollaris. The sequence continues at coordinate 381,313 of VXBJ01005971.1, forward strand.
GCTCGGGTAACCCAGAGGGTCACCTCTGCTGTATAGGGAGCCTGGCAGCCTATCAGCAGTCGTGGGGGGAAAACCTGCTGGGTGAAGCTCTTGGGGTTGCCAGATAGGGGAAGGGGTTGCCCAGCACAGTGTGGGGCAAGGGGGTTCCCAGGGAGTGCGCGCAGCTCCGAGGTGCACAGGAAAGCAGACTCACGGAGGAGATACTCAGCCGTGTCTTGCTCGTAATCCGCATCCTCAGGGAAGTGGTCGATTTTCTTGCACACTCCTCGGAAGGTTCCTGGGGAGACAAGCCAGAAAACCTTCAAATCCCTCTGTGCTGGCTGCATGGCAGCAGCCCCCATCGCTCAGCCTGGGGCTGTCACTGACCCCAAACACTGCCCTTGGCCCCCAGGATCGGTCCACTCCCTGGGTGCTCCTGTATCATCCCAAATGCCGCCGATTCCCTCGAACTAAGCCTTGCCATTAACATCGCTGCTGAGCTGGCAGGAGATGCCCAAGCTGCCCCGTTCCCCCTAAAGCCTCAGGGCAACCATGGGCTATGCAATGCTGCAAGGACACGCCAGGAGCTCAGCACTGCCTACATGCTGAGCTTCTCTCCTTCCTTGTGTGCACCCATGGACACAGCTAGGCTTGTCTGCCTCCCATTTTCTCCAGTGAAGGGGAGACAAAGCAGTGCAGGCACTTGCTGGCTCCCAGTACTCACCCACCCAGGTAAGCCCCTCCATTGTTTGGTTTTTTTACAGAGAATTAATGCAGCTGTAAATAAACCTCCTGGTCGTCAGGGCCGAGCAACACCTCATTCATACGCACTGGGGAAAGCGCTCCATGGCTGCACCCCTGGGCTGTCGGGGTTGTTTGCTTTCACATCAGATTCCTACGGGGGGGAGATGACAGTGGCACCAGGGTCAGAGAGGCTGCACAGCACAGAGACCAGGCTGGGCCTCCCAGTTTGGCTCCTACACCCCAGCCCCTCAGCTGTGTGGAAGCTTTGATTTACTGCCACAAGTGCAGGGCACAGGCTGCCACTCAGATGAGGATCCTCAGCTTCACTTCCAAAATGCCCTTTTTCTTTTATTTTTTTTTTTGAGGCACAGATGAGTTCACTGAAATGACTACAAAAAGTTTCTAGACTGCTTACCCTTTCCTGCCATTTCTCAGCCCTGCTTCGTGCCTGGGACACAGGCAGCCGGGGAAGCAGTCAGAGGGTCACCAAGGTGGCCTGTCCATACCCATTTCCAACCTGCTTTTAAGCGTCCCCCACAGCACACATACACATGCATGACTGTGGATAAGCACCCAGTGCCATAGGCAGGCATCTCAGCTGAGCTTGGCATGGGCAGGAGCAACACCCACCCCACAGCACAGTCCAACCAGGAGCCCTCATCCCACCAGGAACTCAGCACGTGTCGCCTTCCCCCTCCCACTTCCCCACAGCATGACTTGGGAGTGGGGGCGAGAACATCCCCACCACGGTGGGCACTGGCAACACTGCCTGGAAGGCCTGGGGAAGGAGGCAGATGCTCTGGCATCTGCTGGCCTCCCACTTAGCATTTGGAAGGAAAAAATGCCTCTTTTTCTGTGGCTTTATTTTTTTTTTTCCCCCATCCTGTCTCTGAATAAAACAAATGCATTTTGCCTTTAAATGCTTGCCCGTTTGCTTTGGCTTTCTCCTTGCTGTGCCTTCAGTGTTGGATCTTCCCCATGCCAAAGCCATGCAATTGTGCCATGAGAGGAAAAAGCCAAGGACAAGACAAGCTCAGGTAGGTGATGCTCTGGGGACTAAGTTTGGAGGTGGCACTTTGGAGGAGCTCGCCAAGACACCAAGTCCTGCATTTGATATCTTCTGGGGATGGCTCAGAGCTCTGCTTGTGCCACTGTGCTAGAGAGGAATGTGGCTCCTCGGGACCTGTGGAGCAGCCACTTCTGTGCAGGATTCAGAGCCACCTTCTCCAAAGCAAACAGTAAATGCTAATGGCAAGAGTATGCTTGATGCTTCCTCTGCAGTGCTGACAAATGCTGGTCTTTGTGTTATAAACAGGGAAACTGAGGCACAGAGTGTGACTGCTCTGGAGTAGCAAGGGGCTGGGTGGGCTGAGAAGAATTCCTGCAGCGTCTTCGTACATGCAGAGCACATGGTCAGGTCACCCTGGGTCTGTCCCCTCTCCCATGGGATCAGAAGGGACATGGCACCAGGAAACAGGGCTCAAAGTCAGAAAAGCCAACCTGCACAGTGTCCCGAGCAGCAGCACACTGTCAGTCCACACTCCAGCTACAGGCTCGGGGGAGCCGAGCATCATGACAGGCATCAATTAAAGCCTGGAAATGTATCTCTGGAGGTGGCAAGCTGTCATCCAAGCGGGAGACACGGCATCTGAGGGAGAACCGCCTGCTCCCGTTGCTTTGGGAACCACAGGCGAAGGGGAAGCTGAGAACGGGTGCCGTGAACGGGGCTGAGGAGGCACTGGGCATGGGGAGGATGGCAGCTGAACAGCATAGCCCTCTTCTGCTCCTCCACCTCTCAGCTTTCAGGTTTCCTCCCAACTTCTCTGGCCTTCTCCAGGTACCTGCCAGCAGTCCTCTCTGCCCCATACACTCCAGAGGTGCCGATGGGACAGATCTGCCCTCTCCCATTTTTAATGGCTGCAAAGCTGCTGTCAGACAGGGGTGCCCATGCAGCGTGCAGGACTTCACAAGAGCTTCTACCGACTCCTGGGTAGTGCAGGAACACCTCCCTCTGCAGCAGCCTCCTGGGCAGGGGCACAGAGCCAGTGTTCATCATCTGATTAACGAGAGAAACTTTCCCTTGGTGCCACGTGGGAAAGGAGTTTATAGAGTCTGAGACAGCCCATCAGCACAGCATGCAAAGAGGAATACTAATTTTCTTGGGCTCAATCTCTTTGAAGTTCTTTGAGGTTCCCTGTGCTGTTGAGCCCCTACCAGAACCCAGTGCTTGGCTGGGGGATGGGGGGTGGACACTCTCTGCCCTGGGCAGTGGTTGGATGAGACAGGATCCCCAGGGACATCCCTTCTGGCATACACCATGTCATCTAAGGTAAATAAGCAACCGTGAGGGATAACAGCAAGCCTTGGAATAGGAGGGTAGGAGAGGGGATGCCCTGGTCAGATGTAAACACCAAGACTTGTAGCCCCTCTTCTTCCCTCAGCCCTGCCCTTCTCACCTCAATGACTCCTTTGCAACAGAGATGGGATGGAAAAAAGAAAAAAGTTGTTAAAAAAAAAAAGCAATAAATCAAGTGACTTTCTCAGGGCAGGAGCAAAGTTTTAGCAGGACCCAACACCAACTCCCTCCTGCTGCGGAGGATCCACCAAGCAGCCCCGGAGAGCAGCAGGGAGGAGAAAGCACGGCAGCATCACGAAGGATGGTGGATTGCTCCAACCCTGCAGCTCACCCTGCACTTTGCAGGGGGTTTAGTAAAATCTGCACACACCCCCCGGCCAAGGCAAAAGAGGCCTCAGTCCTTCCAGGAACAGGCAGGGCAGCACCACAGCCCCCTGACACTGGGAGGGGACAGACGTGGGGGGCAGCCCCACTGCCTGCCCAGCTCCATCGCATCTATTTCATGCTCTGACATTTATTTTGGCTCCTTTACTCCCTCTGTTCATTAACCGATGCTCGTCACCATGGCAACCGCTGAGTCACCTGACACACAACTTCCCACCCTCCAAACAAATACCACAACAAGACTTAGATCACAAAAAGTCCCCCCCACCCTGACCCCCAAGAATGCTCCCTGAGGGTGAAGCCCTGCTCTGCAGACATGCAGCTGGTAAAGGCTCTGGGGAAGGATGGGGTGGCCTCTTCTGGCCTTGCCTGGGGGCTCATCCCCCCGAGGCTTCACACACTCATGCCCCACCTGACACATCCTGAGCCACTGCCTCCCTGTACCCCCGCAATGGCAGATGCAACTCCAGACTTTCCTTTCCTGGATGTATAGCTGGGCCCTGCTAAAGGCAGCGTTACAACATCACAGGCATAAAGGAAGAGGGTTTTGTCTGAGTCCTCCAACTCTGGAGCCTCCTTCCTCCACCCTTTCCTTAGCAAAGACTCGAGGCAGAGGCGATGCTGAATCACCTGCTCCCTGTCTGCCTCTGACCCCCTGCCAGAACTGAGGCCACAATTGCAAGCTCTGGCATGAGAAGCCCCCCACCTCCTAGGGTTCAAACCCTGCCTGGCACCAGGGCCGGCTGCATGCAGAGGTGAACTGGGAATGACTGGCCAGCACAGGACTCACTGGGATGCTGGCCTGGCTCAGGTACTGGCTTAGGGAACTCAAAGCCTCAGCTCCTGCTAACGTCTTGCCTGGGCAGCACCGTGCTGTGAGTCCTTGTCCTGGACATGGCACTCAGCAGCTCATGCTGCAAGAACAGGCTGGCCAGGGGGATGCTGCCTCTTCCCCACAGTCACCGTTCACTGGTGGTCAGGCTCCTCCTTCTGCACAGGAGGAAGGGCAGAGCTCCCACTAGCCAGGAGCATGCCAGGCTGCTGGGGGTTGCTGGTTTCGGCACATCCCAGCCTGCTTGAGAGTAATTTCCCCAGGTGATGCCCCTGCCTGCAACACAACTCCGCGCTGCGTGCATGAGTCACACCACCTTGGGTTTAATTCATCTGCTGGCCGGGAGCACACCAGCAAAGGCAGCATGCTGCTGCAGTTATTCACTCCCTGCTCAGCTGTCTCTGTGGTAGATCTAGGTAATTTTCTCTCCCTATTAGTGTGAATCCTGATTAGCCAACTTAGCTTATCACTGCACTTCCCTGCCTGGAGCCCGAATGCAGCGGCAGCCAGCTCTGCTCACGGTGGCTCATGCAGCCCTGCTCTGGAGCTGGGAAGGGCTCTGCCAGCCAGTGTTGCCTCCCCCAGCACAGGAAAGCTTCTCCCCTCACTTTTTCCTATACTGAGGGGAACCAGACCTTGCTGGTCCCTCCTCCAGCAAGGTTCTGCTTGAGAACACGTGGGGCCCATACAGCATGAACAGTTGTCACTGATCTCAGCTGCCCCACGCGAGCACACACTTCTGGGGCCCCCATACATTCAAACGAGCAGGGACAGCCCTTGGTCAAGAGGAAGCAGCAAAGAACCACGGAAAGAACGGTTTAAAGCTGCTGGACAAGTGCCAGCCACAAAGCCTGCAAGATAATCCTTTCTCACATTTCACGGCCCCTCTGTTTCGCTTTCCTCCCTCTTCCCCAGAGGAGCATCCACAGCTGCACAACCTTCTGCATCCTCAGTGCTCTCCCCTGGCCAATGCAGCTGCCAGCCCCAGGGGGAAGGGACTGCAGGGGCAATGGCAGGGCAGCACAGACACCCCTCTCCCCGCCCCCCCCGGTGGTGGGAAATGCTGCTGCTGTGCCCAGGGAGGGGGTGTGTGTGCCCCCAAGGGCCAGTACATTGAAGTCTGATAAGTCAGCCAACACAGCAGTAACATCAACTGGTCTAAGTGCCTGGGTGAGACAGACCAAGCCATCAGGACACCAAGAGCTAGGGATCAGTCACGGAGGAGGCACTTACAGTGGCACAGGGCTGACCAGGAGGAGCATATCCTTCAAATATTCAGCTCTGCAGACCAGCACCATGCTCCCTGCCCAGGCTGCGCTAAAATCTCTGCCACATAGCTGAGCATCAAGCAGCTCCCAACCCCACTGTGGCTGCAGGCAGAGCCCCAGCACCTTCCACACCAATCACCAAGCTGGTCCTGTGCAGAGGAGCAGCTAGAGGAGACCTGCATTCCAGACCCTGCAGGAAGCCTCTTCTTGGCTCTCCTGCCTTGGTGGGTGCCAAGAGCACCTTGCTGGGTGTCAGGGTCAGCATAAGCAATCCCAGCTCCACCATCAATTAGGTGCCACATCTCTTGTCCTTCACAGCTGCCACAAACCCTTGGCCAGCAGCACAGCACCATCCATCCATGCGCTGCACCAGTCTTAGCTAGCTTCAAGCCCTTGATTTAATGGTCCTGCTTTAATTCAGGGGCACCCTGAGTGTCCCCAGACACTGCAGGAAAGCCCTCTCCAGTTGGCAGATTTTTCCAGGGCATTTTCTATGTGTAAGCACTGTATGGGGTAATGGGACCATCAGCGATGCAGTGCCGTGCCTGCAGGGCGTCCCTGCCCAAAGGCTCCAGGCTCGCTGCAGTGAGCCCTGCCTTTGAGGTAACATCAGATTTAATTGGGAAGAGATGAACTCATAGAACACATTTTGCATGTGCTGGTTTTGTGAAGGCATCCCTTCCCCTCCTGCAGGGCTGTTTTTCATCCCGTGCTCCGCGTGATTCTTCGATCCCTCTCATCCCTACCAGATCAGAGCATCCCTGAGCTGCACGTTAAATAACGTGACTAACGCCTGCCTCCTGCCAGTCAGCCCTTCTTCCCTGGCCAAGGGCTGCCTTACACAGGGTAACGATTCATTTCAGCAGGGTTTTGTCGCTGCCGCTTTAGTTCGCTCGTATTTCGATGTACGCACTCTCTGCACTGCATTTACTGGAGAATGCAAAGGCAATTAATTGATTTGATCTCAGGTCTTTTTCCTCTCAAAGCTCTTTTCCCCAGGGAGGGCTGGGGGAGGTGGGGAGGGGTTTATGAGGGAAGTACGAGTCTCATGACCATGGAAACATGGCTAAGAATACCGATCCTAACCCAGAGAGCCAGAAGACTAAAGAGCTCTAGTTATGGTTTTAAAATCTCATTACTTTTCATCCAGTGGAACAGTTTTCCAGGGACTATTCTAGTTGTTACTGCTCAGTGTGCAAACTAAGACCCAGGCTTGGGAAGATGAGGTAATGCTGTTCTCAAATAAGAACAAAATTCCTCTCTCCCTTCATGTTGGCTGGCTCAGCCAGAAGCCCTGGCGCATGGTCACATTTCAGCCCTCAGCTCTGCACCCCCTGATAAATTCCAGTGAGTTATCTCCTAAGTTGTGTTTTACAGTAATGGCCTTCCTAAAGACACCTTGTCACACCAAATCCATTTGACGGTGGGGTCATTATAGTTTTAAGTTCTCTGGAAAAAAAAAAAACCAAATCAGTATTCATTGGAGAACCAGAGGTCCAAGCTTGGCTGGCAAGTGTTGGGGTATGAGCCACGGCACATCCTCAGAGATGCTCAGGCTCTGCACTCCCTTGAGTAACAAGAGCAAGATACCTAAATATCTCCGAGAAATTAAAACTTCAGGGCTCATCTTTTTTTACCTCCCACCCACCTCCCAGATGCTTGGAGAGATGGAAAGAAATTCATCTTTATTCCTTCCCTTCCGCAGCTTTGCGCTCTGTGAGGGATCCTGAGGCTCTTTGCACAAGGTCCCTAGTGTGCCATTGCAAAACTCTGGGGTTTCAGGTCTGCATTAGTCCCAGCCGTCACCCAGAGACCCACAGCCACCACACAGGGCTCAACTCAGCCACCAGGGGAGTGCTGGCACCGAGAAACAGCTCTGTCTTGTGTCTCTGGGAAGGGCTGTTGGGGTCCCAGCTACCCCCCAGCATCTTCTTCACCACCCACATCAAAGTCCACGATATAGCCCAGGTTCAAAGACCACACAAGTGTCAGGAAAGGCAGGTGTGATGGCTACAGACACCCCAGACCCACGGCTCAGAGCAACCCAGCTGGAAGAGCTGCTTGAGCCAGGGACACTGCCCAGTATAGATGCCTCAAGAAAGAGCCTGCTCTCCTCCCAAAGCCAGAGAAACCTCAGGGAATCATGCAAGGCACCACTCCTTGCCATCAAATTCTGACCCTTTAGCCCATAGTCTGTCACTGCTTTACACATGCATCTGTTTATTTAAACTCCGCTGGAGGACAGCCAAGTTAAAGAAAAACTTGTGTATTGGTTTAACCACTCTCCTGCTCCGCGTTATTCTGCATAGCCAACAGCTTTTTCCTTGCTGGGATGGATGCTGGGCTCCCCACCACCTGCCAGCAGAGGATGAATCCTCCTCCCCAGGACCAAGCTGTCCCCCAAGCACATCCCCATCGCCCCAGCAGCCCCACACCAGCTTCCCACCAGGGTACTGGCATAATCTGGCTCCAATCTCTACTTCACACTCTCTCCCCCTCTCTGCGGTGGCGGTTTCTGTCTGAGCAGAGTCACCTACACAGATATGCCTTTTCTGAAGGATTTTTTTTTCCTGTTGTAAAAAAAAAAAAAAAAACCCAAACCAAAAAAAAAAAAAGCCCAGTGGAAAAACCCCAACTCAAATGGAACGAGCTCAACAGTGAGGAGGTGGCAGAGGTGGGCTCTGCGGTGCCGGCTGGACACCGAGGCCAGTGCTAACACACTTTTGAACACACACACAGCAGTCTGTTCAAGAACTGAGCTTCCCCCTTCCCCTGGCATCCCCAGTAGCTCATTGGGGTTTGGGGAGCAGTGCCCAGGTTCATGCTGCCCGTGATGGGCATCCCCCACGGGGGACACATCAGGGCAGTCGTGGGCACAGCCCAGGCACTCACACCCATGGGTGGGCTGGGAGCTTCTGCCTGTTTTAGCCTGTGAGGTGCCAGCGATCGGTGTGTGTCACAGAGACTTTACTCCCTCAGCATTGCTAAAAGGAAAAAAAAATAAATAATAAAAATCTACATTTTGACAGTGACTCATCATCTCCCATTCTGGAATCTGTGGGGTTGTTGCAACCTACACAAGGCAGTTCAGAAAAGCAAAACAATTCTGAATAATAGAGGAGGAGAAAAGTTTGAAAATGATGGGTAATTTCTAGCGCTCTGCTTCGAAGGTTTAGCTTTCTTTTTCTCATTATAAAAGTAATCAGGTAATGCATGGGAGCTGCCTTCCTGGGTCTCCCCCTGCACTCCCCTGGGCTTCCTTCCACCCTCCATCCTTCCACATCAGTGGAGCTCATGGCAGGGAAATGCCATGCTGTAAACCCAGCTCCTGGGAAGATGCCAGGTTTTTCTGGCCAGGATGGGGTAGGAAGGCACAGGGAAATGCAGAGGGCCTGGGGTCCCAGGGCAGCCCCTTCCCTGCAGGGCAGCCGACACCTCCATCCCTTGTGTAGGACACTGATGGCAATAGGCAGCCAGTCGGCTGGGAGCCCTCAGATCAGCCTGGGGAGGAGAGTGCTCATCAGCATGTCTAAGAAAACCCCTTAATGTTTTATCTTTAACAGTGAATAAACATTGATTTTTATTTTAAAAAGGTAATTGACATCCCAATGATAGCAAAACAAGTGCTAGAGCAACCAGAATCAGCGTAAATAAGCCATGTGATAGAAATTAATAAGCTTCACTGATTGAGTTTATCTGTTTAAATTAATACAATTCTAGCAATTAAAGAAAATAATAATCTTTTGTTTGCCTGCTCGAAGACATTGATGGTAAGAGACAGGGTAGGAGCCCTGGCCCTGATTGAGCATCCTCATGCCCGAGGAGATGGGACCTCCCTCTGTGCAGATGCACCATCAGGGCAGGGTCCCGCTTCTCCCTCGCTTAATGAACGTTTTAGATTCACTTGGGTTAACTGATGAGCTTCTGGAAAGGGTTTGCCTTCCAGCCTCACCTTCAGCTATCGTTAATGGGGTGGCCAGCTCAGCCTGGGAAATTCCTGGATCACAAAGCTTTTTACTAACAGCAGACAAGGAAAGCAGGTCTGTCCCACAGCATGGGAGCTGTGTGCCCATTTGGGGAAGGTAGGTTTGGGTTATTTCAATTACTGCTGAGGTCTGGTGCACCTGAAGCTCTCTGCAGGCATCTCACTACACTTCCCTAGATGAGCATTTTCCTCTCTGTCCTTGTCCACAGCAAATGCCATCGGTCACTTCACCCTCCATCCAGACTGCCATGTTGTCCCTGCCATGGACCTGGGTTGAATGACCCCATCCTCTGCTCTCTGCTGTCCTCCTCCTCAGTGCTTGAGAATGTTTTGGGCAGAGCATGGAGGGAGGGGCCTGGGGGTGGGAAGTGGCAATGGCACCCCCTGCCAGAGCTGAGTGGGTACGTGCAAGCCCCCAGCCTCACCCTCTGTGAAACTCTGTCCAGACACAAAGGGACCTGCACCTTGGGGACAGCAGCATGGACCCACTCCCATCCCATGACCTTCCCAAACCTCACTTTTCCCTGAGCACCCTGGGAATGTGGATGCCTGAGCCATTGCCACTTGCTAGACACCCCCCTCTACCACAGCTGGGGATGTGTTTGAGAATAAAGATTTTATTATTGCTTTTTATGCCTTCAAGTTGTCCTTCATGATCACATCTGCCTGCCTTGTAATGCTTCTTCATTAAACTTGTTGAAATTCATGCCCTTCCCCATTTTTTTATTTGAACACAACTTCCAAGCATCAAATGATGAATTTTTCTCTCCTTTGCTCTTTCACTATAATGGTTTTCTGGTCGTCTTTGCTGTACCTCTAGCCTGGCTCCGTTGTGTTTGCAGCCATCCTACCCCCATCAGACCACCCCAGTCACTGAATAACTTCATGGATGTAGGACACAGGACTACACCAAAACTTGTATCCCTTGCTAGAATGCTCATCAGCTCCTCAAAAAAAAAAAATTAAAAAATCATTCAAAGTGTCTACAACTTCCATTTCTGTGTCACATCTCAGGGTTCCCCTTCTGCAGTCTGTGGAATAACGAAGTTTCCCATTAACACAGTCCACCTTCAGCCTCCATAGCCTATCCAGCACAGAGCTGTTCTGTGGCAGCAAACCATCAGGGGGGACTCACACGCAGCTAAACTTCTGCTGCCAAGAGCAGCAGCTCCTGAATCCACCCCGAGGAGAAGGCTGGAGCAGGAGGTCACCACTCCTGGCAGCAGACAGGCAACACGGAGGTCATTAAACCAGCAGAAAAAGAGGAGGGAGGACCCAGGGAACAACCCAGCCCTTCTCCAGTACAACGACAAGACGGCGACAACAAAACTCACCAAGAAAGCAAAAGGCAGTTGCCTGCATGTCCCAGCCACAAGCTGGGGGAAATAGAAGGATCCAGCCTCCTGCATTTGGAGTGAGTTTGACCCACATGCCCTTTCTGAGCCCCGCAGAGACCTACATGGCCAGAATTCTGAAAATCGATGATAAAACCTGCCCAGGAGCTACGAGGTGGAATAAGTAAAGGTCAAGAGTGTAAAAACCCGAGATCCTCTCGTTAAACAAGCAGCCAGTAATTCAGACAAAGATAATCCATAGATACAGGGTGCTCTGGTGTCTGCTTCAAACCCCAAGCTGTGCCAGAGGCCAGATCATACCAGAGGCTGCTTAAGCACCTATTTATAATAAGTAGGAGAGAAAGCTGCATTATGATGGGAAGCTGGAGGTTTCACTTTGCCAGTATTAAAATGTCCTCTGAATTTCTAAAAACCTATAAATGACAATTTCATAGCTCTGAAGCGTGGCTTCTAGCACAGGGGAGTGCTATTTTAGACTCTGTGTTGACAGCTGAAGGGGAATGGATCACAGAATTAAAAACTAGTTGCTGCTCAAGTCCAAGCAATCATGACTTGATTACGCTTCTTATGGGCAAACAGAGCGAGTCCAAGGCACCAGCATATATTCCTGGTGCTTTGAAAGGTCAATTCACAGAGCAGAAAACAATTATAAGCCAAATCAGTTAGGAGAATGGATTTAAACATAAAAGCATGACTATGAATAGAGAAATGATTTAAGAGTGTTTTACCCCGAAAACTCATAACTGAGACAGGAGTTTGCACCAGTTTAAGAACTGCCTGGCTAATATGTAAACAGCTATAAAAATAAAAACATGCCCAACAAAAAGAAGAAAGGAGATATTCCTAACTCTGAATATAAATCAGCAACTAGAAATTGTAGAGCGCTGATAAAGGATGCAAACAAACAGTAGAAAAACCATCAAAACATCTTTCTGCCACGCAGCAGGATGAACAACAACAAGAGAAAGGAGCAATGCTATCGCCCGGTACCAAACACAAACGGCAGAAGCGTTAGTCACAGGACCGAGAAATGTTAAATAACTGTTATTACAACTGTGACATTTCATATTCAGCATATTCACATCCCAGAGCTTAAAGAGACATGCTGAAGGAGCCGACTGAGCAATTAGCAGCGATGCTTAATGCCTGGCCAGGAAATTCCCTAGAAGGACGAGGACGACGATGCTCCACAGCAGTGCTGTGCCTGCTGTTCTGCTTCCACCGCTTCAGCTGCTTGAGCTGGTACCTGATGGCACAAGCAGGGACCTGGAACAAGGGGACACATAGCGATGAGGTGGCTGGTCACCATATCAGCTTTGGTGCAACCAGCAGCAGGAGTGCCAGTGACAGGGACTTTGTGCCAGCGAGGACAGACCCTGAGCTCAGGCAGCCCAGCAGGTGATGATGAGTGTGACGGCCAGAAGAGCTAACCCAGTGCTTTGATGCACAGCAGCCCGGAATAACAGCATCCAAGTTTTATTCCCTATTTCAAGGTGAAGCAGCTGCTCCAATTTGTGACTAATACCACGGTCCATTTTCAAGGAAGATGTTAATAAAACCAGGGAGGGTTCAAAGAGGCAGAAGGCTCAGGTGTGCTGTGTGGAGACCCAGAGGGGGACAAACGAATCCCTCCCTGCCCTCTGCACAGCCCAATCTCAGCCCAGAGCTGCAGAGACTGAAATGCATTGAGGGGACGCGAAAAGCAAATCATTTTCCAAAGCAGCCCCACAGTGCAGAATATAAAGGCTAAAAATATGTAAATCGCCATGGAAAGTGCTGTCAGAGCTTCAGCAAGACTCACAAGTTGCCAAAAGGCAATTTCAAATTTCCGAGCTCGCTGCACGAGGCATTAAAAAGGTCACTATTTCTGAAATAAGGATCTTTACAAATAAACACATTTGCCAAGGACTCTGAGTCATGCTGGAGCGGAGCACAGAGCATTTCCAACCTAATGCTTTTGACAGGCCACGAGCAGGGTGATCTTTTCATGTTTACAGTTCATCAATAGTTTTTACAGCTGCACAGTCAATCTTTAAAGCACATTTAGCCTGGGAGGAGGCTCGGCAGGTTGTTTTCCTTGCAAAAGTAATATTAAATTTATTTTTTTTTCTTTCCTCTTTTATAGCATTGATTTGAAGGAAAGTATTTGAACTTCAAATACAGGACTGCCACTCAAGCACCTGCTTTTTTATATATATATATACTCCTGTCATATCTTCCTAATGATATAAGTATTTGAAGTTTTCAGATGATGCGCTAAAAGGGACTTGATCTATCAAAGCATATTTATTCCAGGGAATTCAGTGGACATCATGATGTGTGCTTGCTGGCAGCCTGCAGCTGCAGGGTACCTGCTTTCCTTTACCTGTCTGACCCCAGGCTTGCTCTGCTCAGTGTCACCCAAGATCAGGGTCCAGTCCAGCCCCGCTCACTCTCACAGGTACCAGAGCACATCCAGCACAGACAAATTTAGCTCTCTGCCTGCTGGGAGGCAGAGCTGCCTCCTCACCATCTGTGGGAGGGGAAGAGAACCCCAGGAAGCCAGTTCCAACGCCCCAGATGGAGAAAGCGATATTCAGGAGTAGCACCATAGTTTCACTCCTGGCTTTTTTGGGAGAACAAGGAAGAACTCTCCTATAGACTGAGCATTAGGAGAGAACTTTGCTGGTGAACGAGTGACACCAACATTGCCTTTCCCCCTCCAAGAAATAAAAGATGCCCACCTATGCCCTGGTAAGCTTCCCAGAAATCCAGAGCAATTTCCACAGCACTCACTCTGCCCCACTGCTTTCAGGAGGGCTTTGCTATTGGCAACCCCTCAGTGCTGCCACCCAGGCGACATGCACCCTGTCTGCAGAGAGCACTGAGGACCGCTACTGATGGGGCATCCTGTCCATCATCCATCACTTTGGGATCTCACAGCACCAAGAGATTCCAACACATTACAGCCAGCTTCCCTTGGCCCTTGAGACCCTCTCCTACCCACCAGCAGCATGTGGGACTCCTCTAATTAAGGATCTCCATTGCAGGCTCTCCATTCAGATAACCTCAGGGCAGAGAACACTCTCAGCTACAAACCTGCTCAGCTTTCACACAGGTCAGACCTGGGCAAACTGCCCTGCATGCCCCCGAGCTGCTCACACCATTACCTGGGCCATAAATTGGCCTCACCTTTCCCCAGTTCCCCAAATCCGACTCAAAGCACAAACCACTTTGCTGGAATAACTCTGGAGCTTCGAAACAACCCCAGGACCTGCATGGCTCTGCCCTTCCTGGAGGCAGCAGCAGCCAAATAGAGATTTGAAGGGGGAGAGAAGAAAAATGTAAGAGACCCTGAGATGGATGGGCAAGTAGATAGCTTCACAGCTTGTGCCAATGCTTTCCATCTCCTTACTATTTTGCATTAAAAAAAAAATCACACAGCAGAGCCCATCCTGCTGCTGTTGAAGCCAAGCAATGTTTTGCCATCGGCTCCAAGGACAGCAGGGCCGTGCCCCACGGCACAGCACAGAGAGCCAGAGGGTTTGTGCCTGCCAGAGCCACAGAACTCCCCCAAGGGTGCAGGAAGCCTCCTGGGACACACACTGCTACACCTGCACAGCACAGGCTGCCAGCACCAACTCAGCACTGCCCTGGCTCTGCTGGCACCAGTCCTCCCCCCCCCCCCGCCCTACTGTCTCCCTCCCGGTGCTTACCTGGGGCTGCTCCCATGGGTTCCTTCCCCCATTTTCATCTCAGACTCATGCCCAGGGTCCATCACTTTACCCTCAGCACCGCTCAGCCCATGCTGTGCATCCCTGCAGGGAGAGCAGTGCTCCCTGGCAGCCCTTTTAATGGGTCTGTCCCAGCTGCAGTCCTGCAGCTCCCAGGCTGGTTGATGCTCACGGGACACACCTGCCTTCTTCTTGATGATGCACCCACAGTTTTGGCTACAGGAGGTAACAAAAGCTGCACCTGAGGGCAGGACTGTGGGGATGGGACAGCCTGTGCAGCTTGGGGCCAGCCCCCGTGTATGTCGGGTTACCCCACTATTTGCTTCGTTATGGCTTCTCATCCCTCGCCACCTCTGCCAGCTCCCTCTGGGCACTTTGCTTTCTGCCAGAGCTGTGTTTGTTACCTGCCCTCAGTCCTCAGCCTCCAGCTTCATTTATCTTGCTGCTGCTTCCCAGAGGGAGCCATTCCCACGCCGTGGCCTCCCCACTCGGCTCAGAGACTCCTCCGGCACTGAGCCGGGGCGGGTGATGTTATCCCCCAATTTACAGATGGGTAGTGGAGGACTGGAGAGATGCAGCTCACAAGCTTCTGCTCGTTTTGGGTGCTCAGCTGGAGCTGTGCGGAGCTCGGGATTTCACAGCCCTCGGCACAGCCCTGGAAATAGGCTCTGCGCGGGAGGTGACAGTGCTGCCACCCAGCCGGCCGAGAGCGCTGCCAGAGCCTGCGCCGGGAGCGGGGCTAATTCCTACAAAACCCTGCTGTCCAGGAACAAAGCTCCTGGATAGCAACTGGAAGTTCTACCTCTCTGATTTTCTGGAAGACTTTTCCTCATCCCCGCTCTGGGTAGCGGGGTTGAGGATGCAGGGGGGAAGATCTGTCCAAATTGAGACTGCGGATGAATTCTAAACAGGTGACTGAACTTGTATACCCTAAAAAGCCGTTTCTTAAGACAGGGCTGCATCTGAGATCCTCCGGTGGGCGGCCCAGACGCGGTACCCCACGTACACACCCAGCGGCTGCAGTTGTACGTACACTGAACCCGCAGGTGACAGAGACCAGCTCACACACGCCAAACGCCCGTGACAGACGTGGCCGCTGCGTGTCTGCATTCCGTGGCGGTGGTCCCAAGCCCCATCCCTACCCTTCCACACCGCACCGCTCGCTTCGCTCCCCGGCAGACGGGCTGTGCTGCGGGAACACAGCTCAGGGGCGGAGGCGCTGACACGTCTGTCTCACACTCCAGCCGCGAACGAGCGAGGACAAGCAGGAGAGCCACACGGCACATGTCGGCAGGGATGAGAAGTTATCTCAGCCAGGAGGGTGCCTCTGCCCCAGGGGACGAGGTGGTGGCCCCCGCCCAGAGTGGGGACCTACCCTTCTCCTGCTGCTGGCTGAGGCTGGGGAGGGGACAACGGCAACTCTCCTGCTTCCCACAGCAGCAGTGGGAATCGGGGCAGGTCGGGGCAATATGCAGAGTAGATATTACTTAAAACTATTGTTATTATTTAAATTCATTTAAAAGACATACGACACCTCCCCCTGGCCTCACTGGCATCATCCCTGGACTAGAGGATGCTCAACTTCAACAGCTCAGTGATGGAAGCAGAAGATCCAGCTCCCCCTTTTCCCCCAGCTGAGAGGTTTCACACCCCACACTGCAGCTTTCCTGCTTCCTATGAAAGGCGTAATCACTCTTGTCCTTCTTCAGCTGCTCACGTTGGAGGGGAGGCCAAAGACTAATGTACAGAAAACACTTTCATCCTTGGCTGAAGCGTGCTGAGGAATGACAAGAGACTCTCCCAGCGCAGAGAGAAGGAGCCTCGGGGCTGTGAGAGGCTTCCAGACCCACTTGCCAGCTCTCTGCTGCACCGCGGGCTGGCAGGGGGAAGCGGTGGGTCCCCGTCCAGTCCAGAGGAGACCCTGCTCCGTTGCCTCACGGGGTCCCCATGCCCCCAGCCCGCTCTGCTGGGCGGTGAAGCCGCACGGCAGCTGCTGTGCTGTGATAAGGTTTGCTCAGCTGAGCGAGGCTGGGGAGGCAAATGGAGGATTTGGCAGGGATGCTGAGCAGCCTGGCAGAGCTGTCTGCCTTGGCTGGCTGGTACGGCAAAGCCAGAGCTGCTGCAGGCTCAGGGCGGCAGGGAAAGTTGATGTGAGATCGCAGGCTGTCCTGAGAAGTGACAGTGACCTTTCGAGGCCGGGAAAGCAGCCCCCAGGGTCAGTGTCGGGGTCGACAGGAGGCATCCCTGAGGGAAGGCAGCTGCTGACTCTTGCAGCCCCTTGCAATTGCTCATGCGATGACGTTGTGTGATGTAACTGATGATGCTGATGCATCGAAGCTCTGACAGCCGCAAAAAAAGAATTGCTAAGTTGGTCTTTAACATCCAGTCAAACATCAGCCAGCCTGTCCCGAGGGGTTTCTGCTCCCTGGTCAGGAGGGAGCTCAGTCTCTCCAGAGCGAACAGAGGCGCCATCCCTGGGACCACAGTATGAGTGGCTCGACAAAGGTGCCAGTGGCATAAGCCAACGCTGATTTTAAGAAGTTAAAATCAGGAATACTGCAAAAGAGTAGTCCCTTGTTGGTAGCCTCTTTGGGGGTTACTTTCCCCTCCCCTTGTGATTCCAGGCATGAACTAAGAGTAAAGGTATAATTAGGGGACAATTACCAAATCACCGGCAAAATTGGAAATGCAAGCATTCAAGAGGCACAAATGCAAACGTTGCCCTCAAATGCCACCTTTTGTCACTGGTTTCCACTGCCTGAGTCCCAGGGGGTGTATTGCCAACGCTAACACACCCGTGGGCTCCCAGCGGCTCCCAGAAAGGCTGGGGGGGTTGCACATCCCCTTCCACTCCCTGTGCCCACCCCGGGGCTCCTGTCCCCTACCAATTCTCCTCCTTCAACGTAAACCATTTGGCCAAAAGCAAATGCAGATAGCTCCCAGTGAGGGTGGCGGGATGGTGGTGAGGTGCTGCTCCTGCTCCCACGCCTGCCCTCCGCCTTCCCTCGCCTGCCTTATCATTCCTTTATGACTCTGTTCGTCTCCACACGATAAAACAACACAGTTCCTAATAACCTGACGTGGGAACGGCTAAGCTGTCCTCTGCAGCCCGACAGCGCCAGGTTTGTCTATAGATGGTGGTGTCAGGAGATAAGAAACAGGCAATATCTGAGAAAATCATCATGCAATATCACCCATCCAGCAGCCACAATCATTTCTCCTGCCTCTCCCCATGATGACTATGAAAAACCCTGATATTTTCAAGCCTGTCAAATGCAGTCACTCACCCGGTATGCAGGTGATTTTTGCAAGGGTTAGGGAGACAAGCAAATCCCCGGGAGCGAAGGGAGGAAAATCCTGTTGTAAGAAGTCCTTTCCACCCCTTCTCCTTAAGGCAAGCAGGCTATGGAGTGGCAGCAGCCCCCGCGCAGGGAGGGCAGCTGCAAGAGCACGGTCAAAGCAACAGGGAAAGGTGGGATGGAGGAATGGGCCGTGACAGTTTTACCATTAAGATCCTTGTAAATCCTTGGAACTGAGACTGTGATTCAATGATGGCGAATCAGCCCCGCCGCTGAGGCTGCCTGCAGCGGAGCGCGGCAAGGACGGGAAAGCCGCCTCTGGGAGCCTGATTACCAGCGATGTGCAAACAAATGCAAAACATCAAGTTGCCATAAGAGCAACTCAATTACAATCTGGCCCTTTTGCCAGCGTTTGCCCAGAGGCAGAGCTGCTAAGGGAGGCAGGCCGGCTTTTGTGGTCCCACCAAAGGCAGCTGACCTCCTCTGGCTGTGGAGCGTGTGCTAACCCCAATGCAGAAATCCCACTTTGTCCTCGTGTTTCTCTGGAGACCACAGAGCGAGCAGTTTGTGGAGGTGGTTCTGCATCCCTCCCCAACAAGCAAGGGACTGGTCCAGGCAAGCGAAGCCATCACTCAGCAGCTTTACCTAGGAAAGCCTGGCAGAGGTGCACTGCTCATCATGCAGCGTGCCTCTGGTCCAGAAGGTGACACCGACCAGTCGACGCATTTCTGTTCCCAACAGAATCACTCCAAAAGACACGGGACAGTTCAAAGGACAAAGCATGCCCTGATCTGAACTCCTCGTTTTGAAAAACACGTGTTAAATACCTGCTGTGAGTAGATGGTTAAAAAATAACACAAATGTAAAAAAAAAGAACATTTGGGAAAGCATCCCCAAGTCCCCAGGGTGAACCCCCCCCCAAGCCCATAACATCAGGGGTGTTTTAGGCCGGGAGTTGTGTAACTGATCTGCTGAGCAGTGATGCAGCCGCTGCTCCTCCTCGGCACAGGCTGCGGAACCTCTCCCCCCTGGGAGCCACCGCAGAGCTGTCAGCACGCCCGAGCCCAGGGAGAAGACACCAGTTGTCACCCCGGCACTGTCAGTCTTTATCACAGCAGGTGTCTTCTTAATCACAGACGTATCTCGAGATGCCCGCTGCTGTGGTCTCCCCGAGCGAGCCATGGCTCATTACAGCCCGAGCGGCAGGATTGCGCAGAGCGAGCAGCAATGGATGCATTCCTGGGGTGCCTCACCCCGGAGGAAACCTAGAGAAAACCTTGGGTGCTGAGCCTGAAATGCCAGCCACAGCACACACACACAGCAACCCTTTGGAAGGGACGTGAAACTACCCCCTCCACACCAAGCACTAACTCAAAATGCAATCAAACATCAGCTTCAAGGAGTCTCCTTCCAAGTATCAGTTTAAAAACTGAAGTTTTAGATGTTGTAGCCCTTACTGATGGGGGAGCAGGGCAGCGGGCAGGGCCCAGCTCCTCTAATTTCTCAGGTGCACAGAGAAAACCCTTGCCGAGCGCACAGCCATGTGAGCACCCCGCTGCCCTTCCCCCTGCTCGCTCCCCGTCTCCCCGCCGGCCTTGGGAGTGACTCAGTAAACGGGGTGGGCGCCTTTCCCCTCGGATGTCTTTGACTAAGTCACTCTCAGCACCTCTCAGCTCTGCTGTGCCTTAATGACAGCGGATACGCTGCATCCCCACCCTGCCAGTGCACGGCCGTGACTCAGCCACAGACACTCGCCGGGAAGGTGAGCCAGGGATTTAAACCCCCACGCTAAGCTGGACCCCTCAGGCAGTGGCTGAGCAAGCCCTATACATACGGTTTAGCACATTTATCTCGTTTTAAGAGCAGTTTTGGTTTTGCTGAAAAAGGAGGTTAATGTCTATTTATGAAGCACACGTCGTGTTCATTAAAAATCCATGGTGAAATCCATGTGAAAAGTAACCACTGAGATGCGAGAAGAACGGAGCAAGTTGAACACCACTGTCTCACCTCATCTCATCCCAAATATCATGGGCAACTGAAGAGCAGCACAGATCTCCACATTGGGACCATTACCCTGAAACAACAAGAGGTGGCCCGTGGTGCCAAAGAGTACAGCGTGGTGCGGGCAGGTTGTGCTGGTGGCCAGGGAAGAATCTATACCCTAAAGACCAACAGTGCACCTTGGCAGGAGACATATAAGAGATGAAAACTAACGAATTCACCCAGCCTCACATGACAAAAAGCAAAAAACCTCCTGCAGAGAGAAGGGAAGTGATTTACCAAAGGCCATGTAACTCTCGGCAGCAGAGCCAAGCAGCTCTTCCCCGTTCCCTGGTTGCTCTCAGCAAACATCATCTGCTGGCACCTCCCGGCCAGCCTGTGCCAGCACCCCACCTCCTCGGGGACCAGGGAGAGGAGGATCCGGCACCAGTCCATGGGGCATCCTCCCCCAAACCACAGCAACACTCCCAGCTGCCAGCACCGGGCCTTGCAGCCTTCATTAGCCATCCCTAATTATTTACAGCCGTAATGGAGATAGTGACCTTGCATGGGAAAAAAAACCCACTTGAGCCTCATTCAAATTCAGACTTCCACCTCTATTAAACAGTAACAGCTCTTGAGATGACAGACTCTGCACCACGCCTATGCAGCAATAAAATGCCTGTTTCTGAGCTGTTCACAGCATACATTTTACCCATCACGTGCTGCTCCCAGGCAATGTGGGAACCAGCTCCCTACACCACCCCAGGAGACAGGATTTTTGTCTGCAGCACCCCAGGAGGGTAAATTCTGCACCCCCTGTTCGAAGCGACAGTTTCTCAAAGCAGAGCTGGTGGCACCGAGCTGAAGCACAGCTCCTCTCCTTCCGAACAGCCGGGAGATCCGAAGGCACGGCTGCCTGGAGGCACAGCTCCGGCTGGCAGCAGGGCCCTTCTCTCTCCAGAAGGACTTTTTTTATGGCTTCTTGGCATTTGGCCACGTGCCACAAGGTGGGCCTGGAACAGATCAAGGGTCCGGCTAGCCTAATTTTCATCTCTATCAGAGGACAGTAATTAATGCTTATTCAATATTTCCTCCATAAAATTAAGGCTCAGAGATTTCCTAAGTCGGAGGTTATGCCTGGGGCATCATACGTGACACCCCACAGAGCCCCATGCTCAAGGTATTTGTTGAATCCTGTTCTGATCCCGGTGCCGGCAGCGTGGTCTGCCCCTTCCTCGGTGCTGTGGGTGGAAAGGCTTGCTGGGGGTGGCAGCAAAGGGTTCTTAAATCTGCTGCACAGTAATTACATCAGATATTCTCAAATGGGTAACTGGTCCCTCTTGACCTTCACCCATCGCTATCATCTTAGATGCCTCCATCTTTCCATCACACAAGTTGACTTGATGCCTTCTAGATGTCATATCATGAAGAGCAAATAACCTCTCCCCACTCACCTCCCCAAACCTCCCACACTGTTACAGACCTGCTCTGTCTCCTGCTCCATCACCTCCAGCCCATACTGATGGTCCCTCATCGCATGGCTGTCATCCCAGGGCTCTCCTTGGTGCCTGAGCTGGTGGACATCCCTGGGACAGAGACGTGTGGGGTGGCAGCATCGGCTGGGGCTACTGGGTCGGTGGGCTGGAGTGGCCGCCTGCCAGGGAGGTCAGTGTGGCTCCGTTCAGAGAACTTGGCAGCCACTGCAGAGACACCATCACCGGCGCTGGCAGCACCGCTGAGCTGGACCAAAAGCACCGTGGAGAAGTGTTCAATTGAGAGACGGGTTGTTGATGAGAATCTATTACAGACACCAACCAGACAGAGGAACAGGATGAGCAGCTCCTTAAATACCCACCTATAATGAGTAGCGAGAAAAAGTGCTCTATCATGGATGATTGCAATCTCAGGGACATTTGCTTGGCGCTTTTAAAAATTAAAGATAATAACTTTCTAACAGAAACAATATTGCTGTCACCTTGGGGAAATTCTCTGCTTGGCCTCACTCGGAAGGACTGAGAGGAGCTGAAAGCAGGGGAAGAGCTGGTGGCTGTCCAGGGGCAGATGTTTCCAGCCCAATTTAACGCCCTTGGTATGAACCAGCTCGGCTCAGCAGAGTCGAAAGCAACCACAGACAAAAACAGTTGGGGGAGAAATGTAAATGTAGAAGAAAGAAAGTTGCTCAGGAGGGAGGGCAGAGGGGTACCCTAGTTCCCCAAGGCCTGCCGAGAGGGGAAGTGAAAATTACAATGAAAACAATTAAAAATCGGGACTTTTGGTACTGCAAATAGCAGTTAGGACATGCTTGTGATTGACAGAAGGAGCTAATGGGATCACTTAAAATAAACCTGCAATCAAAAGGCTTAAGCAAAACCAGGAGGGATTCTTTAGGCGGGTTAGAAGAAAAGAGCTTTACCGCTGATGTAAATCACTATCAGATCATGACTGTGCAACTGTCAGTCATGAAGCAGAAGTGACACACAATTATTTATTCATCAGATACTTCTGTTCTGTACTCGGAGACAAATAGGCTCCTGTATTCCGCCAGGAGTTAGGAAGGATGCTAAACAGCAACTATTAAGTGTAAACATGAAATTGGTAGGACTAGAGAACTTTCTCCCAAGAGTGTTCAGAGAATAGGCTGAGAAGTTTTCTGAAGATCTAAAAAGGATTTTAATAAAACTTGGCATTCTGTTGAATTTCGAGAAGGGAGGAAAGGCTGGTTTAATGTTTAAATCAGAGTGTGCCACGAGCGATGGAGATGGGCAGTGGTAGGAGCTGTGTCCCCCAGCGTCGCCTGTGGGTTACCTGAGGTGGGCAGCGGCGGGGAGGAACCAGGGGATGTGATAAATGTCAAACAGCCTGGCAGAAAATAGATTTATCAAACTTCATATTTTTCCCTTGATGTAGTTACAAATTTGGTTGATAAAGGAAATCAGTAACATAATACATTTGGAGTTCTACAAAGTATTTGATTTAGCTCTCCTGAAAAAGTAATAAGCCAGTATTATGCAGAATCAACAGCGTTTTATTAAAGGGACTGGGAGGCAGATTGCAGAGATTGTACATTGTCATCTGATGGGATATTTCTACACGGGCTCGCCTGTTACCAGAAGAGTGTTGAGCTATAACAATGTCTTTATCAAGAGTATTGAAGAAAACATGAAATAATTGTGGGAAAGAGAGGCAAACAGCAGAGATTATTTCTCATGTTCAAAGTAAGTTTGAGGGGTTCATTTCTTTTCCCGGTACGATAGCTGGCCTAGGGATGCAGCAGATTCACCCTCAGCAGGAGCCTCCAGGACTGACCATCTAATCTCAACCACACCAGGAGGCAACAGGAGTCACAGGTCAGGTTTAGAAATGGCTCCACAGGGTCCTCTGGGCTCAGCTGATAATACTCACAATATTAGGTTTTAGTCTAGAGAGGAATCCCCCCCAAAGAAAGACCAAAACCCAAGCAGAGCTCTCCAGGTTTGGCAGGGAGGAATTACCAGCTTGGTGAAGGCTGCGCTGACGCTGCTGTGGAAGACACCGGAGTGGGGGGACTGGGACAGCTTGACAGAGAAATGGATCTGGGTCCCTGCATCCTCACGCAGCCACAGGCAGATGCTTCCTCTACAAACCACCCCATGTCCTCTGCAAACCATCCCGGGTCCCCCTGCAGCTGAGGACACCCCAGAGGGATGGCAGGACACCATGCATCCTCTGGGATAGCAGAGCAATACCCATGGCCCTCCAGAAATGACAGAGCCCTTTATTCTGATCAGGGAAATGAGGGAGGAAAGGAAAAGTACCACATTGCCTTAAAATACGGTATTTCAAGCAGCCTTGGCCAAATCCTCCTGCTAATTCTGCCTGTTCCAGCTCCATACGACGCCGTGGAGCCAGTCCCAATCTATACCACACAGCAGGGAGGACAAGGAGGCTCCCTGTGTTTAATGATGCTGGCTTTAATTAAGTTTGATGAAAAACAAAGTTCTTTTACTTGCCTAAACCAAACAGAAGCCTTAGCAGCTATTTCTCAACTTCAGCTGCCCCCCTGAAGTTCCGTGTGTTTTTCTACTCTTCACATAAAGAAGTGACAGAGGAAAACAACTGACAATAAGCAGCCACAGGGGACACACACTGACAAACGCTGGTCACGTTTGAGCGGAAAGTACAAGAAGACACCCACTGGAAGTGTTTGCATATTGTAAAATACTAATGATAATTAGCATCCAAGCGCTGCAATTTGAAAGCGAGGCTACCCTAGCAGAGCAGCCTGGGAACGCCTGCCCGGGCTCCAGATATTGAGTCAACCACTAATTTGTGTTTTCCAGCGTGGGGGTGTCTCTCTACATAGGTCTGCGGTGGCTTCATTCAAGATTTATCCACTCTCGCCCATGGGTTTTGGAGGCTCACGTGGTGCGAGCGGCTCCCACGCAGGCGCTGGCGCGCGTGTGGCGCAGGGGGACAATTTGCAGCCGAGCAGGGTTTGATGACCCCATGGCGAGCATGGACCCCACTGCTCCCGGCCCCTCACCGGATTAAAGAACATCTGCGAAGCAGCGCGCAGCCAAGCGCTCACGTCGGTCGTGTTAATAATCCGCCGCGCACACTCAGGGAGACGAGCGACCGGCGGCGCTCGCCACTTAATTCCTCCGTCGTTACACACATTAAACCCCCGCCCCCCCCCTCCCCTTAGCGGCGGAAAGTTCAAGGCCGAGGCGCCTCCCGACGGGCAGAGGGCACTGCTCAGTGCTGAAAGCATCTTCTGCACCACGGGAGAAGCGGCCCTTTCGCCTGACCCTGTTCATTCCCGGCACAGGATGATAAAGTGCAACCTGTGTCGGTTTTTCAAGCTAGACACAGCGAGCGCACAGAAATTTGAGGCACGACGAGGCCCCGCCAAGCAGGAATCAGACAGGACCTGCTGAATATCAAAGTACTGGGTGCAGGGGGCTCAGCACCCAGTGCTCCCCCGGCGCAGGGCGCGCTGGTGGAAGAGCGGCCAAGCAGCTGCAGCAGCGACTCTCAGCTCTGGGGGGACGTCAGCCCCCACTGCAGCACTGTCCCTTCCTCTGTACGGAATGTGCCTGAGCTCTGCACAGCTTGGCTGGGCAAAATTTTCCTTTTCCCAGCATTGCATCAGTTAACAGCCTGCAAGGCACCAGTGAGCTTCTCCAGCACAACCCAGGAGGGTGATGAGCAGCCCCGCTGCATCCCCCCAAGCACCATCCCAGCCCTGTGTGCTTACCTTGAGCACCGGCTGGGACCCTCCCTACCTGGCCATCGACTCAGTGCTGCATGCCCACCCGCAGCCCCACCGCATGCCCACCATAGCCCACCCGCACTGGTAGGCACGTGGAAGGGATGACAAAACCTGTGCCCAGCTCCGAAGCCTCGATTGTGCCACAGGCACAGCCGAGCAGCTCTGAGCACACCATGCAGAGCCACCCGCTCCTGCTGTGGGACCACTGGCCCAGGGGGACAATTTGCAGTGGAGCAGGGAGTGATGACCCCATGGCAAGCGTGCACCCCACTGCTCCCAGCCCCTCACCCGAGCTCAGGACGATGGGCTGTGATTCAGCTCTCAGCTCTGGCACGGCACTGTTAAGCCCTTTCCCGAGTGTGTCGTGCCCAGGAGACCGAGGCCTCGCTGGCTCCTTCCAAAGCAGTGATTTATCGCAGTGAGGGAAACATAAAACATTCGCTGAAAAAAAAATATACAGCCAGCAAACCCAAGAATTTTGGAAATTACTCATGCCTCCAGCGATCCCATCTTTCACAGTCCTGGCTGCTGCCTCCTCGGCTCCCTCAGCCCAAGAGAGGAGACAGATTATCTCAAATTATTTATTATGGAATTAGAGCATGATCCAAACCTTCCTTGAATCAATAAGAAAGCTCCAACTGACTTCACTAGGTTTAGGACCTAGCACTGGGAACAGACAGGGTATTTCTGCATCTGTGGCCGTGACTCACCGAGAACTTTCCAATGTGGAAGGAGCAGCTCGGCCACCGCGGCTCACTTGCCCCCACCATCAAAGGTGTCACTCCTGGGCTGGGGGAGTCTGATGCCCCCGGGGCCCTGCAGGACAGTGGGGCAGGTCCCCCCCTGGGGTACACAGGACACCAAATACCGCCGCTAATTTCAAAAGTTACAGCCTAGTGTGATCCCATCAGCTTTTTTGGTTTTTTTTTTTTTGCTGTGCAGGTACCAGCACCTGGCTCCCTTCAAGCTCATGGTTAAACACAGCCTGCTGTTGCTCATATACATCTCAACTAGTAGCTCTGGATCAAAAACTGCCCCCAAAGCATGGCCTGTGCTGCAGGAGGGCAGCAGCTGCCATGGCCTCTACGCCCAGGTGCTGCTGCAGGAGTGGAGCAATGGGGTGAAGCAGTAAACCCAGCCGTGGTGCAGCAGCCCAGCTGTGGGGCAGCCAAGGCAGGCCGTGGGGCTCAGCCCCCGAGGGATGGAGGGACGAGTTCTGGTAGGGCAGCAGCAGCAGATCTTGCCCCTCTCTGCTGTTCAGAGGGAAAGGGCTGGCGCTCACTGGTGATGGGGCTTGGCTGTAAAAATCCTGAGTGTGATGGGTTTCCCTGTCACAGGGACACGGTGCCTGCAGAGCCTCGGAGAGAGGGGGAGGCTGAGGGGCTTTGCTTGCCGGGCGATTCCCGTTAAAACAGCCCCTGGGGCCGGGAGAGGGACCTGTGGCCTCTCATCCTGAAGCTTTCCCGTCTCCCCGATAACAGGCACACGCACCGCGCTGCCGGGAGGATGCACAGCGCGTATGCCCACGGACGCGCTGGTCCCCGGGGCACGGGGGACCCCAGCACCCCGCGGCCGCACCCGGGGCCCGGTTCCACCCGCACCCCGAGTCCTGCGTGCAGCAGCCACCCGCGAAGTTTCACCCTCGCCCGCGGCGATGCTACAGCAAGCGCCGTCTCCGTGCCGGGGGGGGGAAGAGGGCGGTGGGGCTGGGAGGGATGGGATGCTCCGCTCGCCGGCCGCGGGTGCCCGGGGCTCGCCGGGGCCTCGGCTCTAGGGTGGGGTTGGGGGTCCCGGGATGCCCCTGCCCTCCCCCAAACTTTTGGGCAAGG
Source organism: Nycticryphes semicollaris (assembly GCA_013400055.1). NCBI lineage: Eukaryota > Metazoa > Chordata > Aves > Charadriiformes > Rostratulidae > Nycticryphes > Nycticryphes semicollaris. The sequence goes on from VXBJ01005971.1 coordinate 408,291, forward strand.
CCCCCCGCGGGGCGGAGGAGGGGAGGTTGGGGGGCCGGAGGTGGGGGT